>JAKLTH010000144.1:0-132798 GCA_025175895.1 Wurfbainia villosa
TTTTATGCTATTCACCCCCTCTAAGCGCTCTCTGATCCAACACTCTTACATTGAGAAGAATAGCCTTTCCATGTATTAAATCTCTCTTAATGCATTAATCTCCCATTTGCATGAAACCCCATTTGCATCTATTAAATCTCTTTTGCATGCAATAAATCACATTTTCTTTGCATGCATTAGCCTCCATTTGCATGTAACGTCAAGCGATTTTGAAATCCCATTTCATGCAAGATTAATAATCATTAATCATGCTAACCTCATTTTGCATTAAATCTTATTTCATGCAAAACTCCCATTTGCATGCATGCATGCAACGTTGAGGCATTATATCCTATTACATACAATTAATCCATTTCATGCATTAATCTATTTGCATGCATGATTAATCATCATTAATTATGCTTATCTTCTTCAATTGGTTTCACTTGAGTCTAACTCAAAATAAACCAATTTGAGTCCAACTCAAATTTAGCCAAGCAATGAGTCTAACTCATTCTAGTCCATTCAATTAACTAATGATTCATTTAGTCAAACTAAAATGAACACTTCTCCAAAACATGTTCTTTGTGTGTGACCCTATAGGCTCTCATAACGTTGGCAATGTATCTAAAACCATTTTAGATACATAAGCAATGAGTGACATCTAGCAATACATCATTGCTACCCAAACTATAAGAAAGTCGAGATTCGACAACCTTTCCATGACTATTATCATGTATGACGGTGTCCTTCTATCCTTGATATCTTAGATCGATCAATAAGGCATAGACCATGTCATCCCCTTATCGATCTTTGTATTTCTTGATCCCCACGTAGACTCACTCAAACAAATGAGCTCAATATCTCATATTGACTCATTTGAGCATGACCATGTATTTCGTGGTCATACTCTATCAAGAGGCCAAAGATATCACTCCCATCATATAAGAGGGATAGATCTCATCTGCATCACTCATATCCCTCCGCATAATTTGTTATATACCCAGTGATTGTCATTATAGTGAACCCTATTACGTGTGACATTAGAAGATACCAAAGTACATAACTCCTTATGTAGGGAACCGTAGTGACTTCAGGTCTAAGGACTATTGATACCAATAGTCACATGAGAAAGTATATGACACTTATATAACGATCCATGACACTTTCTCATGGTAGGTCAATTCCGTATATACATTCTCCAATATATATACTCATATGTCAATGTGATATCACATATCCATGACTTGTGAGATCAAGTCATCCATTGACCTACAGGCTAGTCTCAATGTATCAATATAGCCCTTTATCTATTAATATAATACTTGACTAGGAATATTTAAGAATAGTGTTCTCTACAGCTTCTCATAATCAATTCTACTAATTGATATACTGTAGATAAGAACCTACTATTCAAGGGCATTATTTATTTATTTGACTGGCACACGCATAAAGTAAATATAATAATCCATCTTTGCCTTTATTAATATAAGATATGATACAAAAGTTTCCCTCATCAATCATCTCATAATTGGCACTAAGGGCTCATATTAATAATCTCCCACTAGCACTAGTGTCAATCACTGTAATATCTAATCCCAGTGATCTAGTATGACCATCACGCTTCCTCTGTGCCAAAGCCTTGGTCAAGGGATCCACAATGTTAGCATCAGTATCTACTCTGCATATCCTCACATCTCCTCTATTGATGATCTCTTGAATGAGGTGAAACCGTCGTAGTATGTGTTTGGTCTTCTGATGAGAGAGAGGTTCCTTAGCCTGAGCAATAGCTTCATTTTTGTCATAATAGAGGTCTATAGGTATACTATACTAGGAATCACCCCAAGTTCAGCAATGAACTTCCTGATCCAAACAACCCCCTTTGTTGCATTAGATGCAGCAATGTACTCGGCTTCTATTGTAGAATCTGTCACTGTGTCCTGCTTCGAACTCTTCCAGCTCACAGCGGCACCATTCAGACAAAATATATACCCTGACTACGATCGCGAATCATCTCTGTCGGTTTGGAAGCTTGCATCGTTGTAACCCTTTACAGCTAGCTCCTCATCACCTCCAAAGATCAAGAAATATTCTTTCGTCCTTCTCAAATACTTAAGAATATTCTTGACAGCTGTCCAGTGACATTCACCAGGATCTGACTGGTACCTACTCGTCATGCTACAAGACATCAGGGTGAGTACAAATCATGGCGTACATGATAGATCATGTAGCAGATGCATAAAGGATCTGATCCATGCATTGTCTCTCTTCCGCAGAAGAGAGACATTGAGTCTTCGAAAGACTCACACCATGTGACATTGGTAGAAATCCCCTTTTGGAATTCTGTATGACAAAATGCTTAAGCACCTTGTCAATATATGTACTCTGACTCAGGCCAAGCAATCTCTTAGATCTATCCCTATAGATTTTGATGCCTAGAATATAGGCTGCTTCACCTAAGTTCTTCATTGAGAAACAATTCTCAAGCCAAGTCTTCACAGACTTCAGCATAAGGAGATCATTTCCAATGAGTAGTATGTCATCTACATATAAAATGAGGAAAACAACTGTGCTCCCACTAACCTTCTTGTAGACACAAGGTTCATCTTTGTTCTTAAAGAAACCAAACGTTTTGATTGCTTCATTGAATCAAAGATTTTAGCTTCTAGATGCTTTCTTTAAACCATAAATTAACCTATGCAACTTACAGACCTTTCTAGCATCCTTTGGATCGAAAAAACTCTCAGCCTGTGTCATATACACATCCTCGAGTAGATTTTTGTTAAGAAATGCAGTTTGACATCCATCTGCCAGATCTCATAGTCATAGTAAATAACAATAGCAAGTATGATTCGAATGGATTTGAGCATCACAACTGGAGAAAAGGTTTCATCATAGTCAATACCATGAATCTGCTTGAATCCTTTTGCTACCAATCACCCTTTATAGGTATGCACATTTTCATCCATGTTAGTCTTTTTCCGAAAGACCCACTTACTCCCAATGGGTTCCTTCAGGTGGATCAACCAAAGTCCATATTTGGTTAGTGTACATGGATTCCATTTCGGATCTCATGGGCTCAAGACATTTCTTAGAATATGGGCTTATTACAGCTTCCTAATAGGATGTCGGCTCATCAAGCATGACACCATCATTGTCATCCAAGAGAAAAGAATATCTCTCAGGTTGATGATGTATCCTATCAAACCTGCACAGAGCTTGGTCTACATGAACAAGTTGTACCACAACTCCTTATGATGACCTTGATTCATAATCCTCATCACCTTGTGGTGCCTGTTCTTATTCCATTAAGGCATAGGTGCTATTTTGTGTATCTTGAACTTCTTCAAGATCAATTTTACTCCCACTAGCTTTTCTAGATATAAATTCCCTTTCTAGAAAAATATCATTTCTGGCGACAAACACTTTGCCTAGCGTGGGGTTGTAAAAGTAATATCCCTTAGTTTCCTTGGGATATCCAATAAAAAAGCATATATCTGATTTAGGGCCTAGTTTATCTGAAACTTGACATTGTACATAAGCCTCACAACCCCAAATCTTCATAAAAGACATCTTGGGACTATTCTCAGTCCATATCTCATATAGTGTCTTTACGACTACCTTAGATGGAATACGGTTAAGTGTAAGAGCAGCTGTCTCTAGAGCATATCCCCAGAAGGAAGGAGGAAGATCTTGTTAGGGCAATCAACCCAAGTATGGTTTAAGGTTTTGATGTGTGTGGCAAAGGTTTAAGTTAGTATGTTTATGTGATTTGATATGTGTGTTGAAGTCGTGCAAGACTTAGTAATTCACACATGTATTGGCTTGATGAAAGCATTGGAGAGTTCACCATCTCATGGCTCGAGTCTTTGAGTTGGTGAAGGGCAGCATTGCGAAGCCGTATGCTTGGTGCATCCGAGGGACCGTCAGACGAGCAGCATTGGAGTGAAACCAAGAAAGTAGACTTCAGGACGAGACATGAAGGATGGCATTGCGAAGCCGTGCGCTTGGTGCATCCGAGGGACGTGGCCAGACGAAGAGAACTTTGACGAGGGACTTCAAGGGAGATGAGAGAATGAGCAAAGTGTAACGTAGCTCATAGGTGAACTTGGCTGAATGGCTAAGTCAAGAGTCGGATGCTCAACCGAGTGGGTTGAGGTTTTACTCGACAAATCGGATGCTCAAACTAGGGTTTGAGGTTTTACCCGACATGGGGTCAAGTCGGATGCTCAAACATTAGTTTGAGGTTTTACCCGACGAATGGGAGTGTCGGATGCTCAACCGAGTGGATTGAGGTTTTACCCAACCGTCAGATGCTCAAACAAGTCATTTGTTTGAGGTTTACCTGACATCAAGTTAGAAAAGGGAGAGAAGGTATTATCTTTGCATTCACGCTTTAAAGAAATAATAACCGGTTTATCAAGTGTAGGAGAGAAACTATCGAACTGAGATATGATAATGAAGGTGATAGATGCATTCCCCCAGTCATCCAAATGGTCATCCATGGTAGATTTGTTCTACATTTCCAAGAATCTAGAGGTGAGTACTCTAGAAGAATTCTTTTCAACCATGGAATTGCATGAGACTAGGCATGAAGGAGTAATTGAAGAGTCAATCAAGCCATCAAGGGGATTAGCACTAATGGAAGATAAAGGGAAGAAGAAGAAGGAAATGCCACCTTCCTCATCCGAAGAAGAATCTATTGGACTTTACGAGCCGCAAAAACCGCTTTTTGCATTGCGGAAACCTCGGAATACCCGGCCACGGATCCGTGCGAAGATATATAAAAATAAAACATGTATGTGTTTAAGTAAACCTAGATCTACCTTAGATCTAGAAGGTGAGAGCATTACCCTCGTAGCGATGCCCTTCGGTTATCCCGCTCATCCAAACACTTTGTCGGAACTCAAGAGTGTCAAGTATCCACACGGACAAATGGTGGAGAAAAACACCTTAGAGTGTGCAAGCACCCTTTAGGTATTTTGGCCAAGGAAGTCTTGGGAGAGCTAGGAAGAAGATGAAGAAGTTACAAACCAAATGAATTCCCATCAAATGGAAAAAGTGGTCGGCCACTTCAATGGGTGGGGGTTACATGCATGCATGTAACTCCAAGAGCCAATGGCTCTTGGTCTCCCTCATGAGGTGGCATCACATGATAAGTCCATGATTATGTGGAACACCATCATTGGTCGGCCCACATGCCATGTCACCATGACATAGCAATTGGTCAAGTCAAAATTGACCATTCATCTTCCCTCTCAAGTCAAGTCAAACTTGACCTCTTATCTCCCATAGTTGATCAAATCTAACCACTAGATTCAAGTCAATTTGATTTAATGAATCTCTATTCATTAATTTAAATTGACTCAATGAATCAAATCTAAATTAGACTCATTCAACACTTGAATCAAATTGAGTCTAACTCAATTAGTCTAATTTGGATTACTCTTAATCCAATTTGGTTCATCTCATGAACCTAATCCTCATGGTTCATCATATGAACCTAATCTCCATATAATTGCCCTTTGTGTGTGACCCTATAGGTTCTTATAACGTTGGCAATGCTCCTAAACCAATTTAGGAACATAAGCAATGAGCGGTATCTAGCAACACATCATTGTTACCCAAGTTACAAGAATGTTGAGCTCCAACATCACCTTTGTGACTACTAATTGTGACTCTCACAATATGTGACAATGTCCTTCTATCCTTGACATCTAGATTGACCAATTGAGGCATAGACCGTGTCATCCTCGGTACAATCTATATCTTGAACTCCAAGTAGACTCACTCTAATCAAATGAGCTCAATATCTCATATTGACTCATTTGGGCATGGCCATGCACTTTGTGGTCTCACTCTATCAAGAATAACGATGTCACTCCCGTCATATAGGAGGGATAGATCCCATCTACATCACTCACATCCCTCCACATAATTTGTTACATACCCAGTAATCGCCTTTATAGTCCACCCATTTACGGGTGACGTTTGACGAAGCCAAAGTATACAACTCCTTATGTAGGGAACCATGGTGACTTCAGGTCTAAGAACTAATAGTCATACTAATAGCCACATGAGAAAGTATATGACACTCATATAACGATCCATGATACTTTCTCATGGCGGGTCATTCAGTATACATTTTTCAATGCATACCCATGTGTCAACTTGATATCTCATATCCATGACTTGTGAGATCAAGTCATTGTGTTGACCTACATGCTAGTCTCTACGCATTAACATTGTCCCTGAATGTTAATACTTGACTAGGAATGATTAAGAGTAGTGTTCTCTATATCATCTCATTATCGATTCAACCAATCGATTGATATAGATAAGAACCTTCTACTCAAGGACGTTATTATACTTAGTTATTTGGCACCAATACAAGTAAATATAATAACCATGTCTTTATAAATAGGAATATGATACAATAAAGTCCATACAACAATCATCACATGATTGGCTCTAGGCCTTTCACTAACAATCTCCCACTAGCACTAGTGTCAATCACCATAGTATCTAATACCCAATGACTTAGTGTGACCATCATGCTTTTTCTGTGTCAAAGCCTTGGTCAAGGGATCTGTGATGTTAGCCTCTGTGGGTACTCTGCAAAACACAAACCCTGACTGTGATCTATAATCATCCTGGTCAGTTTGGAAGCTGGATTCGCTGTAACCCTTTACAGCTAGCTACTCATCGCCTCCAAATATCAAGAAATATTCTTTAGTCCTTCTCAAGTACTTAAGAATATTCTTAATTGCTATCCAGTGACGCTCACCTGGATCTGACTGGTATCTACTCGTCATGCTCAAAGCATACGAGACATTAGGATGAGTACACAGCATGGTGTACATGATAGATCCTATAGCAGATGCGTAAGGGATATTATCCATGTGGTCTCTCTCCTCTCTAGAAGAGGGACTTTGATTCTTCGAAAGACTCACACCATGTGACATCGATAGAAGTCCCCTCTTGGAATTCTGCATGGCAAACCGTAGTAATACGGTGTCAATATATGTACTCTGACTTAGGCCAAGCAATCTCTTAAATCTATCTCTATAGATCTTGATGCCTAGAATACAGGCTACTTCACCTAAGTCCTTTATTGAGAAGCACGTCCCCAGCCAAGTCTTCATAGACTGTAGCGAAGGGATGTCATTCCCAATGAGTAGTATGTCATTCACATATAATACTTGACCTAGGTTGGAATATGCCTATAGTTCTACTCGATCCAATTGAGTTAACTAGTTTTACTCAATCTAATTGAGCTTACTCTAACCCAAGCCATGATAGGTGGGACCAAGATTGTCCCTCCGCACCCTACCAAGATAATATGTGTTGCTCTGCTTTGGCAAATTCAACAACTACAAATGATTGAGGTAGTGATGGGTATCAAGGACTTGGTAGGCATTTTCGAGTTAATTCGATTAAGATCTATTCTAATCGTAATATGTATCATATACGCATTAAGGCCTTTATTATCCTACACTAGCATGCATCACATACATACAAGCATCATTCTAGCATGCATCATATACATACAAGAAAAATAACCTAGCATGCATCATATACATACAAGCATTATTCTACTAGCATGCATTACATACATACAAGCATAATATATATATATATATATATATATATATATATATATATATATATAAATTAATTGTGATTAGGTCATGGCCCTACTACGATCTTCTCAAGCCAATGAGAAGATCGGACGGTCAACCTAAGGTTAGCGGCTTCTCCAAGCGCCTCCTTTGACCGCCATGTGTCGTCGGCACCCTCCTCGTAACTCCATCTAGAAGTGGACCTTCCACCGCTCTATTTTTGTACATTACAAACATGAAACTCGAGTTACATTCGAGTCTAAAACTATTTACAACTAGAACTTTAAAAGAAGAGGTACGACGCACAGGTCGCATGTTGGTGCAGGGGCACCAGATAATCGAACCTGTGTTTTGATTATGGCAAAGACATAAAGTTAAGTTTACATCGTTATCTCACGAGCTAAATCGAGTATGCAGAAAAGTACTAAAGCTAGAGCTAAAGGCTAGCGACACTCGGAGGAAGTCGCGGTGGTCGGGCGACACTCGAGTGACTTCGGAGGGAGCGGAAGGAATCGAGTGGAAGGCCGAAAGCGAAAGCGACACAGTAAGTATCGAGGTAAGCTCATGTGAGTGAGAGATGGTAAGGTCGTGTCCTCTGTACGGGGACGACCATAGGCGGCGATCCGACTAAGACTTCTTGTGGAAGGTCTAGGTCGAGATCGGACGGTTAGAAACCATCGTATTTATCATTTTCCGAGCTAACCTCTCATTGCAGGGAAGTGGCTAGGATGGCAGTCGACTGCTGGACTTTGGGCAGTCGACTGATGGGAGTCATCAGTCGACTGATGGCGATGAATCAGCCTTTGCGCTAGGTCAAAACGGATAAGGTTTGACGTGGCCACTTCGCGATAAAAATTATACAACTTCGTGATCTGTTCCGAAAAAAGAGGAGACATATTCAGAGGGCAAAATCTATAAAAGGAGGGGTGGATTCCAACTCCAAATATCATCAAGTTTATTCATCAAGTGCTCCTACAACGCCAACGCTCCAACACCGTCATAACGCCGATGCGACAACAAGCTCAGATCTTCTTCGTCGGCAGCAACATCTAGTAATATATTTTAATATTGTATTCGTTGTTTTTATTCGTAACGAGGTGAGGTAGGCTTGTTGCCTCATCCTCGTACTTCCGGATTTTGTGATCGTTGTCTCCTACCTCCAACGAGGAGGAGACGTTATAGTGCTTTGCCCTCCGTACGCGGTCTAGGACTGATAGGGCCTTGGAGTAGCAACCGCTGGGTTGTGAACCAAGTAAAATAAACGTGTCACTTTATTTTCCGCTGTGCTTACTCATTTACTTGTGTCTCAACGAACGAATTCGAACGAAAGATTTACGATCGCTATTCACCCCCCCCCCCTCTAGCGACGCTTCTCGATCCAACATCGCATACCCTATACAACACGCACAACCACAAAAATGGCATGCAGGCCGTATTATGAATTACAACACATCATCATCCAATCATATTGGGGTTCTTGGGCCATGACCATCATAGAATTATACATAATTCTAAATTATGTATTTTACAGAAAATTTCTATATTTTTTCCTATTTTTTTCAATTTTATGAGTCACCTCTCCGTAACGGTCCCGCTAAGCGATTTCCGGGCGGATCGCGGGACAAGGCCCCTTTCGGGGATAGGGGCAGCATCCCTACTCGCAAAATAAACTTTGTGAGTGTCCCTTCTACGATCTTATAGTGACTTAAGTCGCTGTCCCAAAAACCTAAAGCGAGAACTTGCCGTTTCAGAGAGTTTTTCTCGGTGGTTGAAGCCTACAAGTGTCTCAACACTCGTTGCTTCGACTCTTCGAGAAAAATACCCAAAAATTCTATAAAAATAGGAAATTTATAGAAACTTAAAAATATTTAATTTTTATATCTAATACAAAATCTAAAAATATGAAACACAAACATGCTTCGCACGTGACTCTGATACCACTGTTGGACTTTACGAGCCACAAAAACCGCTTTTTGCGTTGCGGAAACCTCGGAATACCCGGCCACAAATCCGTGCGAAGATATATAAAAAAAAACATGTATGTGCTTAAGTAAAGCTAGATCTACCTTAGATCTAGAAGGTGAGAGCATTACCCTCGTAGCGATGCCCTTCGCTTATCCCGCTCGTCCAAACGCTTTGTCGGAACTCAAGAGTGTCAAGTGTACACTCCTCTACAAGTATCCACACGGACAAATGGTGGAGAAAAACACCTTAGAGTGTGCAAGCACCCTTTAGGTATTTCGGCCAAGGAAGTCTTGGGAGAGCAAGAAGGAGAGCTAGGAAGAAGATGATGAAGTTACAAACCAAATGAATTCCCATCAAATGGAAAAAGTGGCCGGCCACTTCAATGGGTGGGGGTTACATGCATGCATGTAACTCCAAGAGCCAATGACTCTTGGTCTCCCTCAAGATGTGGCACCACATGATAATTCCATGATGATGTGGAACACCATCATTGGCCGGCCCACATGCCATGTCACCATGACATGGCAATTGGTCAAGTCAAAATTGACCATTCATCTTCCCTCTCAAGTCAAGTCAAATTTGACCTCTTATCTCCCACGGTTGATCAAATCTAACCACTTGATTCAAGTCAATTTGATTTAATGAATCTCTATTCATTAATTTAAATTGACTCAATGAATCAAATCTAAATTAGACTCATTCAACACTTGAATCAAATTGAGTCTAACTCAATTAGTCTAATTTGGATTACTCTTAATCCAATTTGGTTCATCCCATGAACCTAATCCTCATGGTTCATCATACGAACATAATCTCCATCTAATTGCCCTTTGTGTGTGACCCTATAGGTTCTTGTAACGTTGGCAATGCTCCTAAACCAATTTAGGAACATAAGCAATGAGCGGTATCTAGCAACACATCATTGCTACCCAAGTTACAAGAATGTTGAGCTCCAACATCACCTTTGTGACTACTAATTGTGACTCTCACAATATGTGATAATGTCCTTCTATCCTTGACATCTAGATTGACCAATTTAGGCATAGATCGTGTCATCCTCGGTACAATCTATATCTTGAACTCCAAGTAGACTCGCTCTAATCAAATGAGCTCAATATCTCATATTAACTCATTTGGGCATGGTCATGCACTTCGTGGTCTCACTCTATCAAGAATAACAATGTCACTGGCCATATAGGAGGGATAGATCCAATCTACATCACTCACATCCCTCCGCATAATTTGTTACATACCCAGTAATCGCCTTTATAGTCCACCCATTTACGGGTGACGTTTGACGAAGCCAAAGTATGCAACTCCTTATGTAGGGAGCCATGGTGACTTCAGGTCTAAGGACTAATAGTCATACTAATAGCCACATGAGAAAGTATATGACACTCATATAACGATCCATGATACTTTCTCATGGCGGGTCATTCAGTATACATTCTCCAATGCATACCCATGTGTCAACTTAATATCTCATATCCATGACTTGTGAGATCAAGTCATGGTGTTGACCTACATGCTAGTCTCTACGCATTAACATTGTCCCTGAATGTTAATACTTGACTAGAAATGATTAAGAGTAGTGTTCTCTATATCCTCTCATTATCAATTCAACCAATCGATTGATATAGATAAGAACCTTCTACTCAAGGACGTTATTATACTTAGTTATTTGACACCAATACAAGTAAATATAATAACCATGTCTTTATAAATAGGAATATGATATAATAAAGTCCATACAACAATCATCACATGATTGGCTCTAGGGCTTTCACTAACAGAATCATCTTCCTCCTTATCAATGAATAGCAATGATGAAGCCTACATGGTAAGAAAGGTGAGACGTGCTTTAAAGAGTTTTAGATTTAACAAGTCTCATGATAGGAGAAGGCCAAGAAGGAAGTTAATTTGCTATAATTGCCAAGGAGAGGGACATATGAGGGATAAGTGTCCCTTATTGAACAAAAGCAAAGAAGAAGAGAAGAAAAAGGATAGCAAGAAGAAGGGCAAAAAGAAAGAAGAGAAGAAGCACAAGGAAAAGAAGAAGTCAAAACCCCACAACTTGAAGGCCACATGGGATGATCCATCCTCATCGGAAGAAGAACAAGCATTCACAAGTCTTGCACTTATGGCGATAGAAGACTTGGACTCCACCTCCTCCGAAAAAGAAGAAACAAGATCAAGTGAGGAGAGCTCAAGTGTAGGGAGAGCATCCTCATCGAAATCGGAGGAAGAAGATATGGTAAGTATGGTAAGAAATCTTCCTACTCAAGAAATTATTTCTATGATTTCTAGTCTTACTAGAGATTTATTTAGGAGTAAGAAAAATAAATGCATGCTTGATGATATTAGGAAATTATAATAAAAGCTAGAAAATGCATGTTTAAATGTTAATGATAATGCTGCTTCTTCTATGACTAGTGATGCATGCTTAGTAGAAGAAAATAAGGCCTTAAGGGAAAAGGTAGATTATTTAACTAAGGCCTTAGAAAAGTTCACAATTGGCCCAAATACCCTAAATATGATCATAGGGAATCAAAGAGCTAGCTTTAACAAGAAAGGTCTAGGATATAAAGGATCCAAGAATGAGAAAGCATATCATTGTTTAATTGCAGGGGGTCAAGCCAAAACAACTACAATGGTAACTAGAAAATGGATCCCAAAGGAATACTTGGTGAACCCTATTGGAAAGAATCTATATTGGGTTCCCAAGTCAATCCTTAAGGGTTAGAAAATTCTAGGTTAGTCAACCATAAGTGGACTTAATTTATATCATGATAAATGGTTGACTTAGGATGATGTGGGTAGTGATATTTGAATTATGAGCATGGTGGATGATGTGAGTATAATGTTTAAATCATGATACTTGATATACTTGATATACATGTTTATAATCATGATTCATGATTTGGATGGTAGTGTTGGGTGATGATAATGTGTGACCTATGAATTGAATGATATACTTGATTTATCATGATGTGTAGTTAAGGATAATACTTGAATTCATGGTCATGCTTGTTGATACTTAACCTTGATAAAAATTGCATGAAATTGATGGTTAAGTACAATACTTTAGGTACATCTCACACTCACTATAGGTTAACTTGATTAAAAACATAGCATGAGTGAGATGTTAGGTTGATACAAATGGTCCACTAATGCTTATGGCATTTAGATGGTCATTTACAAGTATCATGATAGCAATAATAGACCAATCATGGAGAAAGCATATGTTTAATTCATAGACATATTGCCCAAAGATCATGGTTGGATATTTTAAATATTTTCAAAACCATTTCTTGTTTTATAATCTATGTATTCATGTTTTAAATCATTTCAAGGCAAAAACTAGTTCTTAAAATTGATACATGATTGAAGGTTTTTGCAACTTTTGAGTTTTTTTCAAATGATTGAAAATTGAATGGATTTTCATGAAAACTTATTTTTCATTGATGAAGGACTTTACAAGAAATGTGTTTTCAAAATTTCACGATTTTTCAAAATTTCTAGAATTTTTAATGCATTTTCGAATTTCGGTCCAAAATTCAAAAAACTAGTTTTACTTGTGTTAGTCGACTGTCATTCTGATATCAATCGACTGATGACTGTACATGAGCACAGTAACCTGTTTTGATAGGTTTTGAGGCTGATTTTGGTCTTTTTCTTCCTTTAGACCTTGATGTCATGTTATATAACATATGTTTAGTATTTTTGATGGTGTCAAAGGGGGAGAAAATGTGGGTTTAAGTTAATCATGCTAGGGGGAGAATTAGCATGTGTTAAGGGGAAGTTGCATGTATTTAGGGGGAGTGTTGGATACTCATTATGTTTACATGCTTTCCTTGCCTTAATGTATTTTGTTAATGGTTTACCTAACTTAAACATGGTTGTCACACATCAAAAAGGAGGAGATTGTTAGGGCAATCAATCCAAGTATGGATTAAGGTTTTGATGTGTGTGGCAAAGGTTTAAGTTAGGATATTTATGTGATTTGATATATGTGTTGAAGTCATGCAGGACTTAGTAATTCACACATGTGTTGGCTTGACGAAATTATTGGTGAGTTCACCATCTCATGGCTCAGGTCTTTGAGTCGGTGAAGGGCGGCATTGTGAAGCCGTGCGCTTGGTGCATCTGAGGAACCGTTGGACGAGCAGCATTAGAGTGAAGCCAAGGAAGTAGACTTCAGGGTGAGACACGAAGGATGGTATTGCAAAGTCGTGCACTTGGTGCATCCGAGGGACGTGGCCGGACGAAGAGAACTTCGGCGAGGAACTTCAAGGGAGATGAGAGAATGAGCGAAGTGTAACGTAGCTTATAGGTGAACTTGGCTGAATGGCTAAGTCAAGAGTCGGATGCTCAACTGAGTGGGTTGAGATTTTACCCGACAAGTCGGATGCTCAAACTAGGGTTTGAAGTTTTACTCGACGTGGGGTCAAGTCAGACGCTCAAACATTAGTATGAGGTTTTACTCGACAAATGGGAGTGGCGGATGCTCAATCGAGTGGGTTGAGGTTTTACCCGACCGTCAGATGCTCAAACAAGCCATTTGTTTGAGGTTTACCCAACATCAGTCGACTGCCAAGTATTAGCAGTCAAACTGCTCCAAGTCAACTTGAGTTTTACTGGTGTTCGCCTGATTTGCCGAATAGCGCGATCTACCAAAGGTGGCGCCGACCGCCAAAAGTGGCACGGCACGTACGCCTATAGTCGATTGATCAATCGACTACGGGCGACACCAAATCGGCGAGATCGCCACCGATCGCTGCCGATCGCTGGATGGTGACGATCGCGATTCAGACGGGAAGATTTCGCCCCTCTCTATAAAAAGAGAGGGTGTGGGCTTTAGGGAGGTTCATCTTCATACTCCTAAGTGCTCCACACATTCCCAACTCCTTCTCCTTGCTTTTATTTCAATCCTATTGTAAGAATGAGTGTTTGTTGTAAGAAGGGTTACCTCCACCTTGCTTGGGAAAAAGGAGAGACTAGTGAAGGTTTAGGAGTGATTCACCTGGAATGAATCAGTTCGTGGATTAGCGACAAGGGTTATGAACCACGTTACATTGTTTGTTAGCATTATTCTTTCTTTTACTTCTTGTGTTTTGTCTTAATTACTTTGTTTAACATAATTCCACTGTGCAAACCTAATCGTAGACAATTAAGAAGCGATCGATTTCCATCGCCAAGCAAAAAGGGCTATTCACCCCCCCCCCCTTTCTAGCCGGCCACCGATCCTCCAATAGATCTGTACAACTCATCATTAATCGTATTATATCTAATAGAGTACGATTTTTCCTCTCGGATACACCATTCCACTGTGGTATTCCTAGTGGAGTGAGTTGAGATCGTATCCCAAACTCAACTAGATAGTCATGAAACTCTTGGCTAAGGTATTCCCCACCTCGATCTAATCGAAGCATCTTAATACTCTTACCAAGTTGGTTCTGTACTTCATTCTTGAATTCTTTAAACTTTTTAAAGGATTCTGATTTGTGTCTCATAAGATACACATATTCATATCTACTGAAATCATCAGTAAATGTAATGAAGTACTGATAACCTCCTTTGGCTGCGACTTTGAAAGGACCACAAACATCACTATGTATGAGGCCTAACAAATCTGTCGCTCGTTCGCCTTGTCCACTAAATGGAGTCTTGGTCATCTTGCCTAAAAGACAAGATTCGCATGTCTCATATGATTCAAACACAAATGAGTCCAGTAATCCATCTCTATGGAGCTGGGATATACGACTCTCATTTATGTGACCCAAGCGACAATGCCAAAGATATATCTGATTTAAATTATTAGATTTGAATCGTTTAGTATTTATGTTATAGACTGGGTTTTCTAGATCTAGAAGATAGAGTCCATTCATCAAATGTTCATTGCAATGGAACATTTCATTTAAATAAATAGAACAACATTTGTCCTTTATGGTAAATGAAAAACCTTTCTTGTCCAAAAAAGAAATAGACATAATGTTCTTTGTTATTACAGGTACAAAATAGCGCTCATCAAGTTCTAAAATCAAACCACTTGGCAATGATAAGAAATATGTTCCTACAGCTATAGCAGTAACTCTTGCATCATTGCCCCTGCGTAATCCACCTCTCCTTTCGTCAATGGTCTACTTCTTCTCAGGCCTGCACATTAGATAAAATGTGAGAAGCACAACCGGTATCCAATACCCATGAAGAAGATATAGATAGATTAACTTCTATAACATGTATACCTAAAGCAGAAGTCTCATTTTGCTTCTTCTTTACTTCCTCAAGGTACCTTTTACAGTCCTCTTCCAATGTCCAGCTTCCTTACAATGAAAGCAATTCCCTTCCTTGGCCACCATACCTTTGGGCTTCAATGCTTTCTTGCCTTTTTCTTGGGCCTTGCCTTTAGACTTCTTCTTACCCTTGCCCTTTTTAACCATAAGTACATCACTAGTACTAGGTTGTATCTTCTTAAGATTGCTCTCAGCAATTCTCAACATGCTTAAGAGCTTAGGCAACGGTTTGTCAATTTCACTCATGTAATAGTTCATGACAAATTGACTAAAGCCTCTAGGCAATAACTGCAGAATAAGGTCAGTAGCCAACTCTTGGCCTAAAGGAAATCCCAATCTCTCTGGATTCTCAACGTACCCAATCATCTTGAGTACATAAGTTCCTACGGGTGTTCCTTCTTGCATCTTGCATTGAAACAATGTCTTAGATACCTCAAATCTCTCGTGCCTCGTTGCCCTTGATATAGTTGCTTCAGGTGTGCAACCATAGCAAAGGCATCCATATTCTCATGTTGCTTCTGAAGCTCAGAGTTCATGGTTGCAAACATAAGGCATGATGCATCTAATGCATCATCTTGATGCTTCTTGTAAGCATCCTTATCAGCACGAGTGGCATTGCTGGTGGGTGGTTCAGGAATGGGTTGCTCTAGTACATAGAGTTTTCGCTCCTGTTTGAGAACTATTCTCAAATTCCTGTACCAGTCAATGAAGTTTGCTCCATTGAGCTTGTTCTTCTCAAGGACCGATCGTAGAGAGAGGGTATTTGACATATTTGAAGACATAGTGATCTACAACAGAAATAAAATGCAGAATTGAGTATCATATCTTAAATCATTTAATTAGACCTTTAATTAAATGAGACTCCCATTGAATCATAGATACCTGTGGGACAAGATCCACATCATACTCCACCTTGAGTTAGCTTTGGCTAATCACCCAAGATTTAGTATGACTAGGTAGGTAACATTTTACCAATTGCATCATATGCAATTCTTGCAGAAAGAGGGGCCAAGATCCATATTACACATCATCTTGAGTTAGCTTTGGCTAATCACCCAAGACTTAGTGTAGATGTTCTCTAACTCGTGTTTCCTAACTATTAGGAGATGCCTCTAAGTATTTCTCAATCTAATTGAGACACTTAATTAAGTCTCATCCAAAGTTTGATAGCGGGATATCATAATTGTCCTCTCGCACTCTACCAAGATAAAATGTGTTGTTTTGCTTTGGCAAACCCAACAACAAATGATCGAGGTAGTTTATGAGTACCAAACTTTGGTAGGCTTATTAAATTGACTTAATTTAAGATAAGTTTATTATTTAGCATGCATCACATACACACATAGCATACACATGTATCATATACACACATAGCAAATAATCTTAACCGTGACATGGTTATGGCCCGAATCTACGATCTTCTCAAGCCAATGAGAAGAGAAAATGGTTAACCTAGGGATGACATCTTCTTCAAGTGCTTCCTACGGTCATCCTGTGTTGTGGGCATCCTCCTTGTAACTTCAACCTTCAATGGACTTTTCATTTCTTTATTTTCTACATTATAAAATAAGAACACTCGAGTTACATTCGAGTCTAAGTCTATTTTACAACTAGAAAAATAGAAATGAAGGCACGACACACAGGGCGTATTATGAATTACAACATGCACACATAACACACAACCACAATCACATTGGGTTCTAGGCCATAACCATGCACCATATCATTCATAATGATGTGATTTTATAAAATTTATTATGAATACATACACGAATTTTAAGCCGCTTCACCAATAAGGCTCAATGCACGGCGGTCCCGCTAGCCGGTTAGTGGGCGGGGTTCAAGGGGCAACGCCTCCCTTACGAGGGCGTGCTTGCGAGGACGAGGGGCAGCGCCCCCGGAGAAAAATTTATTTTCAACTCCTTGAATGAGTTGCTGCCCTTGTTCTTAAACACGGTCATGGTTGGTTTTGTTTGCCAAGCCGTGTTCCCCTTTGTTTTGCCCCTTTGTGACAATTTCAAGCCTAAAATTCATGTACTCATAATACACATGTTTTATATCTCATATAAAATACAAAAATCTAAATTTATATCACATATAAATCATCATAACAAAATATACGTATTGAAAGTGGCTCTGATATCACTGTAGAGATCCGTGTCATATCGCATGTGTTCGCAGGCGAAACACTTCGCACAACTGCAGCGGAAACAAAATACATGTCGGATCCCACCAGAGATCCATGCAATACATATAAATCGATTATCCTACTTTGTCTAGATCTTATCTAGAAGAAGAA
The DNA here is from genome assembly GCA_025175895.1 of Wurfbainia villosa. Lineage (NCBI taxonomy): Eukaryota > Viridiplantae > Streptophyta > Magnoliopsida > Zingiberales > Zingiberaceae > Wurfbainia > Wurfbainia villosa. The sequence goes on from JAKLTH010000144.1 coordinate 18,159, forward strand.
GTATACCTTTGCTGCGAAGCCCTTTGCAATCCCGCTAGCCAAACATAGTTGGATCTCAATACAATAAGGACAACCGTATCTCCAAGGTATCCACACGAACGCTATCTTGGAGAAGGAGATGACCTTTGTTTGTGCTAGCAACCACACAAAAGCTCTCCACCAAAGACTATAGCTTGGCCAAAAGGAAGGGAGATGGAAAAATGGATGCCAAGCATAAAATGGGATGCACGACCACACAAAACCAAGGAAGAAAAATGAAAATCCACTTCTTCATCCACTCTTTATGTTGAGAAGAGAAGAGACTAAATCCTATTTCATTTTTTCATGCATTAATCTCCCATTTGCATGAAACCTCATTTGCATGCAATAAATCATATTTGCTTTGCATGCATTAGCCTCCATTTGCATGTAGCGTTGAGAGATTTTGAAATCCCATTTCATGCAAGATTAATCATCATTAATCATGCTAACCTCATTTTGCATTAAATCCTATTTCATGCAAAACTCCCATTTGCATGCATGCATGCAACATTGAGACATTATATCCTATTACATGCAATTAATCCATTTCATGCATTAATCTATTTGCATGCATGATTAATCATCATTAATCATGTTTATCTTCTTCAATTGGTTTCACTTGAGTTTAACTCAAAATAAACCAATTTGAGTCCAACTCAAATTTAGTCAAGCAATGAGTCTAATTCATTCAATTAACTAATGATTCATTTAGTCAAACTAAAATGAACACTTCTCCAAAACATGTTCTTTGTGTGTGACCCTATAGGCTCTCATAACATTGGCAATGTATCTAAAACCATTTTATATATATAAGCAATGAGCGGCATCTAGCAATATATCATTGCTACCCAAGCTACAAGAAAGTCGAGATCTGACAACCTTTCCGTGACTATTATCATGTATGACGGTGTCCTTCTATCCTTGATATCTTAGATCGATCAATGAGACATAGACCATGTCATCCCCTTATCGATCTTTATGTTTCTTGATCCCCAAGTAGACTCACTCAAACAAATGAGCTCAATATCTCATATTGACTCATTTGAGTATGGTCATGCATTTCATGGTCATACTCTATCAAGAGACCAAAGATATCACTCCCGTCATATGAGAGGGATATATCTCATCTACATCACTCACACTCCTCCGCATGATTCATTACATACCAGTGATCGATGTTATAGTGAACTCTATTACGGGTGACATTAGACTATCCAAAGTACATAACTCCTTATGTAGGAAACCGTAGTGACTTCAAGTCTAAAGACTATTGATACCAATAGTCACATGAGAAAATATATGATACTCATATAACGATCCATGACACTTTCTCATAGCAGGTCAATTCTATATATATATTCTCCAATATATATACCCATATGTCAATGTGATATCACATATCCATGACTTGTGAGATCAAGTCATCCATTGACCTACAAGCTAGTCTCAATGTATCAATATAGCCCTTTGTCTATTAATACAATATTTAACTAGGAATATTTAAGAATAGTATTCTCTACAGCTTCTCATAATCAATTCTACCAATTGACATACTGTAGATAAGAATCTACTATTCAAGGGCATTATTATATTTATTTGGCTGGCACACCCATAAAGTAAATATAATAATCAATCTTTCCCTTTATTAATATAAGATATGACACAAAAGTTTTCCTCATCAATCATCTCATAATTGACACTAAAGGCTCATACTAACAGCTTCTGCACGTTCACACTTGACATAAAAATATTAGATCATCAAACATCCTAACTTTAAACCATATTCCATAGATCAAAACATAGGTTTAATCTTGTGGTACTCTCAACACCAATAGTTTGATATCATTGAAGTCTTGATAGGTCAAAGGTGATTGGATACTAGGAAGGAGAAGTCCTGACAAGTTAAAGGTGATCAGATGTTAGGCAGGTGAAGTCCCAATAGGTTAAGAGTGACTAGATGCTAGGCGAGAGAAGTTTGATAGGTTGAGGTCAACCGTATACTAGACGAAGTGAGAGTTAGCTCAAGTTTCGGACTGAAAGCGATGTATCATTGACTGATAGGATACATCAATAGATTGATAAACCCTAAGTTTAGGGGGTTGAGAGGATTTAAGGGAGTTTGGTTGTGATCAATCGACTAATAGGGTTCACCAATTGGTTGATGCTACTATTCGACCAAACAATGAGTTTGGAGTTTGACTGTCAACTCGACTGATAGAGGTTGAATCGATGGTAATCAAGCATAGAATGTTTGGTAGTTGACTGCATGTCTCAATTAGATGGGCTCAAGTTGACTGGTGTGAATGACAATCGACTGAAGCTAATGTGAATAGAGTCATTAAGTTGATAGGTCAGAGTAATGTTCAAATCCATAGTAGAACAATTAATTGATGACAGATAACAGCTGACTGATTGACAAAAATCAGCCAAACAACAACCCTATAAAAGAGGATTTCATGGAGGTTTGAAGTAGTTGATTCTTGGTGACTTTAAAGGGGAAGTGCTACTACATTTTAGATCTTTGAGAGGCATTCCAAAGCAACCAAACAACTAGCAAGTGATAAACTTATTGTGTAAAGTATCGTTCATTTTGTATTTCACTTTGCTTTCATTGTGTTTATATTTGGCATGTGTTTTTGTAAAGAAACAGATTGTAAGAGGTTTCTTCACCTCCAAAAAGTGCCAGAAGGAGAAAGAGTAGTGGTGATCTCCTTAGGACTATAAGTCAAGGAGAAGGAACTAGGAGTTTCAAACCACATAAAATCAAGGTGTTATTGTACTTATTTTGTATTGTTATTTTCATTTCTTATTACCACACTTTGTAAATAAGGATGCAAATGACAATGAGCAATCAAATCCCAAACGTTGTTAACCCCCCTCTAGAGACATCACGAACCTATCATTTAGGAGGTGCAGTCGTTTCATGTAAATCTTCTAAGTAAATAGTAATAATTGGATCCACAATGAAATATGAGTTTATAGCCCTTAAAAAGTATGGTGAACAGGCTAAATGATTATGACAATTCTTAGAAGATATTTTTAAATAATCGAAACCTATGTCGATAATCTGCATATACTATGATAGTCAATCAACATATGTATACATCTAGACATATGTATCATGGACATAATACTATTAGACAATTACTCTTAACTGGAGTTAGCACTGTTGACTATATAAAGTAAAAGGATAATTTGCCAAATCTATTAACCAAAGGGTTAAACAAAGAACTAGTTGCAAGCTCATCATGAAGAATGAGATTTATGGCTATGGAATAAATTGGTGCAAACAAAACCCAACCTATGTTGATTAGAGATCTCAAGAACTAGGTTCAATGGGATAACCTAACTACACCAATGAAGAAAGATTACTATGGGAGAATTATCCAACATACTAGTGATGCACATTAAGGATAGAGGTTAAGCCTAAGACTTTTAATGACCCTTATGCTTGCGAGCAAGGTAATATGAGTTACCCTTAAGGGATCACCTATGTGATAGAGAAGTGGTGGTCTCTTCGAAGATAATTGAAAGAAATAATTCTTAGACCCTCTCATAAAACCATACGTGTTCATGGCTAAGAACAAACACGATATTTAGAACTGAGTTGTATCAGGGAGAGTTCTATGTGAGGTATGTCAATTCTTACACAAACGATAGAACAGTTCCAAGGCATCACATCTACTAGTCATCCAATATGCAAACATATCCCCACAAAGGAAGGTTTAAAGGATAAACCTACCTATTCTATACAGGACTCAACTATTGAAAACTATCACATATCCATTTTCCATTAATGTAGGGGATTATTGGAAACTTGAATGAAAAAGAGGTTGATGTTTAAAGGAGTTTAGTCCCACATTCGTAGTTGAGGGGCTAATTGGTTGGTTTATATTGATTTGCAACATCTATAGTTATGAACATGTATGGTGAGAAGCTCTCTCTCATGAGCACCCTTACAGAGGGAGTACAAATCTAGGGTCTCGATTATATTAAACCTAGGTGATTCATGTGCGAGCACGACCTATACGCATCGAATGTTAAACCGATCAAGGAAAAAATTTCCCAAGTAGATCAACCAATATTTTCCTAACCTAAATTCCTTTTTTGTTGTTTACCCAATTATGTAATGAACACATTAATTTCTGAATCCATAATGGTTGGAAATTATTGTTGAATAGTATTAATGACCCCAGTTGCAGGCGTTATGATTCAATAGTTGGAGGAATTAAATGGTCATTGTTCATTTAATGAAGTCAAGGGTCAAAGCTCCTATATAAGGAGGCTACGACCTTAAGAAGAAGAGAGAGCAATGAGCATCCACCTTTATCTTCCCCACGAAGTTCTCCTTTCCACTATGTGATAGCATTCAGGTACTGCTAGTTCACCACAACTGGCTAGTGCTTAGTCAAGATTGTGGTTTGTCATTATATCTTGGAAAACAAATGCCCACCAAACCTCAAAGCACCATTAGAGGGGATGAATTTATTTTAAGAAAATTATATGTGCATAGGATTCGACACTTCTCTCTCAACTTAAACTCGGGCTTCTCGAGCTATGCACAATCGACTCAACCCTCGACTTCGCTTCTCAAGAACTTGACGCTCTTACTCAGACTCTTCCCAACCACCTCGACACTTAGCTCAAAACTCTTCTAGCTAGACACTTTGTCATCTCAGTCAACTCAAGTATTTAGCCAGTTCAGGATTTTAGAGGTTTCTCAACCTCTAGATCTTCTAAAAGGAAAAAATATAGTGGTTATTATCTTGATTAATCCACATGATAGTTCATAGGTCTTAGAGTAGAAACCCAAGAGGCAAGTCGAACCAAATTAAATAATTTATGTTATTTTACTTATCTATTGTTAAATTTTATTTATTTTGTTCATACTACTTTGTTTGTATTTTACTCTATTTGGTTATTCAAGTTTATTTACTATTAGATTATAAATTATTAAATAATGACATTCACCCTCCCTCGCCCCCCTCTATCTTTATTTTGATCTTATCAATTGGTATCAGAGTGAGCTGATAGTAAGTTAGGAAAGCTCAACTTAATACATGTCTAAGCAAGATAAAGGAGATCCTACCTGGTGTAATTAATTGAATCAAACTAACTAAAGCTATCTCATTTTACTCTAGACTAGTTAGACTAAGACTGATACTAAGTTCATTAGGTAGTTAACTTTGAGAAACTTTGTCTAAGGCACGTGACTACTTTAAGAACTTCCCCTATGACTTACCATAACTTGGAAATTTACCTTATAAGAAAATGTTTGGTGGATCCAAAGCTAAGTTTGAATCTAACCTAGGGTTGAACTTGCAATCAGACTGGAGTTAAACCCTAATTTTTAATTTAAAATTCAAACCCAAATCTTTCCCTACACCTATCTCAAACTCTTATCCTTAATCCCAAAAACCTTCAATGTTAAATATTTTAACTAAACACTTGCTTGATTATTTGCTCTACTTATCCATGTACTTGAAAATGTAACTTCTCAATCTTGGAGATCTACTTTCATGGATTTATAGGAAGGTTATAGTTCTTCTCATCCTCTCCCTTTCGATGGCAATAACTTTGTCAATTACAACGAAGGATGGAATACTATCTCATAAACAAGATTAATAATTAGATTGTGATTAAAACAAACTTCTCTGCTAAGAGATGACAATGGTCAACCCTTGAGCTTTGAGAAGTGGACAAGTGACATTAAAAAAAGCTCAAGAAAATGCAAGATCTACCACAACACTATAGTGCGAGTTAACTCAAGAGCAACTAAGCAAAGTAGGGACATTCTAAAGTGCTAAGGAGCTTTAGGAGAAGCTAATCGAGCTACATGAAGGAACTATAGACTCTAGAACAACCAAAAGGATCTTCTTCAAAATCAACTTCAAACCATTTAAATAAAAGAAGGTGAATCAATAAGTCAATTACTTGATAGGTTCAAGGAGATACTAAATTGACTACACTCATTTGGTGAACCGGATAAAAATTTAAACTTGATCAGGTACGCCTAAATGTTATTTCCAAGGATAACTTTATGGGCATCCATGGTAGATGTACATAAATTATCCAAAGACTTGTCTTTAGTCAAATTAGATAAATTCTTTTGTAAATTTGAAATCCATGAACAGACTAATCTTGGTTAAATAGAGAAAGATATATCTTTGGATGCAAATAGTTCAAAGTTAGCTCAAGTCAAATGCAAAGCTACATATGAGTCAAAATCTGAGTCTGAGTTAGAATTCGGTGATAAAAACTTGTCATTAGAGATTGAAAATGTTGTCAAAAGGATGATCAAGTGGAAAAGATTTACAAAAAAAAGAAATTAAGAAAAAATCCAAAAGAAAGATAAAAGAAAAGTCAAATGCTATTATTACAACAAGAGAGATCACTTCAAATCAGAGTGTCCCCAACTTAAAGAATAAAAAAAAGAGAAGTCAAAGAAAGCACTTAAAAAAAACTTGGGATGAGTCATCAGAGTCTGAGTCATATATGGAGCAAATCAATTGCTTGGCCTAATTGATAGCAGAAGCTTCAATACTAGAGATTGAAGAGTCAAGGTCAAGCTCAGAGTTAGAGTCAGAAGACTTGGTTAGTGATTCAAACAAGTAAACTAATGGTATCTTATATTGTCACTAGGGGGTACCGTCCGGTTGATGGACAAGTATACTCCCAGGGTGTGACAATTTTATTGGTATTATAGCCTAGGTTGCGAAGTCCACTTTCGGGTTTTATTTCGTTTGGACATTGAGTTTTGTTTTACTCGGTTTTGGCTTTGTGAGTTTTGGGACTAACAGCAGTGGGACATCTCCGAGCAATAGGATGTAAGGTATGGTATTGCTGATTATATATCTTACTGTTGATTATGCATTTGTTGTTCATAATAGGGAATGTCATATAGTGTGTTAGTTACTATTTGTAGTCGTGGTGTGGGTTAACCATGGAAACGATATGTTGAGTCCATTAGACATGTACCTACTTTCGAAAAGGTGAATTACCTTGAAGAGCCGACTGATATCGAGTCAGAAAGCAAAAGTTAGATAGTCACCCTTTATTGGAGATCAAAGATTACAATCTTAAAAAATTTCACTAACTATGCTAGTCAGATCATTACCTCAGGTAATGGACAAGGCGTGTATACTATTGTTGATTTAGATAGTGGAGGATTAGTTTACGGTGTTGCATAGAGATTTTGATCCTTGAGCTACTTGAGCTTGGTTTTATAACTTTGAAGGTACTTTTGAGTACTTAATTTGTGTTATGTAGAGAAAGTATAGTTGCATACCATTTTCGGAATCAGGTCGTTAATTGGTTGAAGATGTAAAAAATAATCTTCGGGGAATAGTATATCACTTGGTCATGATTTAGTTATGTTGTGATAGAGTATTTCCCCGCGTTATTTCTTTGACTCATTGTCAGGAAATTCTTGAGCTTCAAGTAGGGTGATCGTTCGGTAATGGGAGTACCATGCAGGGTTGCTAGACTTGCAAAATTTATGCCCACCTACTAGCTCGAGAAGGTGAATGGATGTCTTAAGCCACCCAGGATTTATTGTCTTACATTTGGATCAGGATGCTTGGATCTTCTATAAGCTCCTACAAGTAGGCCTTAGATCGAGTCATGAGTATATAAATGACTCCGTACAAGTGTTTTAAGAGTTAGAGACCGATAAGTAGACATTGCAAGTCAAATATTGGAATCATAAGCCTCCGAAAGTTGGACAAAAGGAGCAAGATTGAAGTAATGGGTCATGAGCTACTTTCTCCACCAATGAAGACCAATGATGATCATCAAAACCTTCTCATGCGTAATAACGAAATCGGGAGAATGACTCAAGAGATTATGGCGCAAAGGTGATCACGAAGATATGCAAAGTCAGATTATCCAGTTGGATCAGTCTATCTGCTTCTACAGTAGGCAACCAGTATATATATGATGAGAGGGTATACTTTGAAGACTCAGTTGAAGACCATTGATATTGCCTTCGAGAGGACGATCCACAACCTTGACAACAAAAATCATCACTGAAGAATAGATTATCACACCAGCACCATCTAAGGACAGTCTTTTGGACTTACAGGAACTAAGTCGTCAAGAACAGAAGTTGGATGGGTTTACATCATTACTCGAGAGGAGGCATAGAGGGCCAAGGATTGGTCATTCGGAATATTATCTTAGCAAATATATTGATTGATACGGGTAGTTCATCTTCGTTAAGTTTAGAGTGATTTTGGATGGGATTAATGTAAAATACTGAAATTAAAATACAAAATTTAATGGCCAGAATTTCGGGGAAATAATCCTAGGGATTATTTTCGAGATTTTTAGGGAATTTTAGGAATTTTTTTTTGGAATTTTTCTGGATTTAAACGGACTCCGTACGAGATTTTTACGGGGATAAAATAAGTAGGCTTTGAAGGGGTCTATATAAAAGGGTGATAAATACGCGATGGAAAAACCTAAAATTTATATTTTTCTTTTCCCTTTTATTTCTTTCCCCGCCGCGACTTCCCCTTCGGCAGTTTCCCTTTTTCGCGAGCCCACTTTCGCCGATCCCTAACGCCCTCTTCTTTCTTCCTCGCGGCAACCCGACGCCACCACGCCCGACGCCGTCCGCTCCTCCCGACAACCACCGCTGCCCTCTTCTTCTCGTCGCCAGCTAATCGCCGACGAGCGTATCACGCCGACACGACGCGAGCACGCCGCCCACCACGGCCGCCGCTAAGACGCTCCCTCTCCATTTGCCGCCGACGCCGAGACCGGCCGTCCCTCGCAGCGCCGACAAACACGATCGCCGACCGTTCCTCGCCGCGACGAAGTCGCTTCTTCCCTCTGTCGCCGACTTGAGGTGGCACCGCCGAGCCTTCCTTCCCTTAGCCGCGATTTCGGCCGAGATCGCGAGTAGGTAAGGGTCTTCTGCTTGGTCGATCGGTGAGTGTGGTTGGTGATGGTGAATAGGGCAGTAGGGAAGGAGTTGGGGGCCGGCTGTGAGAGGCTATGAGGGTTTGATTTGGGAGGTGGTCGTGCAAGGTCGGATGGTAGTGGGCTGTGGGTGGATGTGTCGGCTGTGAAACAAGGGTTGAGTCGGAGTTACAGTCAATTTGGGGCTGAACTTGGGGTTTTGATTGGTCGATTTGGGCTGATTCGGGTGTTATCCGTTTGATTGGTATGTTAGTGAGCGAGGAATGGTTCAAAATTGTGTTACTCGGAGGATATGGGATTTGGGCTAAATTAATTGTATGGATTGTTTGTGGACAAGGAAAATTGGAAATAGTTTGGGTTAATTGGGATATGAAGGAAATCAATTTGTTATTCGATTTGTCGGTGAATTGTATTTTTGTGCTTGACTATAGTCATGCTTTATGCAGGTTTCGGTCACGAGGCAGGTCCTCAGTCGTGAAAATTTGGTTTTCATTCTTGCGGATATATATTCAGGCGGGTATTTTGACTTAACTTTTAGATTAAGTCAAGTTGATATGCTAGTTAGGATAGCTTACAATAACTTTTCATGTTTATATGCCTGGTATGCTTTTGGTGCCTACTAGATACATGCATGTGATAGGATATGCTTATATCTTCCTTGTTATATTTGGATCATGGTTACTCGGATCAGTTATATGCACTTATTGATTTTGCATATTATTCGGATAGATATTTGTGGTTGGATTTACATGCTTTAGTATCATGCACCATCTTGCATGTTTGCATGCTGGCTGGACGGGGTTCCATTATTGTTGAGCCCGCAGCCAGTTACATGGCCTGCACACACTGCCACTCATGGGTTAGTGGTACATCAGGAGGGTGTGTGCAGTTGCTCTGTCAGGCTCCGCTGGTCCGCTCATGGGTAGCGGCAGCGAGGCGTGGTAGCGGCAGGATCCCTCCTCCGTCTATGACACCGGAGATGAGAGCTTAGCTCCCCACTATGTTTGGGGGCGGGAGGATAGGTGTACTCCGGCAAAGATCCTGTCCACTCGGTCACTCAGGAGCAGTGATGGCAGAGTGCACAGTTGTCATAGCCCTACCCACTCGGCTTCACCATTGCGTGTGAGGCGGCTGACTGGCGTCAGGGGTGACCATGTCATTGGCACGGCATGCACTTTGCACGGATTGCATTTGTATTGTGTTTGCTGCATTTGTATTGATGCCTTGGATGTGCATATGATTGTCATGCATACAGGATACATGTTTATATATGGACAGGACTTTATTACTTCTAGTCAGGCACATGCTCCTATATCAGGGTAGGAGATTCAGGTAAGTACAGTCATTTTGTATTTCTTGCTTGCATACCCTATTTATGTGAGACTGTACTGGCATGATATTTTTATTGTTAGCTATATCTTACTTTGCATATCTACTATACCCGCAGAGTTCTTTGAACTCACCCCGTTGATTTATATCTATTTCAGGATGGAGCTGTCAGGAGAGTCCAGCTGCCAAACCCCCTCGTCGTGGAAGTGTATTTTGTTATTTGTGTTTACGGTTTTGGGTATTTGGATTAGAATATATGTTTAGGACTGGAGTTGGATATTTGTACCTGTGGATGTTTTGGTATGTCCTTAGGGACCTTTGATCGGATTTTTATTTCGATTGGATTTCGATTGAGTATTCCTGCCCAGATGGCAGAAGGGGTAAGTCTAGTTAGTGTAGACTTATGTTTACCTAGATTTGTTGGCCTGAGGCCCTATTTGATTATCTGCGTGTGATGTTTGGATTCCGGTCGTGTTGACCGATGTATAGTGGCCGTGTAGGCATTGTATAAAAATTGGTATTGTCACCCGTATAGGAGATGCCGGATTTTGCTCGAGGACTCCCTCGGGGCGTGACAATTTATTTGGTATCAGAGCCAGGTTTCCGAGTTCCTTAGGGTCTTTGGGTTTATGGAGTTCGCCAAGTTTGGCAGGTTAACTGGGTATTTTCGGAGTTGTACGGATTTCCGACGATTTTTATGTTTCGGAAATTCGAGGTATTATTGACGAGGTCAATATGGGGGATTTGGCGGCGACAGGACATCTCCAGACAGCTAACAGGTAAATAAATTCTAGAAAATTTCCTAGATTTAGTACATATTTATATTGGTTATGCGGTGATATAATGTTTTATCTAGTATTGCTTTAACTTGATATCTGTTAGACTGTTAGATTTTTAGGTTGCTGGTTTATCGTTAGCATATGGTTATTAACTGCTATACGTAGCTAGTTATCATTGTGATATAAATGATTAGATATTATCGGTAGATGTTTACCACTTAGGATTTGACTAGTATTAGGATTATTAGACTAGTTGAATAATATGACTAAGAGGGATAAATTCGTAGAAGGTATGAGGACATGATTACATAGCTTATGTAGTTTAGAGTATATATAAGCATCTGATGCTTTATTTATATATTGCCTCGACTTTGTTCTGGCATTGACTTTGATCTGGCATGACCCTTTAGATATACCCTAATTAATTTCGGCTATTGATTGCCATTGGTATGACTATGCTGTCGTTTATTAGACAACATGTTATATGTTTATGGTTATGAGTTTTTGCGGTGGATACCATGATTAAGACTAGTAGAAATAGAATAACTTAGATGAAGTTATTCGGTAGGAGCGGATTTCAGGAATGAAACAATATTAGTAGAACCCTAGGTGTTGGAACCCTAGGCGTAATAACCGGATGTGCATATTGGTATGTGATTACCCATTTACTGTTTCTGTGATATGGTGATCGGAGGTCGAATGATTAGGATGCGATTAATCCTTACTATATCTCCCATTCTTGGTTGAGAGAGAGAGTCTGCAGTAGAGTCTCTCTATAGGTAGGTGCTTTGTATACATGTGGTCTCTCATGCATGGTTGAGATGACCTACTGCAAGATATATTCTTGCGTTATTCGTTGGTGATAATCGGATTTGTATGACATCTGTAGCTAGATAGCTACTTTACAGGTTAAGTAACCACGAGATCTGCTCGCGGGTAGCATGTTGTAGCATGCATGATCGAAATGTAGGACGATATAATTTGGGATTTAACCCTCTTGAAGGGCTTGATAGTAGACTTGTGGTCCTTATTGGCCTTGATAGGCATTTCCTGTTAGTTAGGGCGAACCCTATGATTAATCGTCTCGACGTGATTATTAGTGGATTTATGATTTTGATCGACCTTGATAACCGATCATGTTAGAAGGGTTGGAACGCTAGATTTAACCATCTCGACTTATTTATTTATAAGTCGATGATCTTTACCGACTTTGGTAAACATTTTATATTAGAGGTGTTGAAACCCTCGCTGAGCCTCAATGAGTTTAATTGTAGAGCGGTGATCTTTATCGACTTGGAAAGTCGATTTATGCAGAATGTATTGGATAACCCTAGGCTTAACAACCTAGGATAATCGACTGCTCACGCGACCTATTGGTGGTAGTACGCCAGAGCGTGCAGTCAATAATTAGATATTTATATACAGCCTGTCTATCCACGAGTCTCATTCGTGGTAGCATATAGTTGCGCGTAGACCGTGCTATTGATTGTTGGCTCATGGGTTACGTTCGCGGTAGCTCATAGATAGTTTCCTTTTTATGCGAGAGCCACGAGACTTTATCGTGGTATCTGGATATGCACTGCTTGTTGCAGTGGTTGGGTTTTACTGGTATATTTGTTATACCAACGACCGGGATGGTAGTAGTGATATTGGTACTCGAGGGTTGGGGTTACTTTAGTTTGTTCTGTGACTTCCATTGTGTGCATTATGATTATGCACTATTATCTATCCATCTACTGAGTGGTTGTACTCACTCCCTCCTCACTTATCCTCTAGGTTAACTGATGGAGGACATGTTCTGTTGACCTACCTTTGTGTCGCTCAGAGAGTTCCTTGCCGTGCTTGTCTCCCTGCATCGTCGGGATGCTGCTTTGGTTACTTTATCGGTGTTGCATTTTGATTATGCACTTTGGATTTTGTCGCAATTGGATTTGGGGTCATAAAACTATTTTACTTTGATTGATATATGTTTAGTCGTGCATGCATTATTGAAATACTAGTATTTCTATAATTATTTCGTTTTTACCATATTTGGTCCATGGATTTGAATATTGTCACTAAGGGGCTCCTCTGTCATTTGGATGACGGATATGCCCCTGAGACGTGACAATTTTATTGGTTCGGTTTTGGTTTGTGGGTTTTGTGTTCGAGGATTTTCTTTTCCTTGGATTTTTGGGAGTTCTCGGTTTTGGGACCAAGCAGTCAAGGATATCTCCGAGCTATAGGAAAGGTATTGTCTTTAGTGGTTATAGTACTTTTGTGGTTAGGAAAACTATTGACTTAGGAAATTGCCCTACTCATGGTCGTGGACGAGTTCGACGACGGCGTATTGATCTTGAGGAATCTAATGATGATTTGAAGTACGGACTCTTTAGAGGTGCCGGTCGATGTCAAATTAGGAAGCTAGGATTTAGTGCTAGCCATCGATTTGAAGGTCAAGGAGTAAACCCTCGTAAAATATCACCATACTATTAGTGATTTGGTTATGGATAAGGCGTGTATACTTACATCGGTCAAGACGATGAAAGATCGCTTTTACCTTATTATAGGAGGTGTTGGATGGGATATTTATCTATCCCAAGATTTCTTCTAGAGAAGATCCGGAACTCTTTGTTAAAGGAGAGATGGACCTTTGAGGTTATGCATCGATTATCGATGATAGAATATGGTAGTTGTAGAAGGAAATGAATATCCTTCATTGTGGATAGAGGATCTATTTAGATCAACTATAGGGCAGTATGCTCTAGGATTGATTTATGATTGATGGGTTGATATTGTAGTGACATGGTGTCATACAATTATCATGGTCGTTGTGATGATTGTTATATCATCAACCTAGAGTAAAGAGGATGCAGCTTGTATAGCGGCGACAATTTCATACTTAGTATGAATGGTATGAGCTCACGGATATCATATTAAACTTATTGACGACTTTGTCGTCCAGGGATTTAGGAAATCGTATATTCTGGACACGATTGGATCATTTGTGATGGTGGCAGTTGGAGTTAAGCACTCGGTCACCGTAAATGATGGTTTTCTGGTATTGATTTGATTATTACCATAGATATGGATAGGATGCTCTAGTGGTACTACACCGTTGATTGGTGATGGAATTTATTGGGTCTGAAGCTTGTGAACCTGGTTTCGTGGCTCGACGATTGTTGACTTTTACACGGTGTTGTGTGATCATTCTCGAGTGAAAGGAAGGTTAATTTATAAGGCGATGTTTCGTAGAATGGAGCGCTTCGATTTAGTTGATCGAGACGATCCTATGTTTACGTCAAATGAGGAACTACGAGATGGTTTGTCATATATATAATATGACGTGGACTTAGCAGATATTATGTGGTTTTGTAGAGGTGAGGAGCAGGAATGCTTATGAGGTTTTAGCTAGCTACTGAGTAGCTGCACAGAGTTGTTAGAACACGGATAGTTGCAACTAGGAGACGGTCGCAAAGTTTTTCACCCTTCTTTTGTGCGATAGAATGGATTTTAGACAGCAGATTGCTTTTGAGAGAAAATATTTCTCCATTTCCGAGGAGAATGGTGGGTTACATAGTTACATTCGAATTTAGGAAGAGTTACTCTTGATTAAGGAACAACAGATAGATTCATGTTGGGATGATAGAGAGCATTTACCATAGAGTTGTACTCTTGCTCTACCGGTTCGGAATTAGTGATAGTGGAATTTGTATGTCGTAGGTGGCTAGATAGCTACCTGACATCTTGACTGACTACGAGTCCCGGTTGTGGTAGCATGTCATTGTAAGTAGTGCCTTTGCATTACTCCGAGAGCCACGAGGCTTAGTCATGATATTTTGATAAGTATTGTCAAGATTGCAATAGGTTCTCTATGTGCATGTATCGGATTGTATTCGGAAAATAGTAAGTATTGAAATGTTCTCCATGGTGGAACGACATGCAGGACATAGTTGATTGTGCAGTCTGGTGTGCAGTGTGTCAACTAGTAAAGGTGGTATATAAATAATCAAGGTTCTGTACCGAGATTGACGTGAAAGCATAGTATGATGGACAATGTTGGGAGATTATTTGGAATTCAGAAAGGACTTAGTATGATTAGCTAAGTCCGCTCATTTTCATTCGATCCATACGAGGAGTTTGTTGGATCGCTGGATAGGTTATAAGGTGGCCGATATGAAGATACTATTCATACTGGAAGAGCTACTAGAAGCAAGTGTGATTTGGTTTTAAGGGATATCAAGAACCCCACTTAGTCACTGAGGTGTGACTTGTCTCCGCTTGAGATGGTTATAGGGACATCTTGTACTTATATACGAGTAGGAAATTTGGGGACCAAATTTTTTATTAGTGGGGGAGAATGTAAAATACTGAAATTAAAATACGAAATTTAATGGCCAGAATTTCGGGGAAATAATCCTAGGGATTATTTTGAGATTTTTAGGAATTTTAGGAATTTTTTGGAATTTTTACGGATTTAAAGCGGACTCGTCTGAGATTTTTCTGAGGATAAAATAAGTAGGCTTTGAAGGGTCTATATAAAAGGGTGATAAATCTGAGATGGAAAAACCTAAAATTTATATTTTTCTTTTCCCTTTTATTTCTTTCCCCTTGCGACTTCCCTTGGAGTTTCCCTTTTGCGAGCCCACTTTCGCCGATCCCTAACGCCCTCTTCTTTCTTCCTCGCGTGACCCGACGCCACCACGCCCCGACGCCGTCAGCTCCTCCCGACAACCGCCGCCCTCTCTCTGCCGTCGCCAGCTGCGACGAGCGGACCGCCGACACGCCGAGCACGCCTTGCTCCACCGCCCGGCTCGCCTCGGCGCTCAGTGCTCCCCTCCATTTGCCCGGCCGAGACCGCCGTCCCTCTCAAACCACGATCGTCGGCCGTTCCTCTCTGTGACGAAGTCGCTTCTTCCCTCTGTCGTCCGACTTGAGGTGGCAGCCTTCCTTCCCCTTAGCTGCGATTTACAGTAGGAGATCGTAGGAGTAAATTCTTTAGGTGAGTGTGGTTGGTGATGGTGAATAGGGCAGTAGGGAAGGAGTTGGGGGCGGCTGTGAGAGGCTATGAGGGTTTGATTTGGGAGGTGGTCGTGCAAGGTCGGATGGTAGTGGGCTGTGGGTGGATGTGTCGGCTGTGAAACAAGGGTTGAGTCGGAGTTACAGTCAATTTGGGGCTGAACTTGGGGTTTTGATTGGTCGATTGGGTTGATTTGGGTGTTATCCGTTTGATTGGTATGTTAGTGAGCGAGGAATGGTTCAAAATTGTGTTACTCGGAGGATATGGGATTTGGGCTAAATTAATTGTATGGATTGTTTGTGGACAAGGAAAATTGGAAATAGTTTGGGTTAATTGGGATATGAAGGAAATCAATTTGTTATTCGATTTGTCGGTGAATTGTATTTTTGTGCTTGACTATAGTCATGCTTTATGCGAGTTTGATCGCGGCGGTGTCCTCAGTCGTGAAAATTTGGTTTTCATTCTTGCGGATATATATTCAGGCGGGTATTTTGACTTAACTTTTAGATTAAGTCAAGTTGATATGCTAGTTAGGATAGCTTACAATAACTTTTCATGTTTATATGCCTGGTATGCTTTTGGTGCCTACTAGATACATGCATGTGATAGGATATGCTTATATCTTCCTGTTATATTTGGATCATAGTTACTTGGATCGATTATATGCACTTATTGATTTTGCATATTATTGGATAGATATTTGTGGTTGGATTTACATGCTTTAGTATCATGCACCATCTTGCATGTTTGCATCTTTGGTGACGAGGTTCCATTATTGTTGAGCCCATGGCCCGATTACATAATGGCTCGCACACCGCCACTCATGGGTTAGTGGTACATCGTCGGGAGGTGTGCGCTTGCTCTGTCAGCTCATTGGGTCCGCTCATGGGTAGCAGCGAGGCGTGTGGTAATGGCGAGATCCCTCCTCTGGTCTATGACACCGGGAGATGAGAGCTTAGCTCCCCCACTATGTTTGGGGCAGGAGGATAGGTGTACTCCGACAGCATCCTGTCCACTTGGTCACTCAGGAGCAGTGATGGCAGAGTGCACAGTTGTCATAGCCCTACCCACTCGGCTTCACCATTGCGTGTGAGGCGGCTGACTGGCGTCAGGGGTGACCATGTCATTGGCACGGCATGCACTTTGCACGGATTGCATTTGTGTTGTGTTTGCTGCATTTGTATTGATGCCTTGGATGTGCATATGATTGTCATGCATACAGGATACATGTTTATATATGGACAGGACTTTATTACTTCTAGTCAGGCACATGCTCCTATATCAGGGTAGGAGATTCAGGTAAGTACAGTCATTTTGTATTTCTTGCTTGCATACCCTATTTATGTGAGACTGTACTGGCATGATATTTTTATTGTTAGCTATACCTTACTTTGCATATCTACTATACCCATGAGTTCTTTGAACTCACCCCCTGATTTATATCTATTTCGTGATGGATTTGTCAGAGAGTCCAGCCAAACCCTCGTCGTGGAAGTGTATTTTGTTATTTGTGTTTACGGTTTTGGGTATTTGGATTAGAATATATGTTTAGGACTGGAGTTGGATATTTGTACCTGTGTATGTTTTGGTATGTCCTTAGGGACCTTTGATCGGATTTTTATTTCGATTGGATTTCGGTTGAGTATTCCTGCCCAGATGGCAGAAGGGGTAAGTCTAGTTAGTGTAGACTTATGTTTACCTAGATTTGTTGGCCTGAGGCCCTATTTGATTATCTGCGTGTGATGTTTGGATTCCGGTCGTGTTGACCGATGTATAGTGGCCGTGTAGGCTTTGTATGAAAACTGGTATTGTCACCCGTATAGGGGAGATGCTGCCGGATTTTCGTCTGGCGGGGACTCCCTCGGGGCGTGACAATTAAGGTAGTTCCTATACATCGACTTTGTGGGTTGGTGGTATCTTTACCATCAGGTGAGATGCTGACCAACAACCAAGAAGTCAAGGGATGCCCTTAGACTTTGATAGACATACCTTTACTGTAGACATATCCCTATGGATATCTAAATTTTGGAATGTTAGTATGTCATGCCACTCAGATGTGCGTATAGTTTGAGAGTATTCGGATGTAGTTTCAGATGAACTCCCAGACTTGCCAGTGTATAGGCAAGTAGAGTATATGATCAAAATAACTCCGGAAATGACTCTAGTATCGAAGATCCTATACCGGATGACACTGTGAATTTGGAAGAACGTAGATTGCAATTATAGTAGATATGGGATGAGGGATTTATCTGTCCCATTATTTCTCCTTGGGAGAATCCAGGAAAAAAAACAAAGATGGATTTCTGAGGTTATGTATCGATTGTCGACGACTGATTACAGTAGATGTTGAGAATGAATATTCTTTGTTGTAGATAGATGATCTGTTTAGATTAGCTAAATGACACCTGTGTATACTCTAGATTTGGTTTAGGATCGGGATATCATTAGCTTAGAGTGGAAGATGTAGATGTGCAAAAGATGACATTTCACACCCGGTGTGAACATTCTGAGTTTGGTGATGCTGTTTGGATTTACTAGTGCTCCAGTCATATTCCTAGATTTGAGGAATCGAGGACTCATGGAGAATTTGGATTAGTTTGACATCATATTTGTGTTTATATTTGTGACCATTGAGTTGCTTGAACTCGTTAGATAACCGTGATGACACTATTGAATACTGACTTATTGAATACATGACACATAACCCTGTGTCATGTTGTGTGTCTCATCATCAGGAAATTTTTTAGCCTCAAGTAGGATGATACGGTGATGGAATACAATGCAAAGTTGCCAGATGTATAGAGTTTTGCCTCTACCTTTCCAAATGAGATTAGGAGAGTTCCTATACATTGACTATGTAGGTTATAAGGATCTTTATAGTTACCTGAGGTGTCTAACTCTTCTCAAAGTACTTGAGTTGTTCAGCATGATAATATTTATTCATGGTACTTGGGAACTAAGTATTTATACCTTAATCTAATTAAATCTATTAACCTTAATTATCGATAATCCAAACAAGCTTTATAAAAGTCAATTCATTTTATCCCCATAAAATACTCTAAGAATTCCATTTAAAATCAAAAAAATTTCTAAATATTTTTATAAGATAATTTCTTAATTAACCATTATTATTATATTTTTTTTCGATATTTTATATTCTCTCTCACTAATAAAAATTTAAGATTAAGATTTTATTATTAAAACCTAGATTTCGTTTCCTATTTCTCCCGATGCCTCCTTTTCCTCATTTCCCCAATTCTTCTCCTTCTCCCCTTCATCGCCGCTGCCCGAGTCAGCTCGCCGCGTCGCTCCTCATCGCCGCCGCCTGCCTCATCGTCGCCACTTCATCGTCGGAGATCACCTCGAGCGGGAGGCCAACGATCGTCGATTCCTCTTCTCCCGATCCGCCCAAGCTTCTCCGTCGCTCAACAGACAACGCCGACGTCTCAACATTCCCGATCGTGTTCTTCTCCTCTCCTCTTCCTAGCTTCGTCGCCAGAGATCTCCACCAGAGCAGCCGCTTGGTCATTCCGATCCCGCATTGATCCACCGCCGCCCTCGTCGGCAAGCCGATCATTGCCTATTTCTCCAGATCGCACGTCGCCAGGTTGGCTGCCACTTAAGATCGTGAGGTTTCTTTACCAGATCTCAATGTCGAACTCTTCCTCATTTCGATCTAAGTGTTCTTGGTGCCCTTCAGCTCTTCTCCGTAGTGTTGTTGACTCGGATTGATGCTGCCTCGCAAGTCGACGATCTCCTATTCTGTTGCTGCTGAGCTATCGGTATTTCCGATCTGGATCACCGCCGTTTCTATAAGTTGCCTTTGGGTTCAAGAGGGAGGGATGATGACCGGATATCTTTGTGATAATTTCCAATCTGTATCACAGTTCTCTCCTAATAGGTGATTCGTGAGCTACAAGAGGTTTCCGATGGAGCCATGGTCGCAACGGGGAAGATACCATAGCTGATGCCATGGTGCTTTGAGTGCACAGAGCTGTGAATCGACTTTTAGTGCTATCTATAATGGATAACTCCAATTCCTGGTATTAATCTTGTTTCTTTCCTGTTGTTGTGGATTGAGGATCGGAGATGTGTAGATCAGTAGGAAACTTGAATATTATGTGGTTGCAGGTGTTAGGATTTGGAGTTCGCTTTCAATTCATCTGGATTTTTTCAGAACAGACTCTTCAGAGTGAGTCAACGAGTTGAGTGGCATTGAATCGGAGTTGGGTAAGCTTTTTTTTTGGTTGGGTAAATACTTTGCAATAGGATGTTAAAACAGAGTTATTTGTGAATTACATCGTAGATTAAATTTGATTAATGAGGTGGGATTAATGGCTAGTTAATAAAGTGTATGGTATTACACTACTGCATGATTGAATTAATCAAGGTGTTATTGTGAATTATACAAGGGATTTAATCTGATTAAATAGTGGGAAATTAATCGGTAATTGTATTAGTGTTTTTGTTGGGTGGCTAATCAGGATTTGGGTTTGATTTGGGACTTGATACCATCATTGGACTTATGATAGGACTTGTTAATATTTGTATGTTAATTGTAGGACCTTGATTCAAGAAAGATTTGCAGACGCGAAGACCATTAACATGATCTACTTATTATGTGGGTAGTTCTTCCTTTGACTCTTGTAGATCTTTTATCTTAGTGAATGAACAGATATGATATTAGGATCTTTATCTTGACTTCATTCAATATTTTTCTTATGCTTGATACTTATCCACGCGATCTTAGAGATGATCTACTTGATGTCTATACAGTCTCTTTTGTTATTCGTTTTATTTGGTACCGTTATTCCTACTATTTTGATATGCATTGATTATGATTTAGATTTCTGATTATGATCATATATTATTATTGTATAGTTATGATTGTACTTATAGGTATGTCGTATTTATTTTTTTGTTTATCATCGCACTACATGTATGCTGACGACTATATCTCCCTTGTGATTGAGAGAGTCGTGTCAACCCTCTAAAGCACACTCAACCACTCAGGGGTAGTGGTGGCGGAGGTGCGTGCTCGTCCTATCGTGCCCACTCAACCACTCAGAGTTAGTGATAGATAGAGTTGCGAGCAGCATGGACCCCATGGCATATAGCTAGATAGCTATTATACACTGGACACTCAGTTCCACTCGAGAGTAGTGGTAGTCAGAGTTGGTTGCAGTTGTCATGTGTCTATCCACCCAGGCCATACATTGGGGTCATGATAGTGTACATAATGGTGATATATTGCATATGCTTGTGATTTGTTGCATATGTTTGTACATGGTCATTCATGTCATTTGCATATTTTATGCTGTCCTATGTTACTCACGTGACCACAAGCTATACTATTACAGATCTCTATTTATTTTTGTTCAGTACATTATACCGGGAGGATCAGGTTAGTACATGGATTTATTATATTCTTATTGTTGTTCAGTTGATATTTCCTGTAAGACTGTATATCCTTTGGCCTTCATATGTTTATTTAGTTCATGCACTATCTTTTATATACCACTGAGTCTTATACTCACCGTCGCAAAACTTGGATTTTTTTTGTCGCCCAGGTAGCAGATAAAAGATTGAGGATATGTTCTGATGCTCGGAGTTCTGCCAGTCGGTCCCACCTCACATCGAGATGTTGGATTTTTTTTTATTTCTTTATTGTTTCGCATTTCGATATGTATGTTGTTCGCACTTTAATATGTATTTTAAAGATGAGCTTTAGTATTTTGTATCTGTGATTATCAACTTGTTCGTTTATGTTTTCTGATTAAATTAAAGTCATGTCGGTATGCACTTTTGTGATTTTGTATTCTATATTCAACTGTTTTGCTTTTATATTGTATATAACTCGTGTGACAATAGCTATTTGAGCCTTGTATCAATGTTGTATCTTATATTGTCACTAAGGGTATCGTCCGATTGACGGACAAGTATACTCTTAGGGTGTGACAACTAATCAGTAGGGGGTATCGTTGGGTCGACAAGGGTCCCCAACAGACGCTCCCGCCTCTCCCGCAGGATGCCATCGGGGTGTCACCCCGAGGGCTGGGGATGCCCTGCCAGAGGTGGCACCTGGGCTTCGTCCCCGCAAGGACAATAATGCCTAGGATGGTCAGGCATGGGCCCCCTGAGGTCGGGCACTCAACAAGGGGCGATGCCCCAGCCATTCCCCAACAAGGGGTGTCACCCCCTACATGTTGTGATTAGATCTGGCCACGGTCCGGGTCCGGGTCGGAATCGTCGGATTCGGGTTGACAAAATATCGACCCTTAATCGGTCCGTTCGTGGCGGTTTTAGTTCGGGTTGTGGATCGTAAATAAAAAATTAAAAAATGATGTAAATAATTAAAATAAAAAAAATTGCACAATTAAACTTATAAAAACTCTATCAAATATTTCATTATCTCAATAAAAAAATATATTACATCTCAAATTTCAATATCTTGGACTTAAATAAAAAAACCTATTACAAAAAAAAATCAACTACATTTCAATTTTCATTATATTTAATCAATTTCAGTCGTATTCGGTATTTCCTTCTGTCGTCGTAGTTCCGGATGTCCCCTCTGTTTCGTCTTGGTCTTCTTCGTCACTTTTAATATGTTGGGTTCAACTTGCAGCTTTTGACCAATCATTGAGTAAACAATGGTTCTTCCAAATTTTCCTACTTGCTGTAACGCCTCTCGTCCCAATGTATTTCCTCCGATACTAAAAGTTTGTTCCACTACAACCGCTGAAACCGACAAGCTAAATTTCTTTTGTCATTATAGATAAGATTGGAAATATTTGAGTTCTTTGCGACCACCATTTTAGAATGTCGAAGCTTTCTTCATCTGCATCACTAAAATCAAAAGAAATGGTAAAATAATTCTCAAGTTCCTGACTGAAACTTGAGGATCCTCGTGGACGTTTAGTCCGTTCCCTTAATAATAATTATGCTTTAGTGAGTTTAGAAGTAATAATACTAATTGTAATGGATTAATGTATTTCATGTCCAATAGTTTGTTCACCATATTTAATGTTATATTCATTATAAATATCATATAAATGAGTTTTAATATTAAACAAAATCAAAGAAATATTAGGAGCAGTTTCGGTAATAGGGCTTAAAGATTCATAATATAATGCTAACATATCTTACAAACCATCTAATTTAAGTCTAGGATCTAAAACAAAAGCACATAAAAATATTTCAGGAAAGTTTAAGAAATATTTTTCTCATTTTTCTTTCATTACATAAATACATTGAGATAAATAAGTATCATTTGATTGAATATATTCATTAAAAATACATGCAATATTACAACAATGTGTTAAAACTAAATGTGAAGTTGGATAATAAACACCTGATAATTGGTTACTAGCATCACTAAAAACTTTTAAAATTTCACAAATACTAGTGCATATATTCCATTGATTTGAAAACAAATAAATATCATGTGATTGAACATGTTGATGAAAAAATATACATAATAAGTCTTTGTATTCAAAAGTAGATAACAACAATTTATAAGTAAAATTTCAACGAGTTGGAACGTCACGTGCAAACCGTTTAGGCTTCATACCATTTATTTTGCAAAATTTTCTCCATTCTTTCATAACTTGAGGATGTGTCCATAAATAATGAATTACACTCCTAATTAGTTGAATATGTGATCCTAAATTTTTAAGTCTATCTTGATCACACAAATTTAAAATGTGACATGTACACCTAATATGAAAAAATCTTCCACCTATTGATGGTTTACATATATCAATAAGCTCACTAATACTAGAGGTATTTGCACTAGCATTATCAAAAGAAATTGAAAAAACTTTAGAAGTTAGACCATATTCTTCTAAAATAACAAAAATAAGTTGTGAAATATTTTGTATCGTGTGTGTTTCGTTAAAACATCTATATGCTAGCAATCTTTTTTGAATGTCCCAATTATTATCAATCCAATGATAAGTAATACCCATATATGAACAACTTTGCCAATGATTACTCCAAATATCGGAACACAAAGAAACTTTACTGTTTAAATTAAAAAATTCTTTAATCAATTCTTTTTTTTTTGTTCTAAGACTAACACTACAACAAAAATACTAAAAGACAACATCACAAAGACAATGGTTTTAGGAGAAACCGTTGTGATTTTGATAAAAGACAACAGTTTTACACTATCCGTTGTCGTTCAGCATATTTTTTTTTAATCAACAACATATTTTATAACGGTTTTCCAGAACTGTTGTCTTTAAA
Source organism: Wurfbainia villosa (assembly GCA_025175895.1). Lineage (NCBI taxonomy): Eukaryota > Viridiplantae > Streptophyta > Magnoliopsida > Zingiberales > Zingiberaceae > Wurfbainia > Wurfbainia villosa. The sequence goes on from JAKLTH010000144.1 coordinate 42,462, forward strand.
TTTTTTTTTTATCTTAACAACAGTTGGGACAACGGTGCAATCAACCGTTGTCAATGAGAATATTTTTGTAACGTTTAGCACAACGGTCAAAAATTGTTGTCGTTGTGATAATATTACAACGGTTTTAAACCGTTGTCAATGAAATTTTAAAAGTTTATAATACTATTTTTTTAATTATTTTTACTATTTTTTAAAAAATATTGGAAATAATACAACGGTGATTTTTTTTAATACTATTTTCTTTATTATAATACAACAGTGAAATTATTTTTTTAATTATTAATACTACTTTTTAAAAATTATTGGAAATAAGTTTTTTTTTAAAAAAAATATAAATATATACATTTACAACAATATATTTAAAAGTTTATATATATTTTTTAAACAATATATTATAACAATAATTTTTTTAAAAGTTTATATATATTTAAAAATTTGTTAGGTTAAATAATTCTTCCCTAAACTTCTCCGTCATTCCTACTTCCCAAAAACCTCCGTCGTTCCCACTTCCCAAAAAACCTCCGCCGTTCTCCGTTGCGCGCTCGTCCATCCCTTCTTCTTCCGCACCGCCTTCTCACGGTTGCTCGCCCTCTGTTCGTTCTCTTCCTTTTCACTACCATTGCTCGACTCTCCGCCCCATCGTTCATCCATCGCTCATCGCCCCACCGTCCCAACAAGTTCAGAGTTTTCTCACGGGTTTTCATTATTTTCTGAGTCACCGAGCAACAAGAAAGATTGGAGCTCATACACAACAAGTTCAAGGAGGAGGTAGGTGAGAACCTCCATGTCGGCAGAAACACTCTCGAGGAAATAGAATCATACAAGATACAACTAAAGGGTGGTTTTGATAAGCAGCGTAAGTGTTTAAAATTTTATGTAGTTAGCACATGAAGTCAAATTTGAGAATTGTTAGGATAGGAGAATTAGACATTAAATAAACAAATAACATGCTTATATGAGCGAGCAAGACTTATGCATCAGATGTAATGCCAGGTAAATGCATGATGGCACTAGTGGGTTGCCAAGTTTTCTTTCTTGTTGTTTTCCTAAAGCAAACCCTAGGTTCCGGCTCTGGACCCCTTATTATGTGGTTTTCTGGTACCTATTATTATCTTTTCAATCATGTGATAGGAACATGAAGCTTAAAGATGTCTGACTGCAACCAGATGCACATATACTATATATTTGTTTGCTTAATGCAATGAAGAAAGCATAGTTGAAGGTGAAACATTATCTAGGGCAGGAATTATATCATCTTATTTCATATCAATCATAGATATTTAGCAAGCTCAGCTACGTGTGAGCTACAACATGATCATATTCCTGTTGAAAATAAACTTGTTTATTTGTATATGAGTTCTGTTCATGAACTTTTATATAATTAATGATACTAAGCATGCCAACTGTAGATTATATTCATCTAAAGCTGAATTTTTTTGTTGTCAACTCACACAAGACAGAAGTTGCAAGTTTAATATTTGTTGTTATCTCCAACACTAATTTATGATATTTACCTTATATTTGCAAATTGCAGATTTTGTGATTAATAGGTTGTCAACTCTATGACAAAAAATCAAAGCAAACGAGGATGTACAAACCTTGAAAAGGGTAAGACTAAAATTGACGCTGATTTATTAGACGAGGAAAATGTTGATTGCACACAGGATTCCACTGTCAATATTGGCAGATGTAAGTTTTAGTAGGGAAATATTGTCAATATTTATTATAATTTTTTTATATATACTAGATGCACTAAAAGTTTATAATCTTTTATGATTTTATGAAGGACCTTGAAATTGTTCAACACAGAGATTGACAAGCACGGGAAGAAACACCCTTTGTGGGAAATAATCAAGGTATATTTTACATTGTGGGGAGCTTATATAATTTGAGGAGTAATTATTTAGTGACATTTTTGTTAAAGTATATGTGAATTATTTAGTGACATTTATATAATCAAGTTATTTGTTATTTGTTATTGTTATTAGAAGGATGAATCATATACTTTCATGATGTCGTATTATGTCAAGATAAATATTAGAAGGCTCTCCTTTGGACGTGAACCTTCCTTTAGTATCATTTTTGTGCTTTGATGCATAAACAAATACAAAGAAAGGTGTGCTTATCATGTAAATTTTTTTCATCAAAACAATTTGTAAATCTACAAGAGATGAAAAAAATAATTCTCATAATTCTTGGATTTTTGCATGGGGAAGTTTTTCATTTTACAGACCCATGGCTGTATAACTATAAATCATTAACCTGCCTCACTATTAAGTGATTAACTGATGATCTATTTACATGTATGTTTAGATGCAACATATATGTGGCTATGTTCTTTGTTTTAACCAATATACTGTCCTTGCAAAAGATGTCTGAAATATGATACCCTCAAATAGCTTAGGTATAGAGCAACATGGGTGGATATTGATAGGAAAGAACTAAATCTCATGTTCAACCAAGGACTTGAGAATTCTTAGTTTTATATGAAATGACCAGTTAACATGTCAATTTGGCCGCATGATAGAAGTTGTAGGATATGATATGACTATAGTTATAGGATTGACTTCTCATGTCTCTTCTTTCTCTATACACCTTCATGCTTCAGGCATTTATACATTAAGGTATATAAAGAGAGAAAAAAATTACAGTTCCATATCTAGAATTTTGGATACATACTTGACTTGCTCTATCACGATGCACAATTTGATTCTTGATGATCTTTCCTCCATAACTGCTCTTCAGAATTTGCAATATCTCATTCTCCATGGGAATGATGACCTTCGAGAGTTACCCAAAAAATTGAAGAATTTGCAAAGCCTTCAGTATCTTGATTGCAATTCTGATAGTTTGACCCACATGCCCCTTGGGTTATCACGACTAACTAGTCTTAAAAGTTTATCATGCTTTGTTGGTGGGAATAGAATTGACTCATGCTCAATTACAGAACTTGAGGATTTGAAGCTTCGTGGAGAAATGACCATCAAATTTTTACTTGTGGAGAAATGACCATCAAATTGGAACGGTTACCAGTGAAGCTCAAGGAGTTAAATTCCAAAAGACTTTTACTCGTACTAGATGTTGCTCAAGGAATAACTACCAGCTTTTTTTAAACTCAAGTAGGGAAATTAAGGAGGTTATTAGATGTATAATTGAAAATAAAACAAATGCAACATTGAGGTGTTAATGTAGAGAATTTATTAATATAAGGGCATATAAGTTAAAGACGACAGAAAAAGAAATACAAAAAAAAAAATTTGCGATATCAAATTTCCCTTATGATAACTTTTTTTTTCCCTTATGACAACTTTTTTTTTGTCGTGTGTAATTTATGTATCAAATTTTACTATGAGAATAACTACTATAATTTTTTCCATCACAGGTTCCCCTTCAACCGGATGGAGCTCAATGCGGTTATTTTGTTTTGCGATATATGAGAGAGATAATTGAAGGTGTCGCATCCTTTGACAAGTCTTCCCTACGATCAATAGTAATATTAGATATATTTTCAAATTTTCTTATTGATACCATAGTGTTTAATTACATTTTCATTCATTTATTCACATGCAGTTCGCAAAATCTGTGATAGCTGCAAAGGAAATTGATGAAGTACGTTCGGAGTGGGCTGAATGCATACAAGATCACATATCTAATGATTATGAGAGATTTAAGTGTACATACCTCTTTTGGTTACATGTGGTAATCTATAAGTGTTTTGCTTATTATGCATAATACTTTTGGTGCTTATGATGTGTAGTTATTTTTCCATAGTATTTTTTAATATATATGTTTCTAAGAGTGATCATTTAAAATGTGATGTGACCTTGTACTTTACATTGCTACAAGTGCGAGTGTATATGTATTTTCTATAATTCTTTTTGATGTTGTATGATTTATTAGTAATATACGAGAGATGTCCTAAGGCAATCGCCTTATGTATGAACCATTTATATGATAAATGAAGATTCACTATTTGAGTATACATGTTTCATGTATTTGATTGGATCTTAAACTCATTTACTGAATGCCCACGATACGATTCACAGCATGAGAGAATTTGTGATTGGATCACAACTAGTGAGTATCTCTACATGTGTAATTGTGATATATCGGAATTATCCCTAGTCGATGAATTGATGGATTTGGACACCATCGATTCTGTCGAGACTAGCACGAGGTATACTCCTTGGTGTATCCAAGTAGCTGATTCTCACTGGCTGGAGACATTGTGATATCCGGAGTTAATCGTGGATGCTAGTTATGGTAACTAGTTCATTGGAGTGACCAGTCGTAAGACTTCATATGGTTCTCTGCATATATAGATATGTCAATGAAGTTCTTACTATAGCTTAAGTGCGATGTTACTTTGACTTGCGGTATTCAAGTCATCTTGATCATGGAGACTTATGCTTTGACATCTTAAGCAAACATCTCTAAGGAGATGTGGACCCGGGATGATTAGGTATAAGTCGAAATTGTTAGTGCAATCGGCCCAGGTCACGATTGACCAGACTCAAGTTTGACTCGAGTGATGTTTTGATGTTTGACAAAGGGATTTGACAAAGTGGTTTGGCATTGATGTTTGACATTAATGTCGGTTAATATGTTGGGGAGATTGTTGGAGCAATCGACCTGGGTCATGTTTGACCGGACTCGAGTTTGACTCGAGGAAGACCTTGATGGTTGACTGGGGTTGACCATGTGATTATGGGAAAGTCAAAGCATGGGTCTTGGCAAAATAAAGTCCAAGTCATGTGTACTTGGCATGGAAAGTCCAAGCATGGGTCTTGGCAAGGTAAAGTCCAAGTCATGGGTACTTGGCATTTGGGAAAGTCTAAGTCTTGAGTACTTGGCATGAGAAGTCCAAGCATGGGTCTTGGCGAATGAGAAGTCCAAGCATGGGTCTTGGCAAATGGAAAGTCCAAGCATGGGTCTTGGCATGGAAAGTCCAACATGGGTTGGCAAGGGAAAGTCCAAGCTTGAGTCTTGGCATTGGGAAGTCCAAGGGGATTGATTTTGGCAGCGTAAAGTCCAAGCGGAGTCTTGGCGGCGTAAGTCCAATGTGCCTTGGCGGTGTAGACACCGTTAGCATGACATAGCCGAGGGAAGCACCTGGAGGCTAGCGCGATGGATGAACAAGTCATGGATGACTTGGAGGGATCCGAGAGGCGTGAGGCTGATGGAGGTGGCTAGAAGGCTTAGGTCTAGGCTAAGGGTGGTCTAGCAAGTATGGGGGCACCATACTTGGGTTAAAACCTCATGTTTGAGGTTGTCAGTCGACTGGCAATATGGCCGGTTCGACTGACGTGAGTCGACTTGAGTTCGACTGCCAATTTAGAGCTGGAATTGCTCTGGCAGTCGACTGCTAGTTCTGTGTCGAGCACAGAACGCTCCGTAGCCGACTGGCCAGTCGACTACGGGTGCTGGCAGTCGACTGCCAAGAGATCCGTTGGAGTTTTTCCAGCGTGGATCGATCCGTTGTCTCACGACAACAGTGGCATCAGTCGACTGGTGACTTATGGCAGTCGACTGATAGGCAGAAATCCAGCCCGACACAGGTTATAAAGGCAGCTCGGAAGGAGGGTTTTTAAAGCGATTTTCTTGGGCGAAATTGAAGGGGGAAGTTGGTGCTTTCCAGTCCTTCAAAGCTAGTTCAAGGCAATCAAAGATCAAGCAATCCAAAGCTCTTGTAAAGTTGTTTTTCCTTTACTTGCATTGTATTTCTTACTTGTATTTGCTTGTATCTTGTGTATTACTTAGTGTAATCCTTGTACGAGGTTTCTCCGCCTCCGGATTGTTCCGAGAAGGAGTTATTATTGATTAGTGATTGCATGTGCATCACTAGAGCTCTTTAGAGCTCGATCCGTGGAGTAGGAACCATTCGGTTCCGAACCACGTTATATCGTGCGTGTTGTGATTGTATCTTGTGTTTGTATTTGTTATTGTTTATTCCGCTACGTACTAACAAGATTGTAGACAAGCAACGCGAACGATTTCCATCTACGTACGAACGGTCAAACGCTATTCACCCCCCTCTAGCAGCGTCAAATCTCCAACAAGTGGTATCAGAGCCCGGGGCTCTTCTACGGACTAACCGCCGGGAGCTAAGACAAAGAAGCTAGAGGGTGAAGATGGAAGAACAATTGGGATGGAATATTAACACACCGATCCCTTACTCCTTCTATGGACAAGAAGGGTTTAAGCAATGGAAGTCAAGAATTGAAGACTTCCTAATGATGAGGGACTTCGAAGAATGGTCTATCTTAATGGAAGGATATAGCTATCCAAGAGTACCAAAAGGTGGATTCCTCAAGAAAAAGAGATGGACCGAAGAGCAAGTCCAAGCCTTCGAAAAGAATGAGAAGGTAATGAAGTTGTTAATTGATTTAATACCTAACAATATCTTGTGTATGTTAGGTAATTATGTAGATGCAAACGAGCTATGGAGCCAAGTGGCCAAGCTCCATGAAAGCCCATCAATGGTCTAAGAGGAAGAGACCGAAGAGGCTAATGCATCACCCTCACAAGGAAGTGAGGACTTGGAGGTTGAGAGATCATCAACATCCAAAGAGGAAGAGGAAGTAGAATCGGAAGTTGATAGGGAGTCAATTTCCGAGTTGGTGGAGGAAGTGGAAGAAGCATCCACTTCTAGGATTGAGGAGGAGATTAGAGTTTCCTCAACACCGGAGCATCAAGAAGAAGCTTCGACATCCGGTCAAGATGAAGAAGCCCAAAATCCAATTCCGGTCTCCATTAACCTAGGTAACTCAAACACTCTAATGTCAAATAAAAATAATATTATGTGTTTTGAGTGTAGGAAATTTGAGCACTATAAGAGCAAGTGTCCAAAGAAGATTAGGAAAGCTCCACCGGCACCAAAAGTCAAGGATGTCGGTTCCCCAACACCTAAAGGCAAGGAGCACATCATATGCTTCAAGTGCAATTCAAAAGGACATTATAGGAATCAATGTCCTAGGGGGAGCAAGAAGACTCAAAATAGAGCATCATATGTAGGGGGAGCTAAGGCAAACCCTAGGGTAACTTCTAATTTTGCTCCTTCTTCAATTTACAAGCAAGAGCATGCTAGGGATTTCAATTCACTTGAAATTTATGAAAAGCATGCTAATAGGAACAAGTATTTTTGCTTAGGTGCTAAAAATGTTTACCTTAGGAGTAAGGAGAAATTTGGGACTAATGTCCCTAAAAATATTTTACCTAAGGAATCAATTAGGAAAATAGGAGAACATCTATATCTAAATCCTAAATGGACTAGGCATATGCCTAGAAAGTCTCATGCCCATGGTTTAAATCAAAATTCTAAAATTGGGCGATTAGAATTAGAGAATCAAGTCTTGAGGTCAAGACTTGAAAAACTTGAGAAGACCCTTAAAATTATACAAAATCAATTTAAAGGGTCTAGCGGTCAAAATCAAGGGTCCAAAAGTCAAAGTCAATACCTAGGACCTAAGAGTCAAAAGTCAACAAAAGGCAAGCAAGGTTTGGGTCACAAACCTAAGCCTAAGGTAGCTTACCATAGTGTTCCATTTGATTATGGGACATAAACTAGGTCTAGGAAGACCAAGGTCAATAGGGAAGTCATCCCTAGAGTTGACCAAAGGGTATGCCTAGTGGCTAGGGTTTCTAGGAAACCTAGGGTGGCCACTAAGAAGGTTGCAAGGGGAGTTACCCCTAGAGTCAACCTAGGTAAGACCCAAATGACCAAGGCTAACAAGCCTAGGAGGGTCATTAGGAAGGTATCTGGGGAGGTTATCCCTAAGGAATACCTAATTAACCCTAGGAGCTCAAATCGGTTTTGGGTTCCTAAGAGCGTAATTGATTCATGCTAGGTGGGTTTAGGATGTGCCAACCTTGAGTGGATGGGTAGTTAACTCAACCATGATAAAGGTGGCACTTTAGGTTATTTTCAAGGTTATGGATACCTTGGAAATATGGTTGAATTATAATCCTAAAAGATTTTAGGATGTGCCAATGTTAGTTATGAAGTCTTGATAAAATGATCAAATTGGCACAATTAGGGTTTAGAGTGTTAGTGTGTCATTTTGGGTTTTTGGCACACTATGGAGATTAATGATAATATGGCAAAATATATCTAACTATATCAAAATGGCAATTAATATTAAAATTTAGGTATTACTATACCTATATATTTTATATGTCATGCTTTGATTGTCATATGCCATGTCATGACATCATGTCTAATTCTATGATTTTATATGTCATGATTCATGTTTAGGATTAAGGTCTCAAATGTCATGTGTTTTTAGATTTCATCTTATGCCATGACATCATGATTATGATCATATGCTTATTTATAACATTTCTAATGTCATAATCATTCATGCATTTAAGACAATTTGGTTGGAAATTGAATTAAGGACTATGGCATGACTTGAAGTCCCATTTATAAGGGAATCAAGTAGGGTTGTCTTAGAGAATGCATGAAACCCTAGATTAGGATGAACAAAACTCACATCTCACATCCAATTGACATGTATGTGTATTTATACACCTTAGATACATGTGAGATGCTAGGATATGAGTTGAGTTCAAGGTGCATAGTTTTTGCATCTAGATGAATTAAAACTCATCTTGTTTCATTCGTGGATCATTGGGAGAGCATGTGTACAAGTCATGTACATAGAGCCCAAGGAATATGATCCAAAATAAGGTTTTGAAAACATTTTAAAATCATTTTGAAAAATCTTGGTGAACTCTATCTTTTGATAGCAATCACTATTGATAAAGTTGATACAAAATAGGGCCAAAACATTGAAAATTTCAATGGTTTTGATTTTTGTATCAAACTCACTATTTTATGGGTAAAATAAATTTCAAATATTTTTCACCCATTGTGTGTGTCATAAGTATTATACGTATGAATTTTCACGATTTTTCGAATTACGTATAATTATTTATGAATTTCCAAAATTCATTTCTGATAGCTAAAAATCGAGATTTTAGCTTATCGATCGCCGCGGTGGGCCGATCGATGTGAGTGGCAATGATCGACATCGCGTGAGTCGATCGTCGTTTGATTTTCGGGTTAACAAGGTTTGTTTAACCCGTGTTCAGCTATGGAAAAGGTTCCTAATCACTCCTAACCCTAGGATATGCTTTGGGAAGCATTATAAAGGGTGAAAATCCATTGGATATGGATTAGGAGCTGTGTTAGGTCAAAGTATCAAATTTAGGGTGAGTGAAAGTTCTATGTTGAACTTAGAACCTTAATTTTGATGGTTTAGAGTTCCTATTGGCTTAGGGGCTTCCCAAGGACATTGTTGGTGCAATGGTCAAGGGGGAGCAAGCCTTTAGGGGGAGTTATCCATCTGGGGATGATGGATGTGTTTTTTTTCTCCTTGAAGAGGAGAAGTTATTGGGAGAGTATCATCAATTGGAAAAATTGATGGGTTTTTGATACCCAATTTGGAAATTGGGAGAGAGTATAGGATTGTCTCTCTTGAGTGATATGTGAATTATCACTAGGAAGATGGTAGGCATCCTAGGTATTTATTTTTGGATCAAGGGGGAGATTGTAAGATCTCATTGGGACATGAGACATTGACCTCCTTGGAGAGAAAACCTTTTTGATGTTAGTCAAAAAGGGGGAGAATGTTTGGGGGAGAACATTTGGAGAGTGTTTACCAATTTGGGATAATTGGTAAGGGATTTGAGTTAGTGGTCTAACTCAAATTATTTGTTTGGTTTTTGTCAAACATCAAAAAGGGGTAGATTGTTTGTGCAATCGACCCAGGTCACGAGATTCGCAGTGAGCCTGACTCGAGTGATGTTTTGATGTTTGACAAAGGGATTTGACAAAGTGGTTTGGCATTGATGTTTGACATTAATGTCGGTTAATATGTTGGGGAGATTATTGGAGCAATCGACCCGGGTCATGTTTGACCGGACTCGAGTTTGACTCGAGGAAGACCTTGATGGTTGACTGGGGTTGACCATGTGATTATGGGAAAGTCCAAGCATGGGTCTTGGCAAGGTAAAGTCCAAGTCATGTGTACTTGGCATGGAAAGTCCAAGCATGGGTCTTGGCAAGGTAAAGTCCAAGTCATGGGTACTTGGCATTTGGGAAAGTCCAAGTCTTGAGTACTTGGCATGAGAAGTCCAAGCATGGGTCTTGGCGAATGAGAAGTCCAAGCATGAGTCTTGGCAAATGGAAAGTCCAAGCATGGGTCTTGGCATGGAAAGTCCAACATGGGTTGGCAAGGGAAAGTCCAAGCTTGAGTCTTGGCATTGGGAAGTCCAAGGGGATTGATTTTGGCAGCGTAAAGTCCAAGCGGAGTCTTGGCGGCGTAAGTCCAATGTGCCTTGGCGGTGTAGACACCGTTAGCATGACATAGCCGAGGGAAGCACCTGGAGGCTAGCGCGATGGATGAACAAGTCATGGATGACTTGGAGGGATCCGAGAGGCGTGAGGCTGATGGAGGTGGCTAGAAGGCTTAGGTCTAGGCTAAGGGTGGTCTAGCAAGTATGGGGGCACCATACTTGGGTTAAAACCTCATGTTTGAGGTTGTCAGTCGACTGGCAATATGGCCGGTTCGACTGACGTGAGTCGACTTGAGTTCGACTGCCAATTTAGAGCTGGAATTGCTGCGCCGATCGCCAAGGGTGGAGCCGATCGATAGTTCCGCGGTCGAGCACAGATTCTTCCGTGAGCCGACGGCCACCGATTACGGTGCCGGCAATGATCGCCAATGTTGGCAATGATCGCCAAGAGATCCGCTTGAGTTTTTCCAATGGATCGATCCGCTGTCTCACGACAGGGCATCACCGATCCGGGTGACTTATGACGATCGATAGGCGGAAATCCAGCCCGACACAGGTTATAAAAGCAGCTCGGAAGGAGGGTTTTTGAAGTGATTTTCTTGGGCGAAATTGAAGGGGGAAGTTGGTGCTTTCTAGTCCTTCAAAGCTAGTTCATGGCAATCCAAGATCAAGAAATCCAAAGCTCTTGTAAAGTTGTTTTTCCTTTACTTGCATTGTATTTCTTACTTGTATTTGCTTGTATCTTGTGTATTACTTAGTGTAATCCTTGTACGAGGTTTCTCCGCCTCCGGATTGTTCCGAGAAGGAGTTATTATTGATTAGTGATTGCGTGTGCATCACTAGAGCTCTTTAGAGCTCGATCCGTGAGTAGGAACCGTTCGGTTCCGAACCACGTTATATTGTGCGTGTTGTGATTGTATCTTGTGTTTATATTTGTTATTGTTTATTCCGCTGCGTACTAACAAGATTGCATAAGCAACGCTAACGCATTTCCATCTACGCATTTAACGGTCAAACGCTATTCACCCCCCTCTAGCGGCGTCAAATCTCCAACAGAAATGATCGAAGGTGTTTGAATAGCCTATAAAGGATTCACCACTCCTTGCGAGGAGATGTATACCCATGGCCTCTCGTCGGATTGTTACTAAAGTCTTTGGCCAAAGCATTACATGTTTAGAGTAAGGTACTCTTCGATACATGTTGAGTAACTAGAATCTGTGAGGACGAGGAAATGATACTGGGCTAGGTGTGACGAGTCAATTTAGTGGGGATGACACTATAGACCATGTCCCGAACCAAGTGGGTATAAGATGAGTGAAGGGAATGGGGCACGAATCATTCGAGCCCAAGGGTTTCGTAAATAGTTCTGGATCAACCGTTGATCTTTTCGGTTAATTGGGGATCATGATGTACTACTAGGTGCCACTCATGATCGTTCTATAATTAATGGTTAATTATAGACGGCCAACATAAATCGAGAACCTATTTGGTCACATGCATAACGAGCGTAATCCAAAGGATTTAAAACGAGCTTGAGAATGGGATTCTCAGACCGAGAGAAACTAGGTTTGGTTGGACCAAACATGAAGCGAGCATGAAATCGTTTCAGTCGCAATGGAAGCGTGGATGGGCCGTGTCTTATGAAGACATAATGGATGAACCAAAATGGTTTGGTTCTAATCCAATGGAGGAGAATAAACCAAAGGGTTTGGTTTATTTTAAACGAATGAACCAAAAGTTGCTTCGGTTCGTTTTAACTTAAAATAAACCATTATGGTTTGGTTTATTTTAACTTATATTAATGGAGCGGGTTAACGGGCCTCATGGTTATGATCCAATAACCATTAAGAGAATTAGTTCTCTATAAAAGAGGGCTTAAGGGATTGTTAAGCCCTAATCCACAACCCTAAGTTGCCGCCCACCTCTCCTTGGAGAAATTCGGCGCCAACTCTCCTCCTCCTTGCCGCCGCCCACCTTGAGGCTCCAACCGGCGTCCAGAAGGTGCTGACCTTCCCCCTCGCCGACGTCGAGCTGCTGCCGGTTGGTACTCCGGTGATCTCCTTTAGGTTTGGCATCAAGGTGAGCTTTATCTTCCCTTGGTTGGCCGGCGCCTATCTCCTCCACCAAAGCTGTCCAGTTTTCTGGACAGCTTGTTCTCCTCTCGTCGGAGCATCGTTTGGACAACGGTTAGAGCTCCGACAGCGGCTAACTTACCGGGGATTCGATCTCCGGTAATCCTCTGAGGTGGAGGACGAAGGATTCGTCAATCGGTTGACGAATACCTCTCCGGAGAACCGAGTTTTGAGGACTCGTCTTTGCATCCGAATTTGGATTCGGATCGTGATCATCTCTCGATCACGTCGTTTTCAACACGAGGCTAGTAACCCGTATGAAGACGAAGCTCGTGGCTTAGCGAAGTCATCCTAAGGATACTCGGCGTGGATACGGATAGAGACGATTCTAGCGAGGATCGTTCCGGTTGATGCCGTTCCCGCTACACGTAATACGAAAGGTATAACGTAGTTAAATTTCCTTTTATTGCAAATTTAAATTTATGGTTATGTCTACACTTGTTGTAATATGCATGCGTGTGTTGTGTGTGTTGTAATAAATGTAGATTTATTATTTTTATTGCTTCCGCTGTGCTCATGTTTACGAAACATGATCGAACACACACACGCCGCGGTGCCGGAAACCCAACATGATTTATATTAAATATACAACGGTTTATTGTGTTCTAGAGTAATCGTTGAGAAATGACAACGGTGAAAAACCGTTGTCTATGAGCAAAAAAATCTGTGGCAAATCGGGGGTCGGTCAAAGACAACGGTGAAAGACCATTGTAGATTTAAGGAAAAGACAACGGTGAAAAGCGTTGTCTATTAGTAAATCATAGTAAATCGACCCATTGTGAAAAGTGAGGCAAAGACAACGGTTAAAAACCATTGTCTTATCCTTGAAATGACAACGGTTTTTCACCGTTGTCTTTGCCCGAACCACTTTTCACAACGGGTCGATTTACCACGGATTTTTTTACTAATAGACAACGGATTTTCACCGTTGTCTATTCGATTTTTTGTTGTAGTGTAATTTTAAAAGTGTGCGTTTTAGAGTATTTCTTGGGATACGTTTAATAGAAGGATTTGTACTTGTGGAAAGCCAATTTTCAAAAGATAATTTATCACTAAACTAAAAGAAAGTTGTTCAATCGCACAAAATTTAGCAGTTTCTTCTCTAAATCTAGATTCGTCAAATTTAAAAAGTTTAGATTCGTTACCCCAACCCGATTGAGAAGAGAATGTCGGAATTTGAGTTTGAGAACGATCGATACCAATTTCCACCGGATGATTTCTCTCCACATGTCGAGTAAGGGTTCCGTAACCTCCTCTTTGTTGAAATTTGTAACATTTCGAACAATATTTGCATTTTGCTTGCACATCACCGGAAGGGAGCATTACTTTTTCGAAATGTTTGGTGAAGATATCGGATGCGGGGCGAGGCACTCGAGTTGGTCTTGTAGCCGTAGAACCCGCCATCGTACTGGATGTATTGCTCCTACTTTCTTGACTTTGATGATGATGACGTATTTGATATTCATCACCAAAAATATCAAGATCATAGTCGCCGATATCGAATTGAGGTGAATCGCCGCCTTGCTCGAACTCGAACTCGGGCGGTGGTGGCATTATCCTCTTTCCCTTTCTGGCACCGACCGCACCCTTACGACTTGATCCGGCTCCAGACATTTGTAAAAATATGACTTGAGACTTGAAAGCAAATGAGGGAATGAGAATTAGAGAAGAGAAGTTGTGATTTGTGAAAAAATGAAAGGGAGTGGAAGAGTATTTATAGGAAAAAAAACATAAAAAAAAAAATCCAATGGTCGCGTTATAATAACGACCACTAAATCGTGCGATTTTTAAAATAAATAAATAAAACGGTTGACCCCGGGTCCGGTTCGGGCCGACCCGGCGAGTCGCCCGTTGCACCACAACGGCCACGAAATCGTGGCCGTCCAATTTTTTTTTTTTAAACCGCCGGTTCAGTTTTTTAAAAAACCGCTGGTTCAGTTTTTTAAAAAACTGTGACCGGACCTCCTAATAGGCGGTCCGGTCATGGGTCCGGGTCAAACCCGTTGACCCGGTTAACTGGACCGTTGACCACGGTCCGGTTCCGGGTCGGGTCCAGGTCTAGTTGTGATGCCACCTACTAGGGTGTTGTCGGTCGTCGGCCCAGCGACGGTCGGTGTTAGCCCTTCGAGGGTGATGTCAACGTCGATCCGTCGGTGGATCGAGCGAGAGAGGCGTACCTTTGGAGCGTGGTCATCGAATGATAGGGAGAAAGGAAAGTGGGAAATATTATAGGGTAAATTGGTAACGAAATATATTCGTTGCAAATTTAGTCGTAAATTTGCAACAAAAGATAAAATTCGTCGCAAAATTGACAACGAATTTCAAATTCGTTGCAAAGTTTGTGATGAATTTAATATTCGTCGCAAATTTGGTGACGAATTTGAAATTCATCACAAATTCTGCAATGAAATCTTAAAGTTGTTGCAAATATTGTATTTCATACTTCACCGGCAATTGCTACATTTTTTACCGAAATAATTTAAAAAATCCAACGAAATTTTATCTTCACAAAAAAAATTTCATCCCAGCAGGGGGTGTTGTCGGTCGTTGGCCCCGTGTCAGTCCGCCATGGGCAATGCCGACGTCGATCCACCGGAGCTAGTGGTGGATCAAGCGAGAGAGGAGGAAGAGCGTACCTTTGGATCACGGACGCGGGATGATCGGGGGCTCAATTTTTTACCAAAATAATTTTAAAAATTCGACGAAATTTTGTCATCGCGAAATTTTTTCGTCCCAACATGGGGCATCACTGACCATCAACTCCGCGTCAGCTTGGCGGGGGCAATGCCGTTGTCGATCTACCGGAGCCTATGGTGGATCAAGTGAGAGAGGAGGGAGAGCGTACCTTTAGAGCGCGAATGCAAGATGATCGGGAGAAAGGATGTAGGAAAAGGATTATATTAGAATTTGACAACGAAATATATTCGTTGTAAATTTCGTCATAAATTTGCAACGAAAGATAAAATTCGTCGCAAAATTGACGACGAATTTGAAATTCATCGCAAATTCTACGACGAAAGATGAAATTCATCGCAATCTTTGCATTTCATACTTCGCCAGCAATTATTGTATTTTTTTACTGAAATAATTTAAATACTCCGACGAACTTGTTTCGTTGCAAAATTTATCGCAAAATTTGCAACGAATTCTAAATTCGTTGGAAATATGCGACGAAAATAGAATTCGTCGCAAAAATTACAACGATTCAGAATTCGTTGCAATTTTATTAATGAATCTATATTTCATCGCAAAAATTTACAACGAATTTGATTGTTCGTCACAAATTTCCAACGAAAAATTATATTCATTGCAAAATAGCAACGAAATTTAATTTATTGTAAATGTTGAAATTTTTGCGACAAAATTTTTTTTGTTGCAAAAATCATTACTAATTTATGACGATTTAATAATTCGTCGTAAATTTCATTGTAGATTTGTAATAAATTTTTTTCGTTGTTAAAATTCGTCACTATTTTGATTTTTTTTTTTTTTAGTGTTATGCATGTTTAATTTTACAATTTTATTCTGCTAATTAAAGTTGGTTACATGTTGGGATTTTGCTTTTTTTTTATTATTCATGTCGACTATTAGCACTTGTTACTTGTGAGTTATTCATGAGCTTCTTTCTAATAATACATGATAAACGCATTTCTTAATAGTTTGTTTTTATTGTTTAAATGATTATCTTATCTCGGGTACATGCTTTACTTTATTAGAGCTCATATAATTGGATGGGGAATTATTTTAAATCAAATTGAATAAAAAGTTAATTTAGCCGGCATATTGACCTAGACAATATAGATATTTTAAATGATGCAAGTGGTGTAGGTGCAGAAATGGTTTGGATTGCTAAAGGAAAGGGTAAATAGTAATTCTTGCAAATTAACATTTTTC
Source organism: Wurfbainia villosa (assembly GCA_025175895.1). Classification (NCBI taxonomy): domain Eukaryota; kingdom Viridiplantae; phylum Streptophyta; class Magnoliopsida; order Zingiberales; family Zingiberaceae; genus Wurfbainia; species Wurfbainia villosa. The sequence continues at coordinate 58,787 of JAKLTH010000144.1, forward strand.
TTTCTCTTGTTATCCTCTTAGTAAGGACACATATGTTAGAAGAGAAAATAAATAATACAAAAGAAATAAATAGCATGCTACAGTAGACATCAATATTTATTTGGTTTACAACCCTTAGGATGCGTTTGGTTGGGGGACATCCGTGATTACTTTGGTTATCCATCTAATGGTATCAATGAAAACCTTGTTTGGTTTAGGTAATCGGCGATTCCCAAGTAATGTCTCATATCCGATACGTCAGCATACATCAGCAAAAAGAGTTATTCAACCCGGAATTGAAAAACCAAGGAAATCTTAGGTTTTTCTTGATTCCGTGGTTAAGATACTTTTCTTTCCAAAATTATCCTTCTACAGTTAAGTAAATTACACCTAATAATAAAACTCTGACTCACTTGCTCCCCATCGCGCGAAAACGATCGAGGTGAAACCCTAGCAGCGGCGATTGCGCGGCGATTCGAAGGCGTCGTCCACCTTCGTCCACCTCGTGTCGAAGACCTATCACCGAAGCGAGATAGGTCTTCGGACCCAATCGGTGATAACTTCTCCTCGCGGCTTCGTGGCTCAAAGATTGACGAAGGTGGGATACCGCAAGATCGCCTCAATCTCCGCCGAGACATAAGCCGATAGCCCAGTTGTTCATCGCTTCCGCAGACATCACCAAAGATCGCTCTAAACCAAAGACGCTTCCGCCAGACAAAGACAAGTATCGCTTCTAAATCAAGACGCTCGATTTCATTTCCAGAGGTGAATCCTTGGAGGTCAACCTGCACTCCAGTTTTGTCTTCATCTGGATCATCAAAAAGAAAGGAAAAAAAAACATGACTAATTTTCTCCAGAAACATTATTGGGTTTGCTAGTTTTGTTTTCTTCCATTCTGATTTGCTGGAGATCTCTTCAGTTCTAGCATTTTGCATCTTCCATTTCTTCACCGGCGCTTTTGATATACTTGTTCTTCATTACCAAATAAATCTAATTATTCTGTCAAATCAGACGCATTCTTCTGTTCTTCCAACCACAACACACATTGGTCTCCTTTTGTGCAAATATTTGAGCTGCGGCTGCCTCTGATCATCTAGATGTCTGAATCCCTACTAATCTAGAGATCATCATTGTTCAAATGGTTATTTAATGTATTTCTTGGTATATGTTACTAGCAGAGTTATGGAGGAAATATAAGATTACTTCATATCCTATTTTTATCTTCATCCAAAGTATATAAGTATAGAGGCTTTTTGATTTTTTTTTGATTTGCTTTATTTCATGATCTGTGTTCCTTTCTATGGTTCCTTTCTATAGATTTTGTTGCTAGATTTACTTTTCATTACCTTATTTTCATGATAGGCTGATATGGATCAATTAGCACTAAGGCAAGAGATGAAGATCATTTCTCTACTTATTATACGCAAGAAGAGGATGCAAAGGAAGTTATTGATTCTTTTAATGCTGGCGGTTGTCTTAGCTAACAAGAGGAGTGCTAGGTTTAGGAGGAGTATATCATATACTAATCAAGCATTGTCTAGATATAATATTAGGTCTATAAACTTAAATGAGATGGTTTTTCATAGTGATCGACATTGTATTGATAACTGTAGGATGGATAGAAGGTCTTTAGACAAACTTTGTTCTTTGCTAACGACCCATGGAAAACTGGAAGGAAATAAAAATATGTTAATTAGTGAACTTGTAATATCTTTTCTTCACATTATTACACATAATGTGAAGAATATAGTCCTAAAACGCCAAACAGCTAGATCCGGTGAGACAGTTAGTAGACAATTTCATTCAATTTTGAATTCTATTCTACGGTTACATAACATTTTGCTTAGGAAGCCTGAACCAATCTCAGAAAATTGCACGGATGAGAGGGGAAAATGGTTTAAGGTACAAGTATATAATTTCTATATATTTATTTTTTAATCATTTTAATGTACACAATAAATTAATTTGATTTATGATACTTCTTTGATTGTAGGGTTGTTTGGGAGCACTAGATGGGACATATATTAATGTCAATGCCCTAGCAGTTGATAAACCTAGGTATCGAACAAGAAAAGGTGAAATTGGAACAAATATCTTAGGTGTGTGCACATCGGACATGTAATTTAGCTATGTCTTACCGGGTTGGGAAGGATCTGCAACAGATGGTAGAGTCTTAAGGGATGCTATTAGTAGGAGGAATGGATTGAAGATTCCTCGAGGTAATTAAGTTATAATTATCATAAAAAGGGTTGTTATTATATATATTAACACATGTTCACTTGTAATATAGATTGTTATTATTTGTGTGATGCTGGATACACAAATGGAGAAGGATTTTTGGCACCATATAGAGGTCAAAGGTACCACTTGACTGAATGGAGGCAAGCTTACCAACCAACGACAGCCAAAGAGTACTTCAATATGAAACACTCTCAAGCCAAAAATTGCATTGAGAGGTATTTTGGTATTTTAAAAGTAAGATGGGCTATATTGAGAGATAAGTCATTTTATGATGTTAAGACTCAATGTAGGATTATTTCTGCTTGTTGTATCCTGCATAATTTCATTAGGTATGAAATGACAATTGATCCGATAGAGAGTGAGCTTGATGTCCTCGAGTCAAATGAAAGTGATGATAATGATGTCGATGATGGTGGTGATTTGATCAGACATTGTGAGACCAACCCTACTTGGATTGAATGGAGAGACAAGCTTGTGAATGATATGTTCATGAGCTGGCAATCATCGATTAATTAAATATAATGTTCTTTCTTGAAATTTGAGTTTCCATGTATTTGAACTCTTTGCTTATGTTGTATTTGGGTTTATTATCTATTTGAATAGTTTAAACAATTTGGTTGTATCTGAATTTCATTAAGTTTGAACAATTTAGTTGTATCTGAATTTGATTAAGTTTGAACAATCTGATTGTATCTGGGTTTGATTAAGTTTGAACAATTTGATTGTATCTTGAATTTATTACGTTTGAACAATTTGATTGTATCTGGGGTTGTATATTATTTTTTTAAACAATTTGATTATGTTTTATGCACGAATAATGTGTTCTTTGGATGGTTTAATTTCAGTTTCAATGGAAGGACATAGGCAAAAGAGGATAAAAGGAGGCAACAACCAAGGATGCATCAAGTGAACAAGTAGAAAGTTCAATGCTACCGAAGTTCAAAAGAAAAACTTCGAGCACTAAACACTTGTGGACAAAACAAGAGGATGCTGTTTTAGTTGACTGCCTTGTTGAGTTAAGCAAAGATTTAGCTTAGAAGAGCGAGAATGGTTTTCGAACTGGGTACTTGATGCATTTGGAGAAAGTCATGGTTGCAAAATTGCCATCCAACAATCTGAAGGCTACCCCTCATATTGAGTCACGGTACAAGCTATTGAAGAGGCAATTCCTTGCTATCAATGAGATGTTGAATCATAGTAGTGGATTTGGATGGAATGATGTTGAGAAGTGTATCATTGCAACAAAGGATGTCTTCGATGATTGGGTAAAAAGGTAACTTTTTCAAAATGGCTCCAGTCCTTTTTTTCACTGCTCGAGTCTTATTACAAATCTGACTTCTAGAACAACAATGCGTAGGTTTTCCCAAACCAAAGTATAGCTGCTATATTATTTTAGAAACTAGCAGAATTCATCAAAGATTGCCTGCTTGTTACTTCGATCATGAAAAATTGAAATTTTCTTATGTGCTGATAGCTTATGTGAATAATTATATTGTGAGTTTTTTTTACTAATGATATATTTTTAATTTAGAGTCATCCAGCTGCCATTGGTTTAAGGAACAAAGAGTTCCCCCACCTTGATGACTTGATGTCTGTGTGGGGGAAAGATCGTGCCACAGGAGCTAATGCAGAAACTCCAGCTGATGCAGTAGAAGAGATAAATTTATGTGATGAAGAGGTTGGCACCTTTGAGCTTGAAAATGATGAATATGTTGAAGGTCACAAAGATGAAGAATCTGATGATGACAACTAAGCAATAAAGCCATCTGAGACTCCAAGTTCATCAGTTTGTCCAACAAACAAGACGTCAACCAGAAAGAAAAAAGGAAAGTCTGATGATGCTCTAGGCGACTTGGTGGGAGAGATTCAAAAATATATTACTTCTGTTTCTAAATCTAATGAGGAGATCTCCAACTACTTCAAAGAACAAACAGAGAATAATCATAGAAAAAAGAAGATATATGAAGAGTTAATAGAACTTTTTGAATTCTCTGAGCAAAAATTATGGATGTTGGAGAGCATATTCTCAAGGATGAACACAAGCTTGACAACTTCTTTGCATTGCCAAAGATATTTAGGAAAAGTTATGTGTTGAAGCTGCTCTCTGAGATCTCATTCCAAATGAATTAGCTATTTAAATTAGATTGTCATTTTGGTATACATTGTTGGTACTTATATTTTGGATATACTTTTGGATAGTTGTGATATCATTTTGAACAAAACTTTTTGGATGAATGCCATTTTGGGTTCTACTGAATGTGCAAAATTGTTTGACTCACATTCATTATGTTACTATTGACTAGTTACTAAAGCTATGATTTTTGGAAAATGGTATCCTATGTGTCTAATGATGTGTGTTTAAGAAGTATTGTGTGGTTCTTCTTCTCTAGATTTGTTTCCTTAGTTTGCATTCAAATGTTTTGATTACATCTTCTTGGTAGTGTAGCTTATTTATGTTTGTGCTGCATTGCTTAAGCATATTGGTTGTTACATGCAACCAATATCAGGTTTTATGGTTCTTATGTCGATATATCTTTTTACTGTCGTCATCCTGTTATTCCAAAGGCAAATCACTAGAACAGATTGAGATGTTATTCCAGAGTGGTAGGGAGTGGCAAAGATCCTATCATTTTTTCCTTCATTCCTTCAACTATCAACTTGCTGCAGAATATCCAACTAGAAGGATTTGATCGAAATGGGAATGTAGGAGTGCTTTACTCCCAATTTGGATTCATTCTCACAGTATGTGAATACTTTGGATCTCTCATTATGTGCCTTGACATTCAAGTCTAGTAAGTCTAGTCATGTCATTTCTTTTAAAGCTCATTGGCTCCACAAATACATCAACAAGCCTCAAGTTCCAACTTTTTTTTTTTTGATCTCCTATATGGATCTTATCCTACTGTTAAAATGGGATTTACATACACAATCCTAAATAGTTTGCCTTTCTCATGCTTTATGTCAGCTTCTAACCCCAATTCTTTTCGAGTCATGCAACAATTTCACTAAGATATGATTAGAGGCACCCAAGAGGTAATCCGGATTCACATTGCTATTTTTCCTTATGGTATATGGTTTTGACATTATGATTTTTTCCTCCGCTACTATTAGGAAATTGTTGCAGATGAAGCATTGGTCAGGAAAGCTAGTACTTATCTTGTTGATATAGTTCTTCCAAAGTTCATTGAAGACCTTTGCTCGCTTGATGTGTCACCAATGGATGGTCAAACATTAGCCGACGCACTCCATGCTCATGGAATTAATATTCGTTATCTTGGAAAAGTATGTTTAGTTATCTAAATATGTTGTTTATTGCAATCTGTGTACCAAATATATGTATTATGTTTGATCATCAGGTTGCTAATATGGTTAAGCATTTGCCACATCTATGGGATATATGTTCCCTTGAGATTATTGTTAGGTCCGCAAAGCACTTTCTAAAGGTATTTTTTACACTATGTTGCTACTTTTCTTTCTTGGAGGAGGAAATGTATTCTTTATGAATATGTATTTATTATGAGCTAGGAGTATAATCTAAAATTTCTAGTGTAAGGTTGTGAGAAGTTAATATCTCCTTTTTGTTTTGATTTCTTAACAAAACTTGAATGATAGCATATTTTTGAAATATCATATGGGAAGTGGAGAAACACCAGAACCTTGTTTCATTTTGTTCCTAGCTCTATGCTTCAAACCAGGAATATCGAAACTCAGAACTTGTGATGGTTTTGGTGGTAATTGTTGATCAATATTTGAGAAAATAATAGAACGGTGGCTGTAGCCTAGGAGTTGTTATCTAGTAATTATTTTTGCCTCTAGAGAGATTTTTTATGTTTTGGTTAACGCGTTTGAGTTCCGATATAAATTACTATGTTGTTTACCTGTTATTTATTTTAACTAATCTTTTCTTTCCCTTTTCTCCCATTTATTTTTTATGCATTGGTCTGCCTGTGTGAATCCATCTCTTAATTTAGAGTCTAATATGTTAATTCTTAATTCTTTGTATTTTTTGCTGTATGTTTTCTTTATTAAGCCTCTAGTGGTGGACACTTAATAAGGCTCCATTTAAGCTATTTTTACTTGAACAATGAAGTAAGCCATCTTGCACATTTTTCATTTCCTCTTCGAAGATCTAGTAGTTTTGTTGCATGATCAATGCCTATAGTTCTAACAATCACTACGACTGTTTCCTTGGCTTTCTAAGAACTCCTGAGATCGTTGAGACAGTCTACGTTAGCATCCGTCTGATTTAATAAATTCTTTTGAAGAGAAAAAAAGTGGAAATACAAACATCGTAATAAATTAATAATTTAATTTAATTTTATTCGCACTCATCGGTCATTCACACTTTCTCGTTCAGATTCTCGCTTCGCCCGTCAACACTTGTTATAATTAATAATTTAATTTAATTTTAAAAAATAATTAAATATCAAATCAATTTAGTTGTAAAAAATATTATAATTGACCTAGGGGTAATACTGTAAATGTCAAAGTAAGTAATACATTAAAACCTTCAAATAAATAAGGTGTTGTCTCATTATCTAGGATTAAACCAAACAGTATTAAACAAAAAAGGTTATGTTTTATTCCCCATAACCTTGGTTATGTGATTACTTGGTAATCACATAACTAAGGTAATCACAGATGCCCCCCAACCAAATGCACCCTTAGGGTTGTTTGTCTAATGCCTATACACGGAGTCACTTCCCTACTAGCTTTCTCCTTTTGAGTAAAGTGTCGAAGATGAAGAGACCTTTTACAATGTAATTAGATACAAAGAGATGACTTTAAAATAATTAAAAAAATATTACAGAAGTAATTCAAGTGTGTTTATATTGTCTTTAAGCTCCAAGGATTCTTTTAAAGTCTTCTTCTCAATCTGATAGTTAAGTTGACGTGAAACTGTTATGGCCACCCAGAAGTCTTTCGGGCACTTAGAAGACTACTGATGTTGCTTCCATGTCTATCTACAAACAAGTCATCCTGGTTTCGCTTTTGCTGATGTGGTACTATTTCGAGCACTTAGACCAATGATCTTCTCGGATCTTGATTCGCCTATTTTGATCTATGATATTCACGAGCTTTTGATCACTTGAAACTCTTCCAATCATCTACATCTACAAATTCCTTGGATTGCAAACTTGTTCAACACAGATAATGTTAGGTGCATAGGGATACCCATATCACATCTTATTTCCTAGAATTCAAGTCACCCAAAACTTTGACTCTAGTCAACTATGATCGAGTCCGCTTAAGTTGAGTTCTTACCCTCATCCAAAGTACAATTCACTCAACTTGTCTCACAACTTACCTTATATAGTCTTTCTTTTAGCTTCTCTTCCCTCGGATGCACCGAGCCTTTCTGGCTCACTCCTCATGCATCCTTCTCACTTCTTTGGAGTACTCTTTCGTAAACTTGCATATTTTGCTAAGGTTTCATTGTCTTCCATACTTCTCACCCTTTTTAATCCCTCGGATGTCTTATATCATCCTTCTTCGTACTCTATTATCTCTTAAGTTATCAAATACCTATGTGTTTTCTAAGTCCCTGCACATTTAGATACACATATTTTATATAAAATCAAGGTCTAACTTAAGCTTCGTTTATTACACATCAAAATTATCATGGCTTCACCACTTTGGATTCCAATGATCTTCCTTTTAACCACTTAGAGTACTAACATTAAGAAGGTCCATTGTAAGCCCCTAGGGTAAACCCAGATAGCTAGCGCAGTCGTGTTAAGGTTTGAAAGGGCAAAGGGTCCATTCCTGAAGGTGACGATCAGACTACCGATGACTCTACATTTCTGCGCTAGCCATCTGGGATCTGATTTACCTCCCTCCACACGTAGGGACAGTGGTGGGGGGCCGCTAATATGGCAGTTCCACATTTTATTAAGAAGGTTCATTGTAAATACATGAATTTTTGTGCTTATTTTAAATTTTTACACAAAAGTTCCTAGTGACCTACATGTAACTAAGACCAAGACCATATTTAAAACTCCTAGGATCCTAAAGAAGAAATCCATATCGATACATTACCTATTTGAGCAAGGTAGAACCAATATTGAGTATTTTTGGTCAAAATTATTTAATAGGTTATATACTATAATAAATGCCAACCAAGAGCATCATAGTTGGATGGCTAGGATGATATTTGTTCTTTCAAGTTGTCAAAATATCTAGATTATGATTAAAATTAAAAATTTAAAGAAAAACTACTTCTAGAATATCTTCTTGAAGACCTACTTAAAAACTTATATATTATGGACAATGTCTAACCATGAATTTTCATTTAGTGGTTATTGGTAGTCTAGCATAGCAATGTTTTTTTTTTTCGTTGTCAATTTGAGACCCTTAAACTACTTAATTGGGAATATGTAAGCATCAATTTCTTCTTGAAGTTTTAAAAGTTCAGATTTAATAACAGCTTGCATTTGCATTCCATATATATTACTTTTGGGGGGAAAAAAACTCAATAGCGCGCCTTATAGCCTTCGGTAGTATTTCAAGCATAAATATCTTCCTAGAGAACTAGAGCTAGGCCATATATATTTGCTGTGTTAATTGTTATTTTTCAATGCATATAAGTTTCCCAAAGTACTTAAGAAGCTAAAATAGTCCATTGGGTGTGTAAATAAGAGAGGGAAGAGGACATAAAACGTGGTTAAAAAAAATTAGCAAATTTTAAGAAGACTATTGTGAAATTACGTTTCCAAAAAGAGGCATTGTTTGAGAATTTTAAAATTACTTATTCGACTCAAGAGAATAGTTTGAAAAAACTGTCAAAAATACACAGAAGTGAACAAGGGTTGGGTCAGTGCACCACAAGACAATAGAAACCCATGCATTTGGGACCTTGATTGTTAGTGGGAATCCTCGGACGTGTCATTTCTTAGTTATCATTGAAGGGATTTAATTTAATCTTTTTTGGTTTCTTCCATTCAGAGTGGCCAAACGAATGCCGCATTGGAGCATGACTAACAACCATAACCTGTCGTGAGGGAAGGGGATTGGAATGACTTTTGTAGATAATCTTGTTCGTATCTGTTGGAATCGTTTATCGGAAAGACTGCAACAAATAGACTGCAAAGCTATCATCTGTCTTGTTCTTCCTTCCCTGCAACTATATCTGTCACGTTCTGAGGGAGTCTCCGTCAGACAAAAATCCGGCAACATCTCCCCTGTACGGATGATAATACCAATTTTCATATAAGGCCTACTCGGTCACTATACATCGGTCAACACGACCGGAATCCAAACAACACACGCAATGTAATAATTAGGCCTTAGGTCAACAATCAAATGACATAACCAAAAGTATATCACATCTAAACCTACCCCTTCTGCCATCTGGGCAGGAATACTCAACCGAATCCAATCGAATAAAAATCCGAATAAAGGTCCATAAGGACACCAAAAATCCACGAGTACATAAATCCAACTTCATTCCTAAAACATATCTTCTAATCAAAAATCCAAATCCATAAAATAATTAACCAATAAACTTTCGCGGCGAGGGGGTTTAACAGATGGACTCTCCTGACAGCTTCATCCTGAAATAGATATAAATCAACGGAGTAAGTTCAAAGAACTCAGCAGATATAGTCGATATGCAAAGTAAGATATAGCTAACAATAACAATCATACCAATACAGTCTCATATATAGGGTATGCAAGAAAGAAATACAAAAAGACTGTACTTACCTGAATCTCCTATCATGATATAGGAGCATGTGTCATACTAGAAGAAATAAAGTCGTCGAACCATATACAAATATGTATCCTGTATGCATGTCAATCATATGCACATCCAAGGCAGCAATAAAAATGTAGCAAACACAATACAAATGTTATCCATGCAAAATGTATGCCGTGCAAATAACATGGTCACCCCTGACGCCAGTCAGCCGCCTCACAGCGATGGTGAAGCCGAGTGGGTAGGGCTATGACAACTGTGCACTCTGTCATCACTGCTCCTGAGTGACCGAGTGGACATGATACTGTTGGAGTACACCTATCTTTTTGCCCCAAACAGAGTGGGGGAGCTAAGCTCTCATCTCCCAGTGTCATAGACCAGAGGAGGGATCCCTGCCCGCTACCACGCTGCCTCATCGCTACCCATGAGCGGACCAGCGGAGCCTGACAGAGCAACTGAATGTAGGAGATTTGAGGCCATACGCCGATGGAATGCGTCGTCGATGATTCGTCTCTACAAAACTCGTTATGCGCAGCGGAATAATAATAGTAATAATGAAAAGCAAGACAAATATGCAAACACCAGTATTTAACGTGGTTCGGAACCTCACGGTTCCTACTCCACGGATCGAGTTCTACGAGCTCTAGTGATGCACACCCAACCACTAATAAACACTCCTTCTCAGAACAATCCGGAGGCGGAGAAACCTCGTATAATATGATTACAACAATAATCAAAAAGCTACAAGCAAATACAATATGAATGCAATAAAAGAAATACAAAGGAAACTTTACAATCGATCTTTTGAGAGCTTGCTTGTTTGGTTGGTTGAGTGGCACTTGGAGATCCTGAATTGCAGTAACAATTCGCCCCAAAAACTCCTCAAAGAACCATACCTTTTTCCTCCATCACGAGCTCCTTTTAAAACTTCAATCTGGCCGAAAGTCGATCACCGATCGGGATCGACCATCACGACCGATGCCACCGCTTGTCGCGGAGACAACGGCTAAATCCACACTGGATAAGTCCAACGGATCCATCATCAGTCGACTGATGATACCCATCAGTCGACTGATGGAGCCTTCACTCGATCAGTCGAGTCTGGACTCCATTCTGTGCCCGATTTCACGAGCACTAGTCGACTGATCACAAGATCAGTCGACTGCTTAGCCCATCAGTCGACTGCCCACCGATGTCAGTCGACTGCTAGAGCAATTCTCACAGTCAAACCCTAGTTGACTCAGTCCAGTCGACTGCCACATGGCACCAGTCGACTAGCACACCTCAAACATGAAGTTTTAGCCCAAGTATGGTGCCCCCATACTTGCTAGACCACCCTTAGCCTAGACCTAAGCCTTCTAGCCACCTCCATCAGCCTTACGCCTCTCGGATCCCTCCAAGTCATCCATGACTTGTTCATCCATCGCGCTAGCCTTCAGGTGCTTCCATCGGCTATGTCATGCTAACGGTGTCTACACCGCCAAGGCACATTGGACTTACGGTGCCAAGACTCCGCTTGGACTTTACACCGCCAAACATTGGACTTATGCTGCCAAGACTCCCGCTTGGACTTTACGCCGCCAATATCAAACCCCTTGGACTTCTCAAATGCCAAGACTCAAACTTGGACTTTCCCTTGCCAACCCATGTTGGACTTTCCATGCCAAGACCCATACTTGGACGTTCCCAAATGCCAAGTGTCCCACTTGGACTTTCCATGCCAAGTACCCATGACTTGGACTTTCCATAATCACATGGTCAAACCTAGTCAACCATCAAAGTCTCCCTCGAGTCAAACTCGAGTCCAGTTAAACATAACCCGGATTGATTGTATAAACAATCTCCCCAAAACATCAACAAACATTAATGTCAAACATCAATGTCAACTTACTTTGTCAAACATCAAAACATCTCTCGAGTCAAACTCGAGTCTGGTCAATCGTGACCTGGGCCGATTGCACCAACAATCTCCCCCTTTTTGATGTTTGACAAAACAAACCTTGAGTTAGGCCCCTAACTCAAATTCCCTTACCAATTTTCCAAATTGGTAATTTAATGTTCTCCCCCTTTTTGACATACATCAAAAAGGTTATCTCTCCAAGGAGGTCAATGTCTCATGTCCCAATGAGATCTTACAATCTCTTCCTTGATCCAAAAATACCTAGGATGTCTACCATCTTCCTAGTGATAAGTCCCATATCACTCAAGAGAGGCAATCCTATCCACTCTCCCAATTTCTAAATTGGGTCTCTCAAAATCCCATCAATTTTCCCAATTGATGTTCTTCTCCCAATAACTTCTCCCCTTTAAGAAGAGAAAAACATATCCATCATCCCATGCCTTGCTCCCCCTTGACCATTGCATCAACAATGTCCTTGGAAAGTCCCTAAGCCAATAGGAACTCTAAACCATCAAAGATAAGGTTAGAAATTCAACATTGAACTTTCCAACACCTTAAATTTGATGCAAACCCTAAACAACTCTCCTAATCCATATCCAATGAATTTGCACCCTTTATAATGCTTCCCAAAGCATATCCTAAGGTTAGAAATGGTTAAGGACCTTAACCACAGCTGAACACGGGCTAAACAAACCTAGTTTTCCCGAAATCAGCATTGACAGTCGACTCCGTCAGTTACCAGTCGACTGCCATCCAGGGCAGTCGACTGATAACTGAAATTTTTGAATTTCAATTATCAGAATCGAATTTCAGAAAATCATAAGTAATTCTACGTATATAAAAAAATCACAAAATTTGATACGTATATTACTTATAGTCAATACAATGGGTGAAAAATAATAGAAAATTATTTTACCCATAAAATATCGAAATTGATACAAAAATCAAAAGTGAAGAAAAACTTCAAAGTTTTAGCTCACTTTGTATCAATCTCATCAATGGTGATCGCTATCTAAAGATAGGCTTCACCAAGGTTTTCTAAAAGAATTTTAAAATGTTTTTGAAAACCTATATTGGATCATATCCCTTGGGCTCTATGTACATGACTTGTACACAAGCTTTCTCAAAGATCCATCATTGAAATTAGATGAGTTTTAGTTCATCTAGATGCAAAAACTATGCACCTTGAACTCAACTCATATCCTAGCATCTCACATGTATCTAGGGTGTATAAAATACACATACATGTCAATGTAATGTGAGATGTGGGCTTTGTTCTCCCTAAACTAGGGTTTCATGTATTTTTCTAAGGCAACTCTACTTGATTCCCTTATAAATGGGACTCCAAGTCATGTCATTGTCTTTAAATCAATTTTAATCAATTAAATGCATGAAATGATCATGGCATAATAATAGCAAAAATAAATCATGACCAATGATCATGATGTCATAGCATATGATAAAAAAATAAAGCACATGACATTTATCCTAACCCTAAGTATGATCATGACATATAAAAGATTAAAGATAAGTATGATGTCATGACATGACATATGACAAATCAAGGCATGGCAAATAAAAGGTATGTGTATAATAATACCAAAATTATAATATTAATTGCCTTTTGAGATAATTAAGTATATTTTTGCCATATTCCTATTAATCTCCCAAGTGTGCCAAAAAATCCAAAATGACACACTATGACTCTAAACCCTAAATTGTGCCAATTTTAATTGATTTTTTATAATTTCAAAAATGCATTGTCACATCCTAAAATCTTTTAGGATTAAAATCAAAACACATTCCCAAGGCAACCATAACCTTGAAAATAACCTAAGATGCCACCTTTGCCATGATTGAGTTAACTACCCATCCAATCAAGGTTGGCACACCCTAAACCCATCTTAGCGTGAATCAATCACGCTCTTAGGAACCCAAAATCTACTTGAGCTCCTAGGGTTAATTAGGTATTCCTTAGGGATAACCTCCCTAGATACCCTCCTAGGCTTGGTAGCCTTGGTCATTTTGGTCTTACCAAGGTTGACTCTAGGGTTAACTCCCCTTGTAACCTTCTTAGTGGCTTCCCTAGGTTTCCTTGAAACCCTAGCCACTAGACACACACCTTGGTCAACTCTAGGGATGACTTCCCTATTGACCTTGGTCTTCCTAGACCTAGTTTGTATTCCATAATCAAATGGAACACTATGATAAGCTACCTTAGGCTTAGGTTTGTGACCCAAACCTTGCTTGCCCTTGGTTGACTTTTGACTCTTAGGTCCTAGGTGTTGAATTTGACTTTTGGACCCTTGACTTAGACCACTAGACCCTTGAACTTGATTTTGTATATTCCTAAGGGTCTTTTCTAGTTTTTCAAGCCTTGACCTCAAGGCTTGATTTTCCAACTCTAATTTCCTAATTTTTGATTTCTCATTTGGTTCTTGGGCATTACCATTTCCTCTAGGCATGTGCCTAGTCCATTTAGTATTAAGACCTAGGTGTTCTCCTATTTTCTTGATAGATTCCCTAGGTAAAATATTTTTAGGGACATTAGTCCCAAATTTCTCCTTAGTTTCAAAATGGACACTCTTAGCTCCTAAACAATAATATTTATTGTTCCTAGCATGCTTTTCATGATGAATTGCAAAAGAATTAAAAGCATTCTTTTTAACATTAAACCTAGAAGAATGAGCATTATTGAAATGATATACCTTAGGGTTTGCCTTAGTAGCTCCCCCTACTTGTGATGCTCCTTCTTGGGTCTTTTTGCTCCCCCTAGGACATTGATTCCTATAATGTCCTTTTGAATTGCACTTGAAGCATATGATATTCTCCTTGCCTTTAGGTGTTGGGGAACCGGTATCCTTGACTTTTGGTGCCGGTGGAGCTTTCCTAATCTTCTTTGGGTACTTGCTTTTATAGTGCCCGATTTTCCTACACTCAAAACATATTATATGCATTTTATTATTAACACATATGCTTGAGTTACCTTGGGTGGTTATAGGTGCCAGAATCGGATTTTGAGCTTCTTCATCTTGACCGGATGTCGAAGCTTCTTCTTGGGGTTGCTCCGGTGTAGATGTTCTAATCCCCTCCCCCTCAATCCTAGAGGTTGAGGTTTCTTCTAATTCTATCTCTTCCACCACTTCTTCCTCCTCGGATGTCGAATACTCCTCGACCTCCGAATCCTCACTTTCTTGTGAGGATGAGCTCTCTTCCTCATCTTCTTGGATTGAGTGAGGCTCTTCATGGAATTTTTCCAATTTGTTCCATACCTGTAAAATACTGGGAAAAAAAAATTATTCCTCGTTAATTGATAAACTATCTTGTGGAATTTTTCAGAAATTTTTAGAAATTTTTCTGGACTCAAACGAAAATCTATGAGATTAATTAATTGAATCTTAGTTTAATTGAACCAAGGGTTAATCAATTGTAGGATTAAACCGACCCGTTATCTCCAAACCCCCAACCCGTTTACTTAACCCGATCCGTTTTTTTTCCATTAATGCCAGCCACCCTTTTCTGCGGTTTCACATTGCAGATTAAAAGCCGAGTGTTTTCTTTCTTCCTCCTTCGGCTCCCGACCTCGTCTCATCGCGATCTCGTTTTCCCTGATCCGCAGATTCTTTCCCGATCTCGATCTCGCCGGTAGCAACCCTTTCTTCTCCACTCGTCGCAGCCGGATCTGGCTATTCCATCTTGCCGCTAGACCCTTCGATTTGTTGATCGGTCGTGGCGTCATGGCAAGCCACGCAAGAACCCCAGCCACCCTTCTTTTCTTCCCGATTGAGCGCCGTCGCAACGCCTGATCGTTGTTGTCGTCTTCGGCCCTCTCAACTGTGCGCCACATCGGGCACCGACGGTGCCTCCTCGTGACGTCGTCGCCTCTTCTCCCCTTTGCTTCGATGCCACATCTCCTCTTCCGACGCCGATATCGATCTACAGTCGCCTTGGATCGCTTCAAGCTTGGCTTCGTCGGCACTGTGGCCCTCTCACCGGCCTCTGGTTTTCACATCCCGGTCGATTCCCCCTTCGCCAGTGACGATCTACATCCCGTGCGCTCTGCCCTAGTGTGCCGTCGGATTTCCTTGCCGTGCTCCGCCGTTTCAGATGGTAGCAAGCTCTGACAACCTTCCCTCTCCCACTAGCCGCCACCGTTGCCTTTGCTGATAGCTGATCTCGCCGGCCTTTTTTCCTTCTCCCAGCTCAGGTTGTTGTCGCTTTCATCATGGATATTGGGACACCCTATTCACCTACCATTTGATTGTTGCAGATAGAAGATGCCTTCCACTAACAGTTTGTGAGCTCTGTTTGTCGACCTCTCCCTTTCCTGTGTTGCCTCAACCCAGCAAGCGAGTCGACTAGGTGACATTTGTTCAAATAGCAGCGGTGATTTAGCTTGGTCTCTTCTATCAATCAACCATGGTGGTTATTCAACGATTTAGGCTTACACGGTTGGGTAATCCTTGTCCTATCTCTGTTTTGATTTGGAATAGTTGATGAATTTGAGTGGATGCTTGTTTAGATCGGCTGTGTAATCATGGAATTGGATTTATCTTGTTGATAAGTTGTGGCCGATTGAAGGGGGAGAGGTAAGCTTTGATCTAATAATGATATAGTTGGAGAACAATCATATTTGTTTGTGATCATTAATATAGTGGTGTTAATTGTAGATTTACATATCGTATTTTTGGGCAATTGAGTAGATTTGATGAGGATCAAGAAGTCGAGCAAATGAAAGCTAGGCTTGGTAAGTGAGATTTGGTTGTTCATAGTTGTGTATCATATTAATTTAGTAAACTAATTTGAATATGTTATTATTGGATTATATTGGTGGTTAGTGGAAACTAGAGTTATTTTGATTCTACGGTTTCAGGACTTCGATTCGAGGCAGGTTTGCGGACGTGAATACAATCAGTCGAACTACAAATCAGGTGGGTAATTTCCTACCTGGTCCGGGTAGTTGTATTTCATTCAGATTTTGTCATTGATATAAGCATGTTAGGTGTTCATATTACCTTGACCCTATTTTTTTTATCGTATGCTTGATCCTTTACCGTTGGCTATTAACTCTATTGCTGATATCATGTTTATTTTATCATGATTAGGAGTTATACATATAGATGATGCAAGTAACTTAGAATTTGTTTAAGTTAAGTACAAATGATAAAGTCCGGATGACAACCTGATTGTACATTGGGCAAAAAGGTCATCCGTAGGTAGATAATGACTTTAACCTAGGGTTAGTTCTAGTACCCTTAGGTTGTATGTTACCACAGAACATGTGTTGTGTAAATGGTCAGAGGAATGATACTTAGGGTATCGCTATGGACCGGTAGTCCTAGCTTGTTATAATCAGATGAGTACGACTCTCTACAGGATAGAGAGTGCGTCGAGTAGATTAATATGACTCTCTACAGAATAGAGAGTATTATGATCAGTTGAGTACGACTCTCTACAGGATAGAGAGTGCGTCGAGTAGATTGGTATGACTCTCTACAGGATAGAGAGTCTATGGTGGATGTCTCAGACATGTGAGACATTGCAGATTCATGCATTTACATGCACGCCGGCGACGAGGTCTCCTTGTGGTTGAGAGGGTCGATCATCTCCTTCCACTGCTACTCATAGGAGGAGTAACCAGGTGAGGGAAGAGCATTGAGGTGCCGACTCTACCACTATAGACGGTGGTAGTTGGATTTGCGCGTGTCGTAGTCCGCGTATGTGGTACTCGACCACTCATGGGTAGTAGCCGTGAGTGACCAATAGAGGACCCCCATCGTGTAGCTTGCTCTTTACGCTTATATGCTACTCGATCATACTGCCCACTCGGCCACTCGAGAGTAGTGGTTGGTGTTGAGTTGGGACAGTTGTCATGCTCGAGCCACCGAGGCCACACTGGGGTCGTGGTAGCTTTAGGGTGAGCCGACATGACCATGCATGCCGCATTGCCGTATCTGATGGCGCTTTGCATATATATATATATATACAAATATGCATATATATATATATATATATATATATATATATATATATCGTTCTAGATATATATATATATATATATATATATATATAGATATATATATATATATATATAGATATATAGATATATATATATATATATATATATATATATATATATATATAGATATTTTCTTCTATATATATATATATATATATATATATATATATATATATATATATGGATGGTTGAGATTAATATATATATGGATCTGATCTATATATATATGATTATTGTGATGTTGCATTTGTTTGTACTATGCTTTTGCATTTGGGTGGACATCATATTCATGCATGTCTCTTACATTTGTTATAATGATTGAGTCGAATATTGGTATGTGTTGATGGACCACTAGGTACCTTGACCTGTAGCTAGGTATATTTTGAGTTGATTTACTCTTCTGTTATATATATATATATGTTGGATATATGTTCAAAGTTGGATCGAGTAGCGTAGCTGAACTTGAGTATGTCTGCATTTTATGTTATTCATTTCAGTTAGACGATATATGCTTGTATTTATATACTATGCTGATATACCTATTGTACATCTAGATTATGTTGTCGAAATACATGTGATATTACATATATACATGTTTTCTATTACCTGCTGAGTTTTAATCACCACCCCGCATGGACTCGGGTTTCGTCGCCTGTAATGTGTAGAAGACTTTGGATGACTGAGCACCGCCGACGCGTCATCTCATCTCACGAGGCTCCCGTGTTTTGTTTTAGGCCTGCTGTCTGTTGTCCATTGTATTTTGGAGTTTTCATGATGTATATGTTGTAGATTCAGATTTTGTCGAGATTTCGTGTTGTTGTGGTGTGTTAGTCATACCGGTATGCATGTGTGGGATTGTTGTATTGTTGTGGTTTGTTTCTGCTGTGTCTTGTGTAGTTTTGTTTTCATACATATATATTGTTGTTATTGTGGGCCTACGGGCCTTGTATTAACCCGAAATGTTGCCACGTACAGGGGAGGTGCTGTCCGTTTGATTTTCGACTCGGCATGCTCTCGGGGCGTGACAACTTTATTGGTATCAGAGCCCAAGGTTCTACGATGTCATACAATGTTGTTTTTGAGTCGAGTCTTGGATTCTCGGGAGTCGATTTATCCGGTTTTGGTTTTTTTGAGATGAGATGGACAGCGGCCTGAGCTCCAAGCAGCACGAGGTAAGAATTCCTGAAAAACTTATGGTTTAGTAGATATTTATCTAAACTTAATCAGTAGGTGTATACAATAGAGTTATGACACCTGTGTAGACTTTTAGTAGGGGTCGTCCACCGAAACGACCAACCGGAGTTACCTTAGTGTTTATACTCCCAGTTTTATTGCCTATACATTTAGATGCTTATAACAGGGAATAACCTGTAGTTTGTTGGTTATTGTTCGTAACCGTGGTATGTATTGACCCCGGAAACGACCTGTTAAGTTTGTGAGTCTTGAACCTGTGTCGAAAAAGTGATTTACCTTTGAGGGCTGACTGATACCGAGTCGAAAAACAGGGGCCAAGTCGTCACATTTATTATGGAAATCAGAGACTACAGTCTTAGAGATTTCCACTAATCGTAAGTTAGTCGGATCATTACATGGGTAATGAACAGACTTGTAGACTATTATTGATGCAGATAGCGGAAGGCTAGGTTATGGAGTTTCATAGGGATTTTATCCCTGAGTTGTTCGTACTGAGTTGTATAACTTTGAGAGTACTTTTAAGTACTTACTCATGTTATACCGAGAAAGTAGAGTTATTTGCATACCATTATCGGGGTTAAGCCGGTATTTGGTGATAAATACAGAAAATAATCTTCGGGAAATAATATATCACTTGATCATGGATTAGTGATGTTGAAAGAGTGTATTTCCCCGTGTCACTTTTAGTGACACATTGTAAGGAATTCTTGAGCTTCAAGAAAGGGTGATCGGTCAGTAATAGTATACTGTGTAGAGTCGTGAGACTTGCAGAGGTTACGACCACCTAATAGCTCAAGAAGATAAGTGGATGATTTAAGCCACCCAGAGTTATTGACTTATAGTTGGATTAGGATGCCGGGATCTTCTACCAAATCCTGCCGGAAGACGTTGGATTGAGACGGGAGTTTAGAAATGACTCCGTACAAGGGTTTAAGAGTTGGAGACCGATAAGCAAATAATGCAGGTCAACTTAATAGAGTTAGAAGTCTCCAACTGTTGGATAAAAGGAGTAAGATCAAGGTTATAGGCCTTAGGCTACTTTCTGATTATAGAAGACCAACCGCAGATCATCAAGATGTTCTCGTGGATATCAGCACAATCAGAACAAAGACTTCGAAGGGATTATGTGCGTGCAGTGCGGATCACGAAGACACGCGAAGTCAAATAATCCATTGGATCAGGTCATCTGTTGCTATTGTGAGCAACCAGTACCGT
The DNA here is from genome assembly GCA_025175895.1 of Wurfbainia villosa. Lineage (NCBI taxonomy): Eukaryota > Viridiplantae > Streptophyta > Magnoliopsida > Zingiberales > Zingiberaceae > Wurfbainia > Wurfbainia villosa. The sequence goes on from JAKLTH010000144.1 coordinate 79,031, forward strand.
GGAGAAGATGTACTTTGAAGATTCAGTTGAAGACTATCGATGGTGTTCCGAGAGGAAGATGCATCGCCTCAATGTAGATCGACGAGAAGATGTGGGTTACCTTATCAGCATCAACCTACTACCTCAGGCGTGGTTGAAGTTCCGTGATACTACCCTTCAGTAGAGATCAGCACAGAAGCAGCATTAGCAGAAGATATTGTAGAAGACTCAGCAAACAACAACAAACAGTTACCTCCAGATGTGTTTTGCTTAGTACAGAGGAGAGAGTATACGACGATGGTCGATTTATTCATATTCTACGATTCTGTCGTAGGATTAAGTGATGAGATCAAATGATCTAGGAAAAATCCTCAGATCATTCATTGTAGAAATGCGACCGTGTTATCGCGGACCGTTGGATCTGATCTTCTCTTCGGAGAAAGGCCGAGACTTGTGAGGAGCCTTTGAATCAGATCGACAGATAACGGATTGTTCAGGGTATTACTTTAGTTTACCCTCAAGGTTAATATATTGAGAGATGCTTGTAGTTACAGGTATCTGTATCTAGAACATTCTCAGTTGGATTAGAAGGTTCCTATACATCGACTTGTGGGTCGGTGGTATCTCTACTGTCAGGTGAGATGTGGACCAACAGCTGATTAAGTCAAGGGATACCCTTAGACTTTGATAGACATACTTTTACTATAGACATATCCTTACGGATGGTCAAATTGTTAAGATTATGGTATGGTATGTCTCTTGGATGTGTATATAATCCGAGAGCCTTCGGATGTAGTTTTGGATGAACAGGCTTGCCGTTGCATAGGCAAGTGGAGTAGGCGATCGAAATGATTGTGAAAATAATTCTGGTATCGAAGATCACGTATCGAGTGATATTTTTGTTGGTATCAGTGTTGTTAAACACTATAGAAATTAGAGGAATGTAAGTTGCGATTATAGGAGATGTTGGAAGGGATATTTGTATATCCCAGTATTTCTCCTTGAGAAGATCCGGAACTCTTTGTTGAAAGAGGGATGAACCTTTAAAAGTATGCATCAATTATCGATGATGGAATACAGTAGTTGTCGTGATGAATATCCTCCGTTGGGGATAGATGATCTGTTTAGATCAATAAAGGACACCTGTGTATACTCTAAGGTTGATTTACGACTAGAGTGTTGGTATTGTAGTGACATGATGTCATACAATTATCATTGTCGCTGAGATGATTATTATATCGTCAGCTTAGAGTAAGGGAGATGCAGGTGTGTGGAGACGACAATTTCATACTTGGTATGAATTGTATGAATTTTGATTAAGTTAGACTAATTAACGATTTAGTCGTCACCGGATTTGAGAATCGTGTATCCTGAACACGATTGGATCCTTTTGTAATTGTTGGAGTTGCGTAACGTGGCCACTGTTGATTGTGGTAGTTGGAATTGCGCACTCGACCACCGTAGAAGGTGGTTTTCCTTACATGGTTTGGTTAGTTCTGTAGATGTGGATAGAATGTTTGACATTACTATACCACGGACTTGTTTAACAAAGATGATGTTGTAAATCATTTAAGTCGTGAAACCAGTTTACAAGACCTAGACGGCGATTAACTTTTACACAAGTATTAGTTAATCCTTCCGGAGTGGATAAAAGGATGATGTACGCAGATGCGTCATTTCGGGGATCGGAACGATTCCGATGCAGTTGAATGAGGCATATCTTATGCCTACGTCAGTTAAGAAACTACGAGATAGTCTGCCATATACATGATGGGACTTTAGTAGTTATTTTCTGGATTTGTGGATGTATGGAGCAGAAGTGCTCATTGAATTTAACAAGCTACTAGGTAGCTACAATGGAGTTGCTGGAGCGCGAACAGTTGCAACAATTGCAACGAGTGAGATTCGTCGCTATAGTCTTCCATGCACTTACAGTGTGTGTGGAGTGTATCTTGGATGATTGATGAATTCCTCTTTTGAGAAGATAATCCCCCGTCTCTGAGAAGGATAGTGTATTCCGGACACGCGTCCAGTCAAGGAAGAGTCACTACAGGAAGCATATCATTGGAGATTTTCTATTCACCTTGAGGGTACTCAGATGTACCGAGAGTTGAAACATTTATACTGGTGGAATGGTATAAAGAGAGTTATAGCATATTTTGTTGCTCGATGTTTAGTATGCCAGTAGGTGAAGGCTGAACATCAGAAACTCGTTGGATTGCTCCAGGAAAATTCCAATTTCGGAATGGAAGTGGGAGCGTATCACTGTGGAGTTCGTTACGGGATTGTCTAGAACCCATAAAGGACATGATGTGACCGAAAGATTATCAGATTGCGTGGGCTACTTTTAAGTACCATATCGGATAGAGATTCGCGATTTACCTCGCGATGTTGGCAGAGTCTGCACCAGACTATGGGCACAGAGCTTCGGCTTAGTGCAACGTTTCATTCACGGACAGATAGACAGTCTGAGCGTACCATTCAGATATTGGAGGATCTATTGAGATCCTGTGTCATGGATTTCGAAGGAGATGGAAGATACTATCCGAGCTCGATATCCTCATTTGTTCACTTGAGGCATGAAGTAATTCAAGAAATCTCTTGAGTTGGTTCTTACATTTAAGTACGAAATTTGGGGACCAAATTTTTATTAGTGGGGGAGAATGTAAAATACCGGAAAAAAAAATATTCATCGTTAATTGATAAACTATCTTGTGGAATTTTTCAGAAATTTTTAGAAATTTTTCTGGACTCAAACGGAAATCTATGAGATTAATTAATTAAATCTTAGTTTAATTGAACCAAGGGTTAATCAATTGTAGGATTAAACCGACCCGTTATCTCCAAACCCCCAACCCGTTTACTTAACCCGATCCGTTTTTTTCCATTAACTCCAGCCACCCTTTTCTGCGGTTTCACATCGCAGATTAAAAGCCGAGCATTTTCTTTCTTCCTCCTTCGGCTCCCGACCTCGTCTCATCGCGATCTCGTTTTCCCTGATCCGCAGATTCTTTCCCGATCTTGATCTCGCCGGTAGCAACCCTTTCTTCTCCACTCGTCGCAGCCGGATCTGGCTATTCCATCTTGCCGCTAGACCCTTCGATTTGTTGATCGGTCGTGGCGTCGTGGCAAGCCACGCAAGAACCCCAACCACCCTTCTTTTCTTCCCGATTGAGCGTCGTTGCAACGCCTGATCATTGTCGTCGTCTTCGGCCCTCTCGACTGTGCGCCACATCGGGCGCCGACGGTGCCTCCTCGTGACGTCGTCGCCTCTTCTCCCCTCTGCTTCGACGCCACATCTCCTCTTCCGACGCCGATATCGATCTACAGTCACCTTGGATCGCTTCAAGCTTGGCTTCGTCGGCACTGTGGCCCTCTCACCGGCCTCTGGTTTTCACATCCCGGTAGATTCCCCCTTCGCTAGTGACGATCTACATCCCGTGCGCTCTACCCTAGTGTGCCGTCGGATTTCCTTGCCGTGCTCTGCCGTTTCAGATGGTAGCAAGCTCCGACAACCTTCCCTCTCCCACTAGCCGCCACCGTTGCCTTTGCTGATAGCTGATCTCGCCGGCCTTTTTTCCTTCTCCCAGCTCAGGTTGTCGTCGCTTTCATCGTGGCTATTGGGACACCCTATTCACCTACCATTTGATTGTTGCAGATAGAAGATGCCTTCCACTAACAGTTTATGAGCTCCGTTTGTCGACCTCTCCCTTTCCTGTGTTGCCTCAACCCGAGCAGTGTCGACCAGCAGCTGACATTTGTTCAAATAGCAGCGGTGATTTAGCTTGGTCTTGTTAGGAGATCGGATGGCCGGCTAGAGGGGGGTGAATAGCCCTCGTTCGTTGGACGTCGTAATTCGCTCGTTCTTCTTGCGTCGCTTGTCTACGATTGTTGTTAGCGCAGCGGAATACTAATACAAATAACAATACTAACAACAAATACAATCACACGCAATACACAAGATATACGTGGTTCGGAACCGAATGGTTCCTACTCCACGGGTGAGCTCCTCGAGCTCATGTTATGCGCACGGCACTAACAATACTCCTTATCGACTATACGTCGGAGGTGGAGAAACCTCTCACAAGCAATTACAAAGTAATATAGAAATACAAACAAGAATACAAATACAATACAAAAGAAACTCTTTTCACCGATTGCTTTTGATCACTTGTTTGTTGCTTGCTTTGATTGGCTCTTGAAGGACTGGAATGCAACAGCAAATCCCCTCCAATAGCTTCCTTAAAGGCTTGGGCGAAATCCTCCTCTTGAGCTCCTTTATAACCTCGTGATCAAGTCGATTCGCGCATCACGACCGATCGTGACCATCACGATCGATATCGCTGTCGCTGTCTCACAACGGCCGATCCACGCTGACAAGTTCCAACGGATCACACATCACCGATCGATGGCACCCATCACCGATCGATCATCCATCACCGACGGGCGAGCTCGACTCCATTCTCGCTCGCAGGGTCATCACCGATCGCGCCATCTTGGCCGATCGATCATCCCATCACCGATCGCTTCTCCTAAATGATCCGATCACCGACCGTTCGCCGAACACCGGTCGAACCTATTCGACGAGAGCAATGATCGGCACCTATGCTACCGACCGATGTCGGCTAAAACCTCAAACATTACCATGTTTGAGCCTCCGATATTCGCCTTAGCCACTTGGCCAAGTCCACACGGAGTTCCCACCGGCTCTTCCTCGCCGCCACGCCCCTGATGCGCTAAGCGCACGGCCGCAACGCCATCCTTCGCCTCATGCCCTAGAAGTATGCTTCCTTTGGGCTCACTCCATTCGCTTCCCCGTCCGCGGTCCCTGATGCACCAAGACGGCTTCGCAATGCCATCCTTCACCGACTCAAGGACCCCGAGCCTAGTGAACTTACCAAGTCCTCAAGACTTCAAATGCACCAAGCGACGGCCACAATGCATTTCTCACCAAGCAGCGCAATGCTTTTCTCACCAAGCACCGAGCACGGCTCGCAATGCTTTGATTTCCCATGCCAAGCACCGAGCGCACGGCCCGCAATGCTTTGACTTCCCATGCCAACCCCATGTTGGACTTTCCCATGACAATCCCATGTCATGAGTTTTGTCTATCATCAAAATACCATCGAGTCTACCCGGGACGATTGCACCAACAATCTTCCAACAATCTCCCTTTGATGATTGACAAAACTACCATCACAAGTCTACCAATTCTCCCATATTGGCAATTCTCATATCCCAATGAGAATTCCAACGAACCCTAATTGGTAACTTGGTAACTTCTCCCTCTTTTTGACATTACATCAAAAAGGTCCTCCCAAGGGTATGAATGTCTCATATCCCAATGAGATCTTACAATCTCTCCTTGAGGAACACATGCCTACAATCTTCAAGTGATCCCATATCACTTAAAGAGAGGCAACCCAATTTTCCTCCCATGAGGAAATACACATCCATCTTCCCATGATGGATACTCTCCCTAGAGGCTTGCTCCCTCGACCATTGCACCAACAATGTCCTTGGAGAGTCCCTAAGCCAATAGGAACATTAACCAAATCAAAATTAAGGCAAAGTTCAACAATGAAATCTCTTCCATCTTAAAATTGATACTCACCTCAACCCAACTCCTAATCCATATCCAATGGATTTCCACCCTCTCTAATGCTATCCCAAGCATATCCTAGGGTTGGGAGTGGTTAGGGGACCTTCACCTAGCTGAACATGGGCCTAATTATCAAGAGTTACCCGAAATCAGCTTGGCCGACTACGACAATGATGATTCATAACGATCCATCACGCTGATCGATCGATCGATAATTTTGATTTCAGATTCGTAAATGAATTTCAAATCCATAAGTAAATATACATACATAGATAAATCTTGAAATTTGGTATGCATAATACTTATTAAATCATTATGGGTGAAAATTATTGGAAAATTATTTTACCCATTAAATTAGGAGATTGATACAAAGTTAAAAAGTTTAGAAAAGCTTCAAGAAAGAGCCCTCTTTGTATCATCCCATTCAATGGTGATAGCTATCAAAAGATAGTCTTCACCAAGGTTTTTCAAAATGTTTTAAAAATGTTTTCAAAACCTTTAATTTCATTTTCCTAAACATCTCACTAATATCTAGATTTGTAAAACACATTCAAGGCAATTAACATAGTGAGTTGTGGGTTTTTGTTATTTTCTTGGTCTCATGCATATATCTAGGCAATATTTATTTGATTCCCATCAAATTGTGCCATAGTCCTTGAATTCATTTTATTATGCATGATGATTATGGCATAGATATGTTTTAGATAAAAACATATGCCAATATCATGATGTCATGGCATGTAAATGAAACTTAAGCATACATGACATCTAAACATAACATTAAACATGATCATGACATTTTTATAAATAAAAAATAATGAGAATGATGTCATGACATGGCAAGGCAAATAAAGCATGGCAAGAAAAATATACTAAGGTCTAGAATACCTAAGTGTTAAAGTCAATTTGCCATTTCTAGGGATTAAATCAATTTGCCTTAAAGCCAGTCATCTCCCTAGTGTGCCAAAAACCCAAAATGGCACACCAATACCTCTAAGACCTAATTGTGCCAATTTCAATCATTTTAAACTTCTCAAGCATATTGGCACACCCTAATGTGTCAACTCTACTATGGTTAGGTTAACTACCCATCCACCTAGGGTTGACACACTTAACCCATTTAGCGTGAATCGATCACGCTTTTAGGAACCCAATACCTATTGGAGCTCCTTGGGTTAATAAGGTATTCCTAGGATAACTTCCTAGATACCTTCCTAATGACCCTTTTAGGCTTTGAAGCCTTAGTCAAATGGGTCTTACTTGGTCAACTCTAGAGGTGACTCCTCCATTGACCTTCTTAGTGGCTTTCTTGGTTTTTCTTAAGTCCTTAGCCACTAAACACATACCATGGCTAGACTTAGGATAACTTCCCTATTAGCCTTGGTTTGTCTAGACCTAGAAATAGTTCCATAATCAAATGGAACATTATGGTAGGACATAGGTTTGTGACCCAAACCCTTCTTGCCCTTAGACATTTCTTGTTTTCTAGGTTTTGATTTTTGTATGTTAGGCCCTTTAACCGAATTTGATATTAATGCTAGGTCTTCCAATTTTTCAAGCCTTGACCTTAAGGCTTGGTTTTCTAACTCCAACTTCCTCAATTTTGAATTTTCATTAGATTTAGGGGAAATATTTTTCCTTTTAGGCATGTGCCTAGATTTCTTGGGATTAATACCCAAGTTTTCTTCAACTCTCCTAATTGACTCTTTAGGTAAAATTGATCTAGAATTGTGAGTCCTAGGTTTGTTCTTAGAGAAACTAACATGCTTAGCACTTAAACAAACATGTTTATTCCTACTAGCATGCTTTTCATTAATCATAGCAAGAGAGCTAAAATAATTCCTTTTGGCATGCTTTTTGACTTTAGGAATTAAAGGTGCATTAAATAAATGTACCTTAGGGTTAGCTTTAGGAGCTCCCCCTACATGAGTTGCACCTTCTTGCCCTTTCTTCCTCCCTAGGGCATTGGCTTCGTAGTGTCCCTTTGATTGCATTTGAAGCACACAATGTGCTCTTTGCTCTTGATTTTGGGAACACCGCATCCTTTGACTTTGGGTTGACTTTTGGTCTTGATGCCTTTTCCTTAGCCAATTTAGGCATTTGCTCTTGTAATGCCCTTTCTCCCTACACTCAAAGCATATTATGTGTTTTTTTATTTAAAATAATAACACTTGAGTTACCTAGGAGGTGGTGGAGGCCTCTTCATGATCTTCACTTCTCCAGTGGATGCTTCTTGTTCTTGCCGGATGGAAGATTGCCTTTCCTCCTCAATGCTAGAGGTGGAGGTCTCCACCAAATCATCAACATCTTCAAATGTGGTGCTTCTTCTTCTGGCATTCTCCTCTACTTGTGCCGATTGGGAATTTTCTTGGAATTTCATTATTTTCTCCCATAATTCCTTAGCATCCCTATAGTTACCCAATCTAGACCAAATAGGGTTAGGTTATAAATTACTAAGTAATTTTATTACCTCAAGATTTGTCTTGAAGTCCTTAATTTTGTCTTGGGTCCACCTTGACTTCTCAATTTGCTTGTTGTTTTTATCCCTAGGCATCTCAAAACCATTTTCTAATAATCATATAATCAAAATTGGTTTCAGATATACCTCCATCCGCTTCTCCACCAAGAAAAATCTCCATCGAATTTTGGTGGATGGATGAAGCCGCCATTTGTAGTGCTCTCGCTGGTTAGTCCTTGAAGAGCGACCTCGGCTCGATACCACTTGTTAGGAGATCGGATGGCGGCCAGAGGGGGTGAATAGCCCTCGCTCGTTGGACGTCGAATTCGCTCGTTCTTCTTCGTCCGCTTGTCTACGATTGTTGTTAGCGCTGAATACTAATACAAATAACAATACTAACAACAAATACAATCACATAATACACAAGATATACGTGGTTCGGAACCGAATGGTTCCTACTCCACGGGTGAGCTCCTCGAGCTCGTGTTATGCGCACGGCACTAACAATACTCCTTATCGACTATACGTCGGAGGTGGAGAAACCTCTCACAAGCAATTACAACGTAATATAGAAATACAAACAAGAATACAAATACAATACAAAAGAAACTTTTTCACCGATTGCTTTTGATCACTTGTTTGTTGCTTGCTTTGATTGGCTCTTGAAGGACCGGAATGCAAATAAAGAATCCTCCATTAGCTTCCTTAAAGGCTTCAAATCCTCCTCTTGAGCTCTTTTATAACTCGTGATCGCCGATTCGCGCCATCACGACCGATCGTGACCATCACGATCGATATCGCTGCCGCTTGTCTCACAACGCGGATCCACGCTGACAAGTTCCAACGATCACACATCACGACCGATGGACCATCACCGACCGATCATCCATCACCGAGGGCCGAAGCTTGACTCCATTCCCGTGCCTGCAGACATCACGACCATCCTCGCACGATCGTCATCCCATCACGATCATCCTTCTGAATGACCGATCACCACCGTTCGAACACCGGTCGAACCTATTCGACGAGCAATGATCGCATTTATGCTACGATCGATGTAAAACCTCAAACATTACCATGTTTGAGCCTCCGACATTCGGGCCTTAGCCACTTCCAAGTCCACACGGAGTTCCCAGCTCTCTTCCCTCTACGCCCCTGGACGCCAAGACGGCCGCAACGCCATCCTTCGCCTCATGCCCTAGAAGTATGCTTCCTTTGGGCTCACTCCTTCGCCTCGCCCGGCGGTCCTGATGCACTAAGCGCACTCGCAATGCCATCCTTCACCGACTCAAGGACCCCGAGCCTAGTGAACTTACCAAGTCCTCAAGACTTCCCAAATGCCAAGCGACGGCCGCAATGCATTTCACTGCAGAGCGCACGGCTCGCAATGCTTTTCTCACTGCACCGAGCGCATGACTCAAGAATGCTTTGATTTCCATGCCAAGCACCAAGCGACCCCGCAATGCTTGACTTCCATGCCAACCCCATGTTGACTTTCCCATGACAATCCCATGTCATGAGTTTTGTCTATCATCAAAATACCATCGAGTCTACTGGACGACAGCAACAATCTTCCAATGTCTCTTCTATCGATCAACCATGGTGGTTATTCAACATTTAGGCTTACACTTGGGTAATCCTTATCCTATCTCTGTTTGATTTGGAATAGTTGATGAATTTGAGTGGATGCTTGTTTAGATCGGCTATGTAATCATGGAATTGGATTTATCTTGTTGATAAGTTGTGGATTGAAGGAGAGGTAAGCTTTGATCTAATAATATAGTTGGAGAACAATTATTTGTTTGTGATCATATATAGTGGTGTTAATTGTAGATTTACATATCGTATTTTTGGGCAATTGAGTAGATTTGATGAAGATCAAGAAGTATAAATTTGGTAAGTGAGATTTGGTTGTTCATAGTTGGTATCATATTAATTTAGTAAACTAATTAATATGTTATTATTGGATTATATTGGTGGTTAGTGGAAACTAGAGTTATTTTGATTCTACGGTTTGGACTTCGATTGGGTGTTTGGACGTGAATACAATCAATAACTACAAATCGTGGTAATTTCACCGTCCGTAGTTGTATTTCATTGATATAATTGATAGGCATGTTAGGTGTTATTACTGACCTGTCTTTTATCGTATTGATCCTTACGCTGGCTATTAACTCTATCTATATCATGTTTATTTTATCATGATTAGGAGTTATACATATAGGTGATGCAACTTAGAATTTGTTTAAGTGCAAATGGTAAAGTCCGATGACAACTGATTGATACATTAAGGTCATCCGTAGGTAGATAATGACTTTAACCTAGGGTTAGTGTTAGGGCAATCTCTTGCCGTAATATGGTTTTGATGGTGTGGCAAAGGGTTTAAGTTAGTTTGATATGTTGATGTGATATGCGAAGTCGGCAGACTTAGTACCGCATAATGAGTTTCACATCTCATGACTCGTGCCTGAAGGATAGCATCCGCGCGGAGCATCCGGGACCATTGTTTTGAAGCCGGAAGTAGACTTCGCAAGAGAATTGCGAGGCCACCGATGCCGCCGAGGACGTGGAACGAAGAGAACTTCGGGCGGACTCCGAGAAATGTGAGCGACAACAAGGGTAGTTTAGGTGAAACTGGCTATTTGGCCAAGTGTCGATGGGTTTTTGACACACCGATCGCCATGAGCGGCGATCGCTTCCGAGTCGAGTGAGTTTGACCGTATACGATCGATCGATCGGCGCATGATCGCTACATCGATAAGATTATCGACCATCGGGCGGCGATCGATCAATAGGTTTCATTACTGCTTAGCCGATCGCGCAATACGGAGATCATCAATGAGGTCCATCACCGATCGCTAAGAGTTCCGCAACTACAAAGATCCGATTTCAGGTCAAGGACGGATTAACGCTAGGCAATGATCGTGGCTAACGGAAGAAAGATCTCTATAAAAAGAGAGTGTTTGAGAAAGCCATACTCCAAACGATCTTCCTAGTGCCCACAAGCTTTAAACTCTTCTTACTTGTTTTTACTTCAATCCTATTGTAAGAAGAGTGATCTTGGTTGTAAAGGTTACCTCCACCTAGCTTGGTGCAAAGGAGAGACCATTTAGTGGATTGGTTTATAGTGATTCAGAGGATTAATCGGGACGTGGATTATTAGCGGCGAGCCAACCACGCTATACCATCGTGTTAGCGCTTGTTTTATTGCTTGTCTTCGCTTTGTATTTGTATATTCCGCGCTAATCTTTTGTAGATTTAATTTCACCCAACGACGAGGGCTATTCACTCTCTAGCATCCGATCACCTACAAGTGGTATGAGATTGTTTAGGACTAACCGCCACAACAAGCAACTTTAAATGGCTCCCAACATCCATCCTCCGAAGGAGAATTCGCAGTGGAAGAAGCGAATGGAGGTATTTTCAAACGGATTTTGATATAATGATTACAATGGAATGGTTTCGCTTTTGCCTAGGGAAGGGAAGCCAATAGAGAATCTAGGTGGAAAGGCAAAGGAAGAGCACCTTGCAAATTCAAAAGCCAAACATCATCTCTTCAATGTGCTCCCCAATAAGAAATCAACCGAATAGGAGAATGCCTAAGCTCCAAGGAGATGTGGGAGAAGCTAATTGAGCTTCATGAAGATCCGAGGCAAAGCTAGCAAGGAGAGATCTCCTCCGCTCCCAACTATCCAACATCAAATGGGAGAAAAGGTAATTTCTTTGCATTCTAGATTCAAAGAAATTTTAAATGGACTAACAAGTGTAGGTGAGAAGCTATCAAACCGGGATATGGTAATGAAGGCAGATGCCTTCTCGCCCCTCAAAGTGGAGCTCCATGGTGGATTCGTTCTACATCTCCAAGAACTTAAAGTAAGTACCTTGGAGGAATTTTTCTCAACAATGGAGCTCAGAAACTAGGCTTGAGGGAATACAAGAGGAGCCTAAAATTCAACCTCAAGAGGAGTAGCATTATTGGCAAGTAAGGGAAGAAGAAGATGGAAATCACCTCCTCCATGATTTCATCTTCCTCCTCCTCCATGGATAGCACCAAGAAGTCTACATGGTAAGGAGGGTGACGAGCATTTAAGAATTTTAGATTTGATAAATCTAATGATAGGAATAGAAGACCAAGGGGAAGGTCATATGCTAAATTGCCAGGAGAAGGACATAAGGGACAATTGTCCTCTCCAAATAAAAAGCAAGGAAGAAAGGAAAAGAAAGAAGAAGAAGAAGGGGGCAAGAAAAGAAGGAAGAGGAGAAGACAAAGGAGAAGGAAAGGCTAAGGCTCAAGGCAAGGACTTGGGATGATTCATCCTCATCCTCCTTCCTCACGGATGAGGAGAATGCCTTTGTCACCAATGGCCTTGATGGCCTTTGATGACTTGGATTGCTTTCATCCTAAAATGAAGGATCAAGCTCAAATGGAGAGCTCAAATGAAGGGGAGCTTTACATCCTCCTCATCCAAGAAGAAGAGGACATGGAAACTATGGTAACAAATCTAACTAAGAAAATAGTTTCCATGGTTTCTAGCTTAACTAGATTTATTTAGAGCTAAGAAGAAAACAAAAGCATGCTAGATCAAATTAAGGACCTAGAAAATAAACTAGAAAATGCATGCTTAAATGATAATATTTCTTCTAGCTTAAATGAAGCATGCTCACATGACCTTTATATGCCTTTAGATGTAAATGATGCATGCATAGAGGAAAATAGGGCATTAAGGAAAAGGTAGATTATCTAACCAAAGCCCTAGAGAAATTCACAATTGGCTCCAACACCCTAAAATGATCTTAGGGAGCCAAAGAGCTAGCTTCAACAAAAGGGCCTAGGCTACAAGGAAAAGAAAATGAAAAGCCTACAAATGCCTTATAGCTAGGGGACAAGATAAGAAGAAGGTAATTGCTAGGAAATGGATCCTCAAGGAGTATTTAGTGAACCCAATAGGAAAGAATTTATTTTGGGTTCCAAAATCCATCCTGGGTTAGAAACCCTAGGTAGAACCACATGGTCCTAACCTATATCATATTTTGCGACTTAGGATGACGGGACAACATTTTTAGATAGTGTTGGGTGATGATAACGTGCCCATAAATAGGTAATAATGCTTAAATCATGATGATTGATGTAATTCCTATGTGTATTTACAATCATGATTTATGTTTTGAAATTGTACGTTATCATAAGAAATAGGTTTGAATCATGCTTTAGGTGATACTTTGTTTATTATCATCATAAATACCTAATGCATGATTATAATTTGATGAAAACATGTATTTCATGATCATAATGTAGAATTCATTCATATATATCATTATGATCATGTTAATTTAGATGATACTTAACCATGATAGAATTGCATGAATATATTGGTTAAGTATATACAAATACCCCCTAGGATGCATCTCACACTCAATATAGGCTAACTTGATTGCAAACTTAGTATGGGTGAGATATTAGGATGATACAAATGTCCACTAATGCCTATGCATTTAGATGGTCATTTAAAGTATCAAAATAGCAATAATAGACCAATCATGGGGAAGGCTTATGTTTAATTCATAGACATATTGCCCAAAGATCATGATTGGATATTTCATAAGTTTTCAAAACATTTTCTTATTTTAAAATACATGTATTCATGTTTTGAAACAATTGGATGCAAAACTAGGTAGCTAACTTGATACTAGAATGATCAAAACCTAGTGGTTTTAGAGCTTTTGATTTTTGGCAAAACAAGAAAATATAATGAGTTTTCATGAAAACTATTTTTCATTGATAGATATACTTAAAATAAATATGTTCCCAAATTTCATTTTTTGAATTTTCTGAATTTATAATGCATTTCAAATTACCCAAAATCAAAATTCGATTCTTTATGCACCGATCCAACCGATAGCATGACTATAAATCAGAACATTGAAGGCAATTCAGTTTGTAAACCTACAACAAGTGGTATAAATATACTTTATGACATCAAGTGGTACCCAATTTTAAATCAACTTGTTATATTTTCCTCCATTATACTTGATGCCATGAGCTTATAACTTAGTGTTAATCTTTTGATGGTTCGGGGAGAAATAATTATGTTTAAGTTAATTATTTTAAAGGAGAAATATATGATAAGGGGAGAAAATTTATAGAGAGTTTCATGGATTAAGGGGAGTTGCATGTTGCTATATCATGTTTATCTTTACATGCTTTCTTACCTTAGAATTTATATCAAAAGTTTTACCTAACTTAAACGGATTGCCATACATCAAGGGGAGATTGTTAGGCAATCTCTGCCGTAATATGGTTTTGATGGTGTGGCAAAGGGTTTAAGTTAGTTTGATATGTTGATGATATGCTGAAGTCGGGACTTAGTACCGCATGGAGTTGGGCGAGTTTCACATCTCATGACTCGTGCCTTGAGTCGGTGAAGGATAGCTTTGCGGAAGTCAGGCGCTTGAGCATCCGAGGACCCCGACGAAGCTTGGAGTGGCCGAGGAAGTAGACTGAGGCAAGAGACGCGGGAGCATGCAGAGCCGCTGCTAGAGGACGTGGCGAGAAGCGAGAACTTGGCGAGGGACTCGAAATGAGAGTGAGCGATTGTAACCCGGGAAGGGTAGCTCTTAGGTGAAACTTGGCTATTTGGCCAAGTGTCGATGGTTTCGACACACCGATCGCCATGTCATGGCAAATGATCGCTAACAAGTGACCGGTATACGATCGATCTTAGGCCAGCATACAAACGCGGCCGATCAAGAAAGACACACCAACGCAAGCGCTAATGATCATCAATAGTCATTCAAAACCGGCGCAACGAATGCACCGATGAGGTCCATCGATCGCCAAGAGTTCCGCTGACTACACGGATCCGACGTGTTCAGGCCAAAGACCAATGATCGCCAAGGGCGCAATGATGGCGCTAACGGAAGAACTCTATAAAAGAGAGGGTGTTTTGAGAGGCTAATGCTCATACCCAAACGAGATCTTCCTAGTGCCCCACAAGCTTTCTTACTTGTTTTTACTTCAATCCCAAAGAAGAGTGATCTTGGTTGTAAAGGTTACCACCACCTAGCTTGGTGCAAAGGAGAGACCATTTAGTGGATTGGTTTAACGAGTGATTCACCGAGAATCGGGACTGTGATTAGCGGCGAGGAACCACGCTATACCATCGTGTTAGCGATTTTATTGCTTGTCTTTCGCTTGTATATTCGCTTGCTAATCTTTTGTAGACGAGCAATTTACGACGCCCAACGACGAGGGCTATTCACCCCTCTCGCCCATCCGATCACCTACGCTTAGTTCTAGTACCCTTAGGTTGTATGTTACCACCAACATGTGTTGTGTAAATGGTCGAGGAATGATATTTTAGGTATCGCTATGGACCGTGGTCCTAGCTTGTTATAATCGATGAGTAATTCTCACGGATAGAGTGCGAGTAGATTAGTATCTCTCATGATGAGAGTATTATGATCACTGAGTACCACTCTACAGTGATAGAGAGTGCGAGTAGATTGGTATGACTCTCTGTGATAGAGAGTCTATGGTAGATGTCCAGATGTGAGACATTGCATTCATGCATTTACATGCACGCGAAGGTCTCCCTTGTGGTTGAGAGGTCGCTATTCCTTCATACTCATAGAGGAGTAACCAAGGAGAGCATCGAGGTGCCGACTCTACCACCATAGGACGGTGGTAGTTGGATTTATGCGTCAGAGTCTGCGTGTGGTACTCGACCACTCATGGGTAGTGATCATGAACCAACAGGGACCCCATCGTTCTCTTTACGCTTATATGCTACTCGATCATAACCACCACCACTCGAGTAGTGGTTGGTGTTAAGTTAATTTGTCATGCTCGAGGCCCACCGGGGTCGTGGTAGCTTTAGGGTGAGATGCATGCCATGCCATCTGGCTTGATTTTTATATATACCATATATATATATGCATATGCATGTATATATATATATATGGATGGTTGAGATTAATATATGGATACATTATATATATATGATTATTGTGATGCATTTGTTTGTACTATGCTTGTCAGGGGTGGACATCATATTCGCATGTTACATTATGAGGAATGTATGGATGCACTACCAGGTACCTGACTGTAGGGTTTCACAGGTGTGTGTTCAATCATGTTTCGTAAACATGAGCACAGCGGAAGAAATAAAAATAATAAATCTACATTTATTACAACACACACAACACACGCATGCATATTACAACAAGTGTAGACATAACCGTAAATTTAAATTTGCAATAAAAGGAAATTTATCTACGTTATACCTTCGTATGACATGTAGCGAACGACATCAACCGAACGATCCTCGCTAGAATCGCTCTATCCAGATCCACGCCGAGTTCCTCGATGACTTAAGCCACGAGCTTCGACGGGTTACTAGCCTCGCGGTTGCGACATGATCGAGAGATGATCACGATCCGAATCCAAATTCGATCCTAAGAGTCCTCAAAACTCGCCGAGAGATATTCGCCAACCGACGATTAACTTCGCCTTCCACTCAGAGGATTACCGGAGATCGAATTAAGTTAGCCGCCGGAGCACTAACCGCCGCCAAAACAACGCCCGACAACAAGAAACAAGCTGTCCAGAAAACTGGACAGCTTTGGTGGAGGAATAGAGGCCGCCAAAGGAGAGGTGGAGCTCACCTTATCACCGAACCCAAAAGAGATCTCGAGGGTAGGTTCTCCGCTGAAGCTTGATGCGCAAGGACTTGACGGCGGCACACAAGCTGGGCGGCGGCAGCTTTAGGTTAGCAAAAACTCAGGGTGGAGGGCGAACTCAAGAGGCTAGGGTTTTGGATTAGTTAGGCTTAACAATCCCTTAAGCCCTCTTTTATAGAGAACTAATTCTCTTAATGGTTAATGGATCATATCCATAAAGCCCGTTAACCCGCTCCATTAAGATAAGTTAAAATAAACCAAACCATGATGGTTTATTTTAAGTTAAGTTAACCAACCAACTTTTGGTTCATTCGCTTAAAATAAACCAAACCCTTTGGTTTATTCTCATCCATTGATTAGAACCAAACCATTTTGGTTCATCCATTATGTCTTCATAAGACACGGCCCATCCACGCTTCCATTGCGATCAAACGATTTCATGCTCGCTTTATGTTTGGTCCAACCAAACCTAGTTTCTCTCGGTCTGAGAATCCCATTCTCAAGCTCGTTTTAAATCCTTTGGATTACGCTTGTTGTGCGTGTGACCAAATAGGTTCTCGGTTTATGTTGGCCGTCTATAATTAACCATTAATTATAGAACCATCATGAGTGGCACCTAGTAGTACATCATGATCCCCAATTAACCGAAAAGATCAACGGTTGATCCAGAACTATTTCTGAAACCCTTCAGTAGCTCGAATGAATCGTGCCCCATTCCCTTCACTCATCTTATACCCACTTGGGACATGGTCTATAGTGTCACCCCACTAGGTCGACTATGTCACACCTAGCCCAAGTATCATTTCGCCCTACTGATTCTAGTTACTCCACATGAAGAGTACCTTACTCTAAACATGTAATGCTTTGGCCAAAGACTTTAGTAACAATCCGACGAGGCCATGGGTATACATCTCCTCGCAAGGAGTGGTGAATCCTTTATAGGCTATTCAAACGCGATCACTGACTTATACCCAATCATCCCGGTCCACATCTCCTTAGAGATGTTTGCTTAAGATGTCAAAGCATAAGTCTCCATGATCAAGATGACTTGAATACCGCAAGTCAAAGGAACATCGCACTTAAGCTACAAGAAGAACTTCATCGACATATCTATATATGCAGAGAACTATGAAGTCTTACTATGGTCACTCCAATGAACTAGTTACCATAACTAGCATCCACGATCAACTCCGACATCACAATGTCTCCACCAAAGGAGAATCACCGCTTGGATACACCAAGGAGTATACCTGCTAGTCTCTGTAATTGATGGTGTCCAAATCCATCAATTCATCGACTAGGATTATTTCGATACATCACAATTACACATGTAGAGATACTCACTAGTTGTGATCCAATCACAAATTCTCTCATGCCGTGAATCGATCGTGACATTCAGTAAATGAGTTTAAGATCCAATCAAATACATTAAACATGTATACTCAAATAGTGAATCTTCATTTATCATATAAATGGTTCATACATAAGGCGATTGCCTTAGGACATCTCTCATATATTACCAACAGACTCCCACTTGGCCTAATGCCAATCGCTACGGTATCCAATACCATAAGCTCTAACATGACCCTCAAACTTACTTTGAGGTAATGCTTTAGTCAAAGGATCCGCTAAGTTCCTTTCAGTGGGAATTTTCTCGATTTGTATTTCGTTCCTACTGATGATCTCTCTGATAAGATGATAGCGTCGAAGCACATGTTTGGATCATTGATGAGACCACATCAAGTTCAGAGATGAACTTCTTGATCCAAACCGCTTCCTTTGCTGCTTCCAAAGCTGCAATGTATTCTGCCTTAGTGGCAGAATCCGCTATAATGTCAAGCTTGGAACCTTTCCAACTTATTGCGCCTCCATTCTAGGTGAATACATACCCAGACTGAGACATGGAATCATCCTTGTCTCGAGTCGCATCCGTATACCCACGTATCACCATGTACCTTCTCCATATATTAGAACGCATCCTTAGTTCTTCTTAAGTACTTAAGGATCATCTTAATACCACCCAATGATCCATTCCTCGATCGATCGTATCCGCTCGTGACACTCAGAGCATACGATACATCGGGCCTCGCATAACATAGCATACATGATAGATCCTATCATGATGCATAGGAATCTTACTCATGCAAATCCTCTCGCCTTCTCGTGCGCGGACATAGACTTGAAAGGTGTATCCTATGCCCGATGGGAAGAAACCTTTCTTGGATTCCGACATGCTAAACCTCTTTAGCACTCGGTCTATATATGTAGATCATGAAAGACCAAGCAAGAGTTTCGATGTATCTCTATAGATCTTAATCCCGAGGATGTAGGTTGCTTCTCTCCTGTGTCTTTCATGGAGAATGTCTTGATAACCAAACCTTAATCGATCAGAAGATTGACACATCGCTTCCTATAAGTAATATGTCATCGACATACAATACTAGGAACACGATCGCACTCCCACTAACCTTCTTGTACACACAAGGTTCGTCGATTTTGTGAGAAATCAAACTTTTGATTGTCTAATCAAACGGATATTCCAGCTCTGGATGCTTGCTTCAATCCATAAATGGACCGTCGCAATTTGCATACCTTGGTTTTATCAACCGATGTGAAACCTCAGTCGTATCATATACACGCCCTCGAGCGGTGTTTCCATTAAGGAAAGCCGTTTTCACATCCATCCGCCATATCTCATAATCATAATGAGCCGCTGAGCATCCGAATGGATTTAAGATAGCTACAAAGTAATAGGTTTCGCCATAATCAACACCTTGCTTTTGACGATATCCTTCGCCACCAATCTAGCTTATAGGTAATCACATTACCATCCATGTCGGTTTTCTTCTTGAAAACCCACTTGCACCCTATAGGCTTTATCCTTCAGTGGGTCAACCAAGTTCCAAACTTGGTTTTCATACATGGAATCCATTTCGACTTCATGGCACCAAGCCACTTATCCCTTTCTCAACTTGTCAAGACTTTTTCATAACTGTAGACTCTCATCATTAATGAGTAACACATCGCTCGATTCACTTACGAAATCCATATATGCGGTTCTACCGTGATCTACGAAGATGTGGTGTTACAATAGGTCCAAATTGATTGCTCATCACTATGAGTCATACCGTATGCTTCACCAAGTATCTCATCAATGTCTATTTGAGTCTCTCGAGCCTCCTCAAGCTCGACGACACTCTCACTGCTTTTCTTGCAAGAGAAACTCTTTCTCTAGAAACACAAAGATGTCTCAAACAAACACCTTTTGTTCCACAGGATGATAGAATTGGTAACCCCTTGTTTCCTTAGGGTATCCAACAAATAGACATTTATCAGACTTAGCATCCAATTTGTCTGATACAGTCCGCTTCACATAAGCAGGACAACCCCATATCTTCAAGTAAGATACATGAGGTTTCTTACCATTCCATATCTCATATGGAGTAGTTGAGACTACCTTGTAGACATTCTGCTTAACAAGTAAACAATGTCAAGTGCATAGCCCCAAAAGGACTTGGGAAGAGTCGCATGATTCATCATTGACCTGACCATGTCCAACAAGGTCCGGTTACGCCTCTCAGATACACCATTATGCTGTGGTGTATATGGTGGAGTCCATTGAGACAATATACCATTGTCTCTTAGGTAATCAATAAACTCCTGACTCAAGTATTCACCACCTCGATCCGATCGAAGTATTTTAATACTCTTGTCATGTTGTTTCTCTACTTCATTTCTGAATTCTTTGAACCTTTCAAAGGCTTCAGACTTATGTTTCATCAAGAACACATACCCAAACCGTGAGTGATCATCGGTGAAGTTAATGAAGTAGCTATATCCTCCTAAAGCTTGAGTTGACATAGGTCCACATACATCAGTATGTACTAGACCTAGTAACTCTCCCACTCGTTCACCTTTTCCAGTAAAAGGTAACTTAGTCATCTTGCCTTTTAAGCATGATTCGCATGTATCGTATGAATCCAATTCAAACGATTCCAGAATTCCACATCGGTGTAATTCAGACATGCGTTTCTTGCTTATATGGCCAAGACGACAATGCCACATATAGGAGTCTATTTGATTATCCTTTCGAGCACGCTTGTTACTCGCTTCGATATTGAAAATATCACTGGATACGTCCAACGTATAAATACCATTGCTTAAAGTTCCAGTCCCATAAAGAACTCCATTCAAAGTTATGTAACAACAATTGTTACTAAAAGTCAAATGGTACCCATTTCTATTTAAACAAGAAATAGAAATGATGTTCTTTATCAACGAAGGAACATAAAAGCAATTGTCCAGTTCTAAGACAAGTCCTGTAGGGAGTTTCAACAAATGCGTTCCAATGGCGACTGCAGCAACCTTTGCTCCATTCCCAATACGCAAATTTGACTCTCCCTTGACGAGTCTTCTTCTATTCCTTAGCCCATGTATGTCATTACATATATGTGAGCCACACCCAGTATCCAATACCCAAGTGTTTGAGGAAATAGAATGACAGTCAATAACGAAGATATCTGAAGAAGATGGGGCATCCGATGCCTTGTTCTTCTTCACGGACTCAAGATAAATCTTGCACTTTCTTCGCAAATGGCTCTCCTTGCCATAATGATGGCAAGTTTCCTTTTGTGCTAGTTCTACCTTCTTAGCCTTTCTCTTCTTTCCCTTCTGTTGTTCCTTTGACTTCCTCTTAGAACCTTTCTTCGAGGAATCAACTAACAGCACCGTCCCCTGCTCATGCTTCTCAGAAGACTCCACAGTCTTCATCATATTGAGCAAAGACTACGATGACCCTCCTAGCATCTCAGAGGTGAAGAGGAGCTTTGAGACTTCGAACCTTTCGAATCTCACTTGCTCATCAACCAACTCACAAAGATGAAGGACTACGATATGAGCATCCATATGCTCATGCTGCTTTCGTAGCTTGGGTTCCATCATGGCTAGCATGATGCAACTCATTTGTTCAGAATCACTCACATGTTTCTGATAGGCCAACAATTGGTCCTGAGTTGCATCGCTCACTAGGATGGGAAAGAGGCGCCGAGGACATTTGCAAGCTTTTCAACCTTGAGAACAATTCTCAAGCTTCTAAGCCACCCATGAAGCTCGCCTACTAATTTATTCAATCCAAAATGAAACGCAAATTTAAAGACATCATGATCAATCTTAGAAATACAAAACGAGCATATATGAGAAAATGATTTTAAAATGCATCAATATACATTTATAAATCCCATTCATTTTTGAATTTCAAAACTCCAAAATCACTTCGAGATCGTAGGTCCATCTCCGAATGGTCGATATCCATCATAGTTAGAACAACCTCGAGAGAGTCCAACAAGCCATTCATAACTACGACGTAGGTATCATCTATACCGACAGATATCACGATATGCAACTATCACAATGTGCTATTAACTTATTGAATGTTCACACATACATCGGGTTGTTAACACATTAACAAGTATGCATCATATGCATAGCACCCAACTTCACCTCCCTTTACATCGACCTTGGAGAGAGTCCAACAAGTCGATGCTCCAGGTTAAAGCCAACCCATTAATCAGGACATAGTTTTAATATGGTTAGAGCGCATTCAACCAATTAGCCCAGCTTGGAGAGAGTCCAACAACCAAAGCTAACAATTGACCTCTGACTCTTACCATATTAGTATTAAACTATTCCATGGTTTGAACATGTTCAGGTTCGAGCCGGGCTTGGAGAGAGTCCAACAACCCAAACAAGAAACGGAACTCTGGTTCTAACCATATTAATGGAAGGTGTAGGCTTTAATATTGTTTAAGGGTTTTTATGTCTCATCCTCTTTGCATGCAAATAACTATTATCTACATGGCATGACATACATGGCATACATCTACATGTCACGACACGCATGGCATGATGTTATGCATCTAATGCAATTACATGACATACAATTATGTCATGTGTATAATTTCCTTATATGTCATAACTATTTATGGAAATAAAATATGTTTAAGATTTAATTCTCCAAATCAAATCATAATTAAATTAGGAAACAAATTTCCAAATCTAATCACATATTTTATTTATGGAATTATTTGATTAAGGAAAATCTATTTAGGAAACCAATTTCCTAAATCTTTAAAACTACTTATGGAAATAAAATATTTTAAGATTTGATTTCCCAAATCAAATCATGATTAAATTAGGAAACAAATTTCGAGAATCTAATCAAATATTTTATTTATGGAAAATATCAATTTCCATAAATACTTCCAACTTTCCAAAAGTGGAAGATTTCCATAAATACTTCAAGACTTTCCAAAATTGAAAAATTCCCATAAATACTTCTAAATTTCCAAAATTAGAAAATTTCCAAAAATAACATTATGACTATCGCAAAACCATTTTACGATTATGTCGAAACACAACCTGGGCTCTGATACCACTATTGGGTTTCCGGCACCGCGGCGTGTGTGTGTTCGATCATGTTTCGTAAACATGAGCACAGCGGAAGAAATAAAAATAATAAATCTATATTTATTACAACACACACAACACACGCATGCATATTACAACAAGTGTAGACATAACCGTAAATTTAAATTTGCAATAAAAAGAAATTTATCTACGTTATACCTTTCGTATGACGTGTAGCGGGAACGGCATCAACCGGAATGATCCTCGCTAGAATCGTCTCTATCCGTATCCACGCCGAGTTCCTCGGGATGACTTCGCTAAGCCACGAGCTTTGTCTTCGTACGGGTTACTAGCCTCGTGTTGAAGACGACGTGATCGAGAGATGATCACGATCCGAATCCAAATTCGGATCCTAAGACGAGTCCTCAAAACTCGCTTCTCCGGAGAGATATTCGTCAACCGATTGACGAATCCTTTGTCCTCCACCTCAGAGGATTACCAGAGATCGAATCCCCAGTAAGTTAGCCACTGTCGGAGCACTAACCGTCGTCAAAACGACACTCCGACAACAAAGAAACAAGCTGTCCAGAAAAACTGGACAGCTTTTGGTGGAGGAATAGAGGCCGCCCAAAGGAGAGGTGGAGCTCACCTTATCACCGAACCCAAAAGAGATCCCCGGAGGGTCGCCGGAGGTTCTCCGGCTAAAGCTTGGATGCCGGCAAGGACTTGGACGGCGGCAGCTTTAGGGTTGGCGCCGAAAAACTCCAAGGGTGGAGGTGGGCGGCAACTCAAGAGGCTAGGGTTTTGGATTAGTTAGGGCTTAACAATCCCTTAAGCCCTCTTTTATAGAGAACTAATTCTCTTAATGGTTAATGGATCATATCCATAAAGCCCGTTAACCCGCTCCATTAAGATAAGTTAAAATAAACCAAACCATGATGGTTTATTTTAAGTTAAAACGAACCGAACCAACTTTTGGTTCATTCGTTTAAAATAAACCAAACCCTTTGGTTTATTCTCATCCATTGGATTAGAACCAAACCATTTTGGTTCGTCCATTACGTCTTCATAAGACACGGCCCATCCACGTTTCCATTGCGACTGAAACGATTTCATGCTCGCTTTATGTTTGGTCCAACCAAACCTAGTTTCTCTCGGTCTGAGAATCCCATTCTCAAGCTCGTTTTAAATCCTTCGGATTACGCTCGTTGAGCGTGTGACCAAATAGGTTCTCGGTTTATGTTGGCCGTCTATAATTAACCATTAATTATAGAACGATCATGAGTGGCACCTAGTAGTACATCATGATCCCCAATTAACCGAAAAGATCAACGGTTGATCCAGAACTATTTCTGAAACCCTTCAGCAGCTCGAATGATTCGTGCCCCATTCCCTTCACTCATCTTATACCCACTTGGTTCAGGACATGGTCTATAGTGTCAGTCCCCACTAGGCTGACTATGTCACACCTAGCCCAAGTATCATTTCCTCGTCCTACGGATTCTAATTACTCCACATGTATCGAAGAGTACCTTACTCTAAACATGTAATGCTTTGGCCAAAGACTTTAGTAACAATCCGACGAGAGGCCATGGGTATACATCTCCTCGCAAGGAGTGGTGAATCCTTTATAGGCTATTCAAACGCCTTCGATCACTTCGACTTATACCCAATCATCCCGGGTCCACATCTCCTTAGAGATGTTTGCTTAAGATGTCAAAGCATAAGTCTCCATGATCAAGATGACTTGAATACCACAAGTCAAAGGAACATCGCACTTAAGCTACAGTAAGAACTTCATTGACATATCTATATATGCAGAGAACCATATGAAGTCTTACGGCTGGTCACTCCAATGAACTAGTTACCATAACTAGCATCCACGATCAACTCCGGACATCACAATATCTCCAGCCAGTGAGAATCAGCTGCTTGGATACACCAAGGAGTATACATCGTGCTAGTCTCGACAGAATTGATGGTGTCCAAATCCATCAATTCATCGACTAGGGATTATTCCGATACATCACAATTACACGTGTAGAGATACTCACTAGTTGTGATCCAATCACAAATTCTCTCATGCTGTGAATCACATCGTGGACATTCAGTAAATGAGTTTAAGATCCAATCAAATACATGAGACATGTATACTCAAATAGTGAATCTTCATTTATCATATAAATGGTTCATACATAAGGCGATTGCCTTAGGACATCTCTCATATATTAATAACAGTAGCTAGGGTATATTTTAAATTGATTTACTCTTCCTGTTATATATATATATATGTTGGATATATGTTCAGGTTGGATCAGAGTAGCATAGCAGACTTCAGGTATGTCTGCATTTTATGTTATTCATTTCAGTTAGACGGTATATGCTTGTATTTATATACTATGCTGATATACCTGTTGTACATCTAGATTATGTTGTCAAAATACATGTGATATTACATATATACATGTTTTCTATTACATGCTGAGTTTTACTCACCACCCATGGACTCGGTTTGTCGCCTGGTAATGTAGAAGACTTCGTGGATGACTTGAGCACCGCCGATGACGTCATCTCATCTCACGAGGCTCCTGTATTTTGTTTTGGGCCTACTGTCCGTTGTCCATTGTATTTTGGAGTTTTTGTGATGTATATGTTGTAGATTCAGATTTTGTCGAGATTTCGTGTTGTTGTGGTGTGTTAGTCATACCGGTATGCATGTGTGGGATTGTTGTATTGTTGTGGTTTGTTTCCGTTGTTTCTTGTATAGTTTTGTTTTCATACATATATATTGTTGTTATTGTGGGCCTACGGGCCTTGTATTAACCCGAAATGTTGCCACGTACAGGGGAGGTGCTGTCCATTTGATTTTCGGCTCGGCATGCTCTCGGGGAGGATCACTTGGTTACCAGGATTCATAAACTTTAGTACTTAGCCTGGAGGTCTAGAGTTCGAATCCTGGGGAAGGCAAAAACCCACTTCCAGGGGTGGGAAGACCAGGTGGGTAACGACGGGCCAACAGGGGCGACGATCGTCGACCAATAGGGGTCGCCGAATTCCGCCAATAGGGGCCAGGTCGTTACAATAAAAAGGCGCCTTTTATTGTAACGACCGCCTATTGGCACTGCCTATTGGCGGATTTCTATTCGTCGACGATCGTCGCCGCTGGGCCGTCGTTACTCACCGACTTTCCACCGAGGGGTTTTGCCTTCCCAGATTCGACTCTAGACCTCGCACTAAAGTTTATGAATCTCGCAACCAAGTGATTCTTGATCACTTGGTTACCAGGATTCATAAACTTTAGTACTTAGCCTGGAGGTCTAGAGTTCGAATCCTGGGGAAGGCAAAAACCCACTTCCAGGGGTGGGAAGTCCAGGTGAGTAACGACTGGCCAACATGATACATGCCGTCGACCAATAGTCGCCAATTCCGCCAATAGGGGCAGTCGCATAATACCTCCTTTGGCCTCTTTACAATCCCCTATCTTGATCAAAATATCATTAGAGATTATATTAAGCAAAATACCCATTACCTTATTGTTGATGTTATAGTATCGGAGTTGTTCTTGACTCCAATTCTTCTTCTTGATTTTTCTTCATTCTTCGTCTTTTGGAGTGTCAAAACCTACTAAGACACTAATCCAATTATCAAAATCACACATTAGAAAATGCATCATTCTACCTTTCCAGTACGCAAAATCTTCGCGGTCGAAGGAAGGCGGAACGTTGATGTCGTCACCCAATCTCTCCTTGAATTCCATCTTGTTCCTCTAGCGTCTTGACTCCGGGTTGTTAATCCGTAGAAGAGCCCTGGGCTCTGATATCAATTGTAGGAGATTTGAGGCCGCTAGAGGGGGGTGAATAGCGTCGTGCTATACGTCGATGGAATACGTTCATGTTCGTCTCTACAAAACTCGTTATGCGCAGTGGAATAATAATAGTAATAACGAAAAGCAAGACAAACACGCAAATACCAGTATTTAACGTGGTTCGGAACCTCAAGGTTCCTACTCCACGGATCGAGCTCTACGAGCTCTAGTCATGCACACCCAACCACTAATAAACACTCCTTCTCGGAACAATCCGGAGGCAGAGAAACCTTGTACAATATGATTACAACAATAATCAAAAAGCTACAAGCAAATACAATGTGAATACAACAAAAGAAATGCAAAGGAAACTTTACAATCGATCTTTTGAGAGCTTGCTTGTTTGGTTGGTTGAGTGGCACTTGGAGACCTTGAATTGCAGCAACAATTCGCCCCAAAAACTCCTCAAAGAACCATGTCTTTTTCCTCCATCACGAGCTCTTTTTAAAACTTCAATTTGTGCTAGAAAAAGTCGATCGGGACCATCAATCGACTGATGCCACTGTTGTCATGAGACAACGGCTAGATCCATGCTGGATAAGTCCAACGGATCCATCATCAGTCGACTGATGATACCCATCAGTCGACTGATGGAGCCTTCACTCGACCAGTCGAGTCTGGACTCCATTCTGTGCCCGATTTCACGAGCACCAATCGACTGATCACAAGATCCCGATCGCTGTTCCCATCACCGATCCGCCCACCTATGATAAATGATCGCTAGAGCAATTCTCACCAAACCCTAGTTGATTCGATCCGATCCGCCACATGAGACCAGTCGACTGACACACCTCAAACATGAGGTTTTAGCCCAAGTATGGTGCCCCCATACTTTCTAGACCACCCTTAGCTTAGACCTAAGCCTTCTAGCCACCTCCATCAGCCTTACGCCTCTCGGATCCCTCAAAGTCATCCATGACTTGTTCATCCATCGCGCTAGCCTTCAGGTGCTTCCATCGGCTATGTCATGCTAACGGTGTCTACACTGCCAAGGCACATTGGACTTACGACGCCAAGACTCCGCTTGGACTTTACACCGCCAAACATTAGACTTATGCTGCCAAGACTCCCGCTTGGACTTTACGCCACCAATATCAAACCCCTTGGACTTCTCAAATGCCAAGACTCAAGCTTGGACTTTCCCTTGCTAACCCATGTTGGACTTTCCATGCCAAGACCCATGCTTGGACTTTCCCAAATGCCAAGTGTCCCACTTGGACTTTCCATGCCAAGTACCCATGACATGGACTTTCCATAATCACATGGTCAACCCTAGTCAACCATCAAAGTCTCCCTCGAGTCTAGTTAAACATAACCCGGATTGATTGTATAAACAATCTCCCCAAAACATCAACAGACATTAATGTCAAACATCAATGTCATCTTACTTTGTCAAACATCAAAATATCTCTCGAGTCAAACTCGAGTCTGGTCAATCGTGACCTGGGCCGATTCCACCAACACTGAACACACCCTCCTGATGTACCACTAACCCATGAGTGGCAGTGTGTGCAGGCCATGTAACTGGCTGCTGGCTCAACTATAAAGGAACTCCATCCAGCTAGCATGTAATCATGCAAGATGGTGCATGATACTAAAGTATGTAAATCTAACTAAAAATACCTATCCGAATAATATGCACAATCAATAAGTACATATCAATGATCCAAGTAACTATGATCCAAGTAAAACAGGGAATATATAATCATAACCGATCAAATGCATGTATCAAGTAGGCACAAAAACATACTAGGCATATAAACATGAAAATTATTGCAAGCTATCCTAACTAGCATATCAACATGACTATATCTAAAAGATAAGTCAAAATACTCGCCTGATAAAATGCTCGAGAAAACAATCAAATCGTCATGACCGTGAACCTGCCTCGTGACCGAAACCTGCATATAACATAACTATTGTTAAACACAAAAATGCAATCCTCCGCTAAATCAATACTTAATCGATTTCTTACATAATCTAATTAACCCAAATCAACTTCAAATTTCACTAATTTATCCAACCCTTACACAGTCGACCATGTAGGATCGATGAAGTGTGGATGTGGCCGGCTAGAGGGGGTGAATAGCCCTCAATCATTCGATGACGTAATTTGCTCGTCTACAAAGAAATTAGCGCAAAGGAAAACAAAACTAAACAAGCAAATCAAAGCAACAAAAATAAAACCAATGCTAACACCAAGTCGTAACATGGTTTACGGCTACGCCGCTAATCCACGATCCCGATTCGTCCAAGGTGAATCACTCCTTTGCCAAATCCACTAGATCTCTCCTTTGCACCAAGATAGGTGGAGGTAACCTCTTTACAATCCCTCTTCTTACAATAGAATGGAATAATAGCAAGTAAGAAGAGTGGGAATACTTTTAGGGCACTTTGGGAGAAGATTAGAGCATGAACATTAGGCCCCCAAAGCCCCACACCCTTCCTCTTTATAGAAGAAGAGGGAATCTTCCCGTTGACACAGGAGCAGTCGACTGATGTCCCTATCAGTCGACTGGTCCTGTAGTCGTTGCCCAATAACGGTTGCTTTCCATGTTGGATTTCATCCAACGACACCGACATCAGTCGACTGATATTGCCATCAGTCGACTGATGCTCGATCAGTCGAGTGCTCGCGAGCTCGACTCCATTCTCAGGCTCAAACACTTGCTTAATGATCGATGCCTTCATCACCGATTGGTTCTCGCAATGATCGTCATTCCATGGCAGTCAACTATTGACACTTGATCCGGACTCGAACACTAGTCGAGTCACCGTCAACTTAGAGTAGTCGACTACCATAACATGGTAGTCAACTGTCGGGAAATCTCATCCGACACTTAGCCAAATGACCAAGTTTCACCTAAGAGCGCTACCCCTTTCCCGGGTCACATTCGCTCACTCTCATCCCTCGAAGTCCCTCGCCTTTGAAGTTATCTTCGTCCGGCCACGTCCCTCGAATGCGTCAAGCGCACGGCTCTACAGTGCCATCCTTCGCGTCTTTCCCTGAAGTCTACTTCCTCCGACTTCACTCCAAGCTCCTCGTCCGGCGGTCCCTCGGATGCTCCAAGCGCACGACTTCCGCAAAGCCATCCTTCACCGACTCAAGGACCGAGTCATGAGAGGTGAAACTCGCCAAGGCTCCATGTGCGAATTACTAAGCCCTGCAAGACTCCAACGCACATATCAAATCATAATAACAATCTAACTTAAACCCTTTGCCACACACATCAAAACCTTATCATGGCAAGAGATTGCCCTAACAATCTCCCCCTTTTTGATGTGTGACAATCCGTTTAAGTTAGGTAAAACATTTGATAAACTATTAAGGAAAGAAAGCATGTAAATAACATGATTAGCAACTCTCCCCCTTAATACATGAAACTCCCCCTAAATATATTCCCCCTTACTTAAACAAATATATTTCTCCCCCTTTGACACCATCAAAAATAATTAACAAAGTTTATACAGCATGACATCAAGTCTAGAGAGAAATAAAAACTAAAACATGCCTTAAAATTGGATAAAAGAAATTATTGGGCATGTTATCAGGCTACCAGTCGACTGGTTCAGACTACCAGTCGACTGGCACATGCATTTCGGGTTTTTTTAGGTTTTCAGGGTAGATTTCAGAAATGCATTAGAAAATCTATAAAAAATCAAAAAATCATGAAATTTTGGGGAACATATTTCTTGTCAGTATATTTATCAATGAAAAATAGTTGTCCATGAAAAATCATTATATTTTCAAGTATTTGCCAAAAATCCAAAAGCTTTAAAAACCACTAGGTTTTTGATCATGTTAGTATCCATTTTAACACCTAGTCTTGCTTTGGATTGTTTCAAAACATGAATACACAGATTTTAAAGTAAGAATTTATTTTGAAAACATATGAAATATCCAACCATGATCTTTGGGCAATATGTCTATGAATTAAACATAAGTCTTCCCCATGATTGGTCTATTATTGCTATTTTGATACCTTAAATGACCATCTAAATGCCATAGGCATTAGTGGACATTTGTATCATCCTAACATCTTACTCGTGCTAAGTTTTCAATCAAGGTAGCCTATGGTGAGTGTGAGATGCATCCTAAAAGTATTTGTATATACTTAACCATTAGTTTCATGCAATTCTATACAAGGTTAAGTATCATCCTATTATTTCACATGATCATAAAGACATATATGTATGAATTTCATATTATGATCATGAAACAAAATGTGTTCATCAAATTGTGCTCATGCATTAGGTATTACATGATGATAATAAGGTAAACATTACCTAAAGCATGATTTATCTATTTATAGGTGTATTATCATCACCTAACACTATTTAAAAAATGTTGTCCCGACATCTTAAGTTAACCAACATATGATATAGGTAAATTGCATATGGTTGACTACCCTAGGGTTTTCCTAACCCTTTAGGATGGATTTAGGAACCCAAAATAAGTTCTTTCCTATGGGGTTCACTAAATACTCCTTAGGGATCTATTTTTTAGCAATTACATTCTTTTTGTCTTGATCCCTAACTATTAGACATTTATATGCTTTTTCATTTTTCTTTTCCTTATAACCTAGGCCTTTCTTGTTGAAGCTTGCCCTTTGGCTCCAAATTATCATGTTAAGGGTATTGGAGCCTATTGTAAATTTATCTAGGGCCTTGGTCAAATAATCTACCTTTTCCCTTAGAGCCCTATTTTCATCCATACATGCATCACTAACATTAAATGACATATATTCATGTGAGCATGCATCATCATGACTAGAAGAAATATTTTCATTTACATTTAAGCATGCTTTTTCTAGTTTATTTTCTAAGTCCTTAATTTGATCTAGCATGCTTTTGTTCTTTTTCTTGGCTCTAAATAAATCCTTAGTGAGGCTAGAAATCATGGAAACTATTTTACTAGGTGAAAGGTTAGTTACCATAGTTTCCATGTCCTCTTCTTCGGATGAGGAGGATGATGAAGCTCCCCCTTCACTAGATCTCTCCTCATTTGTGCTTGATCCTTCATTTTCGGAGGAGGATGAGTCTAGATCGTCAAAGGCCATCAAGGCTAGATTGGAGTAGACATGTTCTTCCTCTTCGGATGATGATGATGAAGAGGAGGGATCATCCCATGTCCTTGCCTTGAGTGCTTTGGCCTTCCCTTTTTCCTTGACCTTCTTTTCTTCTTCTTTCTTCTTCTTACTCCCCTTCTTCTTCTTCTTTTCTTCTTTCTTTCTCTTCTCTTCCTTGCTCTTGTTCAAGAGGGGACAATTATCCCTTATATGTCCCTCTCCTTGGCAATTGTAGCAAATCACCTTCCCCCTTGGTCTTCTACTCCTATCATTAGATTTATTAAATCTAAAATCTTTTAATGCATGCCTTACCCTTCTTACCATATAAGCTTCTTCCATGTTATCCATGGAGGAGGAGGAGGATGCTTCATCGGAGGAGGAGGGGGTCTCCATCTTCTTCTTCCCTTTGTTGGCTAATAATGCCACTCCCCTTGATGGTTGAAGTCTTGGCTCTTCTACTACTCCCTCAAGCCTAGATTCATGCAATTCCATAGTGGAGAAAATTTCATCTAGAGTACTTACCTCTAGATTCTTTGAAATATAGAATGAGTCCACCATTGAACTCCACTTGGATGATCGGGGAAAAGCATCCATTGCCTTCATGAGCATGTCTCTATTGGAGAGTTTCTCCCCTACACTAGATAAACCGTTAAGGATTTCTTTAAATCTTGAATGTAGAGATGTTACCTTCTCCCTTTTATCGAGTTTGATATTGTTGAGTTGGGAGCGAAAGACATCTTTCCTTGCTAGTTTTGTCTCGGATGTGCCTTCATGAAGCTCTACTAGCTTCTCCCACATTTCTTTGGCACTAGACCAATCCCCAATTCGATTTATCTCTTGTTGGGGAAGTACGTTGAGGAGATGATGTTTAGCCTTTGAATTTGCAAGGTGTTCCTCTCTTTGCTTTTTAGTCCACCTTGACTTGTCTAGTATTCTCCCCTCTTCATCCCTAGGCATCTCAAAACCGTTTTCCATTATAAGCATAATATCGAAATCGGTTTCAAAGAATACCTCCATTCGCTTCTTCCACCAAGCGAATTCTCCTTCAAATTTCGGTGGGTAAATGTTGGAGCTGGTCATCTTTTGATGAAGTGTTTGTTGCGGCGGTTAGTCCTCGACAAACGACTTGGCTCTAATACCACTTGTAAGATCGATGAAGTGTGGATGTGGCCGGCTAGAGGGGGGATGAATAGCCCTCAATCGTTCGATGACGTAATTTGCTCGTCTACAAAGAAATTAGCGCAACAGAAAACAAAACTAAACAAGCAAATCAAAGCAACAAGAATAAAACCAATGGTAACACCAAGCCGTAACGTGGTTCACGGCTACGCCGCTAATCCACGATCCCGATTTGTTCAAGGTGAATCACTCCTTTTCCAAATCCACTAGATCTCTCCTTTGCACCAAGTTAGGTGGAGGTAACCTCTTTACAATCCCTCTTCTTACAATAGAATGGAATAATAGCAAGTAAGAAGAGTGGGAATACTTTTAGGGCACTTTGGGAGAAGATTAGAGCATGAACATTAGGCCCCCAAAGCCCCACACCCTTCCTCTTTATAGAGGAAGAGGGAATGATGTCCCTATCAGTCGACTGGTCCTGTAGCCGTTGCCCAATAACTGATGCTTTCCACGTTGGATTTCTTCCAACGACACCGGCATTAGTCGACTAATGCTCGATCAGTCGAGTGCTCGTGAGCTCGACTCCATTCTCCAAAACACTTGCTGCGATCGTGATGCCTTCATCACGATCCGGTGGTGTCTCTCGATCATCATTCCATGGCAATGTTACAGTAACTTGAACCGGACTCGAACACTAGTCGAGTCACCGTCGACTTAGAGTAGTCGACTACCATAACATGGTAGTCAACTGATGTCGGGAAATCCCATCCGACACTTAGCCAAATGGCCAAGTTTCACCTAAGAGCGCTACCCCTTTCCCGGGTTACATTCGCTCACTCTCATCCCTCGGAGTCCCTCGCCTTTGAAGTTATCTTCGTCCGGCCACGTCCCTCGGATGCACCAAGCGCAAGACTCTGCAGCGCCATCCTTCGTGTCTTGCCCTGAAGTCTACTTCCTCCGGTTTCACTCCAAGCTCCTCGTCCGGCGGTCCCTCGGATGCTCCAAGTGCACGGCTTCCACAAAGCCATTCTTTACTGACTCAAGGATCGTGTCATGAGAGGTGAAACTCACCAAGGCTCCATGTGCGAATTACTAAGCCCTGTAAGACTCCAACGCACATATCAAATCATAATAACAATCTAACTTAAACCCTTTGTCACACACATCAAAATCTTATCATGGCAAGAGATTGCCCTAACGGACTAAAACCACACAAATAGAACACCTCAACCCTCACAGCCAACCCACTCAAAGTAGATCCATCCCACAGATCAAAATTTATCCGAAATTAACCAACAATCATCCAACCATCCAATATCAACCGAACAACACCAAAATGGTGCTTACCGGCCCTAGGATCCCACTGGCAATCATTCCTTCCCGCAAATCAGATCCCCAACTCAATTTCCCAAATTCACAGCCCCTAATTCAACTACATCAATCTACAAATAATAAAAAAAAGGAAAGAAACCTTACCAACCGTGGGAAACCTCACCGGCAGCAAACTTTCCCCCAAATCTATTCTGTTCGCTGGAAAAACCAATACCACTGCCCAAATCCAATCCACTGTCAACCACAGAAAAATACCGTAGGGGTTAGAAAAAACACAAGTCGACCCCTTAGCTTGCTCCGGCGATGCTCGGCCAGAAGGGCAGCTCCCCCACCGGCAGAAATCTCCACTCGATTTGCCCTAATCACCTGCTCCGACAACCACCGGAGAGACCACAGCCCCCAACGGAGGCGGCGACAGCACGGTGGTGTGAGACGGCGACACGCACGACGCTGACCGCCAGGTGTTTGACGCGACGCACACGGGCCGTGCCGCGCAATGCGAGACGGCGGCGCCACGCTGGCTGCAGACGCGAGGAAGAGAAGAGGCTCGCGGCGGCGGTCTTGTGGCAGAGGAGGCCGGCGCGTGTGCGAGTCGGGCGACGCGAGGAAGAAGGGGCTCAGTTGTCCGTTGGCTGCGGGCGCGAGGAGAAGCGAAGGCGAGCACTGCCGGTGAGCAGCGACGATGGCGCGCCCTCGACGTCGGACGACGCTGTGGGTGGCGGCGGCCTGGTCGTCGGCGGAGAAGAGCTCGCGCGAGAGAATCCGACGATGGAGGAGAGGAAAGCGCGAGAGGAACTGCCGAAGGAGGAAAGGGGTCGCGGCGGGGAAAATAAAAAGAGGAAATAAATAACTTAGGTTAATATCGCCTATTAATCCCCTTAAATAGACCCCACCTAAAACCTATTTATTTTATCCTCGTAATAATCTCGTACGGACTCCATTTAAATCCAGAAAATTCTAGAAAAATTCTTAAAAATCCCGAAAAATTCTCAGAATTATTTTTCTTAATTTCTGACCATTTAATTTAATATTTTAAATCTTTAATATTTAACAATATCTTTCCTTCCTATCAGAAACTACTCCCTTTCCGTTCCATTTTCTTTTATATATTGAGAGAGAAAGACTTATTAGAAAATAGTCTAAATATTTATTAAAAAAATTCTAACAAATTGTTCGATTGGATTTTACTACGATATTATTGATTAGAGCTGTCACGTGGTCGACTGACTGAACACAAAAATTCAAATAGCAAATTTTCATTTTGGGAAGAGTCGGATATCAAAAAAAATATGAATATCATCGAGGAGGAAGATACTGAACATCGTCACTAATAGCATTTGTTGGGATGTTTATTAATTATCGTTATTTATTTTGATGTTGCTTTATATGCCGTTGGAAATAGGAAATTAAAAGCAACGTTGCTATAAGGTTTTGCATTAACCGAAGATGATTTAGCAACTGCAGGAGCCGTGACAGCTCCACTGCTGTATATATCATCGACAGTTCGCGATAGCGTTCATCTGCTTTTCCAGCTCAACCAGTGGCCCGCTTCTCATTATACCAAATAGCCCATGCATACTCTCTCCCCGCTCGATCGCGAAGCCGGGGAGCGCACTGACACAACGAACCTTCACCATGTCCTACTCAGAGCCCCTCTTCTAAATTGGACAGGGTTTTTATGTATTATTGTGCGGCAGAGAAGGAACCTCCGTTGCATTCCTGTCTTCCATATAAAGAAAAATTCTATTTATGTGACTGAAAATTAAGCTGGAGCGAAATTAACTGTGGTCCTGTCATGTGCCTCACTGAAACAGTACCAATATATATACTCTTTTTTTTTAATCTTCATCCTCTATAAAATGGAACCCTCAATCGCAATCCCAACACAACTTAACCGGTGCTGAAGAAATGGCTCAACGAACTAGGAAAACTATTTTCCTTTCACTACTATTCTTCATCTTTTGCAGGTTCTCTGGCACAATGGCGCAGGGTTTCTGCGTGGGGGATCTGTCGGGCGCCCAAACCCCCGCCGGCTTCGTCTGCAAGAAATCTGATGAAGTCACCGTCAGCGACTTTGTCTTCTCTGGGCTGGCCAAGGCCGGCAACACCTCCAACAACTTCAAGGCCGCCGTGACCCCGGCGTTTGTGAACCAGTTCCCGGGCCTCAACGGGCTCGGCCTCTCCAGTGCCCGGCTCGACCTCGACGTTGGCGGCTTCGTGCCTCTCCATACTCACCCGGCTGCCTCCGAGGTTCTTGTCGTCCAGGTGGGCAAAATCCATGCCGGTTTCGTCAGCTCCTCAAACGTAGTCTACTACAAGACGTTGCATAAGGGGGATTTGATGGTGTTCCCGAAGGGGTTGCTCCACTACCAGATCAACGCCGGGAGTGTCCCTGCGATGGCCATCGCCAGCTTCAGCAGCTCCAACCCCGGCCTTCAGATGGGGCAGAAAGGCGTCCCACGTCAAAAAAGTGTTTCTTTTCCGAAAAAAGTTAAAAGTGTATCCATCCTGTACGAAAAATGGTCAGTCGTTGAGCAGCAGATTCTGTAATTGTACGCGAGAAATTGTACTATTTCATTTTAATTAATATTATTGTATTTAAAATATTCTTTATTATTTCATTAAAATTATTTAAATTTCAATAAAATCGACTAAAATTATTTTAAAATAATTTTTACTATATAAATAGCTATTACATAATTATAATTG
Source organism: Wurfbainia villosa (assembly GCA_025175895.1). Classification (NCBI taxonomy): domain Eukaryota; kingdom Viridiplantae; phylum Streptophyta; class Magnoliopsida; order Zingiberales; family Zingiberaceae; genus Wurfbainia; species Wurfbainia villosa. Next base: position 116,248 of record JAKLTH010000144.1, read on the forward strand.
AATTTTAAATTTTAAAATCTTAAATCCTAATTCTTACCTCTAAACTCTATTATATTAAAATAGTTTTTATTAACACGGTCAAAATTATTTAAACTTTATTAAAATTATTTTAAATTGATTAAAATCACTTCAAAACAATTATAGTGTCTATTGAATAACTATTACAAAAATTATAATAATATTGTGTTTACACGTTGTAACAACTAAAAAAAATATTTTTAAGATCGTGACACCGATAAAGAGGGAGGTGAATAATAATTCACATTATACTCGCCTATAAAAGTTAGAACATAGCAAAAATAATAATATAAAATAAAATAAATAATACAAACACAGTACATCAATTAAAATCAATTTTTAATTAGTTTGGATTCCTCGATTTCTATTTTATAAATTATTATTAAGATCATGACATCATTAAAGAGGAAGGTGAATAATAATCCACAATCCGTCATTTGTTATCAATCATTGTACTCATCTATAAAAGTTAAATCGCAACCAAAATAACAATATAAAATAAAATAAATAATACAAACACAATACTTAAATTTTTAATTAGTTTGAAATCCTCGATTTCTATTTTATAGTCAGATCCTAGTGTTATCATTACTATAACTTTCTCCTTCTCGAATATTTTCTAAAGATAAAGAAATTTCTTACCACATGTTCTTACAAACAATATAAATCATATATAAATGTACAATTGAAATAGAAAAAGATTAAAACAAATAAGCTTATACAAGTGAACTTTTCTTTAATCACTTTGTAGTCGCTTAGGATCCTGAGGTTTGAAAATGCAGTAACATTCTGCTCTAAGATCGTAAGAATTTATTTCGATCAAATGTCTCAAATCTTCTATGAAACTCTCTTTTATAAGCTTCGAGTCATGATTATTTTTTGTCTAATAATTGACTCCATGCACTCATTAGTTGATTGTTCCTTTAGAATTTGACCATTTCACCTACAAAATAGTTCTTTCTAACTTAGTATTAACTACAACAATCAATTGATTATTACCACCAATCGACTATTTACCATCAGTCGAGTCATATAGTCGAATTTCAAATTTTCTATTGGCTTTAACAATGATAAAAGTCAATTGCTCTACTCTATCAATCGATTCATGATGATCAATCAAATTTGAGTAGTTGAATTCCAAGCATTCTAGTTTCTCCAATAGTATCATTAGTTGAATTTTTCACTTGACTGATGCAACAATTGACTATATGATGTCACGCTAGAGGGGGTGAATAGCATTCGTCGATCCTTCATTAAATCTCACTCGTGTGCTCATCTATAAATCGTTAGTGCATAGCGAAAATACAAATATAAATACAAACAACATACAAGACAAGCAAACATAAGGATTTTATATGGTTTGGAACCCTAGTTCCTACTCCACGGTTGCGCTTTAGAATGAGCTCTGTTTGAGACCGATTTGTATGCGCTAGAGAGGGTGAATAGTGATTCTTACTTTCGTCAATTCAATCGTGTTTGTGTGTTCTTGTTTACACAAGTTAGCACAGCGAAATACAAAAATAAATATAAATATACAACACATAACACAAGACAAAAGCGATTTAACGTGGTTCAGAACCCAAGTTTCTACTCCATGGTCGAGCTCTAGAGTGAGCTCTAATGATGCACATCACCACTAATAAAACCTCTCATTCTCAATAACAAGTCGGAGGTGGAAAAAACCCCTTACAATGGGAGCTTATAACAATAAGCAAGAAGATACAATCAAAATACAAAACAAAGAACTAAACACTTTACACGAAGTGAGCTTTGCTTGCTTGATGATTTGATTGCTTTAGACTTGGCTTTGAAGGACTAGAAAGCACTAACTATTCTCCTTCAAATCACTCCAAGAACCATGGCTAAAATCTTCCTCTTCGAGCTCCTTATAAAGCTACAACTTTGGATGATTTTCGCCTAGCAGTCGACTGCTTGTAGCCGTTGTGAGACAACGACTTAATCCATGTTAGCATTCTAGCCAATGGATACACTCGCAGTCAACTGTCATTATCAACAGTCGATACTAAGCCCGTAGCCGACTGCTCAGCCATCTACTGAGCTTTCTGTGCTTGTGACCTCGACCAACAGTCCACTGCCCTCCATGACAGTCGACTGTTGAAGGTCAGTCGACTGCCCAAAGCTTGTTGGTGCAATCGGCCCAGGACTCGAGTTTGACTCGAACTATATTTTGATGTTAGACAAAACACATGACATGGAATTGTCATGGGAAGTCCAACATGGGTTGGCCAGGTAAATCCAAGTGTGTAGCCTTGGTGGTGTTGGAAAAATCCAAGCATAGAGCTTGGTGTGGAAAGTCCAACCATGGGGCTTGACATGGAAAATCCAAGCATGAGGCTTGGTGTGGGAAGTCTTGAGGACTTGGCAAGTTCACTAGGCTCGTGGTCCTTGAGTCGGTGAAGGATGACATTGCGAAGCCGTGCACTTGATGCATTCGAGGGACTGCCGGACGGGGAGCGAATGGAGTGAGGCCCAAGGGAAGCATACTTCGAGGGCAAGAGACGCAAAGGATGACATTGCAAAGTTGTGTGCTTGGTGCATCCGAGGGACGTAGGTCGAGGGAAGAGAGCTTCGTTGGGGAACTCCATGAGAGGATGAGGTGGACTTGGCCAAGTGGCTAAGACTGAGTGTCGGAGGCTCAAACGTGATGTTTGAGGGTTTATCCGATGGTCGGATGCTCAAACAACTTGGTGTTTGAGGTTTTATCCGACATTAGTCGACTGACATAAGTGTCAGTTGACTGCTCTAAGTCAACTAGGGTTCGACTGGTGTTCGATTGACCAAGATCTGGCCGAGCGAAGCGAGGGGATGGCAATGATCGCCAACACCATCGATCGTGATGAGGGATATCAATCGACTGATCGGGGTGTTTACGGCCACAGAAGGTCTTCCAGTCGAGTCATCACCGCGACCACTCGATTGATGGGATCATCAGTCAACTAATGGGCATGATCAGTCGACTGATGATGGATCTGTTGGCTTTTGGCCAGTGTGGATCGAGTCATTGTGAGACGGCCACGGGACTATCCGATGATGGTCACGATTAGTCGATTGATGGGCACGAAATTAGCTCGATGCAAGTTATAAATGGAGCTCGAGATGGAGGATTTCGCCAAGACTTTTGGGAAGATTTTGGAGGGGAATTGCTGCTGCATTCCAGACCTTCAAGAGCCAACCAAAGCAAGCAACAAACAAGTGATCAAAAGCAATCGGTGAAAAATTTTCTTTTGTATTGTATTTGTATTCTTGTTTTTACTTCGAGTATTACTTTGTAATTGCTTGTACGAGGTTTCTCCACCTCCGACGTGTTGTCGAAAAGGAGTTTAGTTAGTGTCGTGCGCATAACTAGAGGTCGGTGAGCTCACCCGTAGAGTAGGAACCATTCGGTTCCAAACCACGTATATCGTGTGTGTTTGTGTGTGCTTGTGTTGTTGTTAGTATTTCTATTTGTTTCGATTGTTTCCGCTGCACTAACGACAATTCTAGACAAGCGACGCACGACGAACGATCATATTCCACCGTATGATGATTGAGAGCTATTCACCCCCCTCTAGCCGTTCACCAACATTCCAACAAGTGGTATCAGAGCCAAGGAGCTTGTCAAGGACTAACCGCCAACACAAGCACTATAAGATGATCGGCTACAACCTCCAACCACTGAAATTCGAAGGAGATTTTCGATGGTGGAAAAGAAAAATAGAGGTATATCTCGAAACCGATTTCGATTTCATGTTAATTCTAGAAAATGGTTTCGAATTGCCTAAGGATGAAAGCAATAGGCAAATTGAGAAGTCAAGGTGGACCCAAGACCAAATCAAGAACTTCAAGACAAATCTCAAGGTAATCAAATTGCTTAGTAATTTGATTCCTAACAACATTTGGTCTAGGCTAGGAGAATATAGGGATGCTAAGGACCTATGGAACAAGGTGATAAGATTTCATGAAGAGCCCACATTGGTCCATGAAGAGGAAGAATGTCCATCAACATCTGGATCCGAGGATGTTGAGGAATCGCCATCCACCTTCGATGATGTTGATGATTTGGTGAAGACCTCAACCTCTAGCATTGAGGGAGAGGAGAGGCCTTCCATCCCGGAACAAGTTCAAGAAGAAGCTTCAACATTTGGGAGAAGCGAAAATTCCCTAGGGAACTCAAGTATTGTGATTATAAATAAAAATCATATAACATGCTTTGAGTGTAGGGAACAAGGACACTATAAAAGTAAATGTCCCAAGAAAGTGAAGAAGGCTCAACCGGCACCAAAAGCCAAAAATACCGGAGTCCCCACAATTAGAAGCAAGGAGCACATTATGTGCTTCAAATGCAACCAAAGGGGGCATTATAGAAGCCTATGCCCTAGGGAGAGGAAGAAAGGACAAGAAGGGGCATCTCATGTAGGGGGAGCTTCCAAAATTAACTCTAAGGTAAATTTAGTTAATGCACCTTTAATTTATAGAACTAAGAAGCATGCTAAAAACTATTTTAGTTCACTTGCCATGATTAATGAAAAGCATGCTAATAGAAATAAATATGTTTGTTTAGGTGCCAAGCATATTAGTTTACCTAAGGACAAACCTAGGACCAAAAACACTAGACCTATCCTACCTAAGGAGTCAATTAGGAGAATAAAAGAATACTTGGGCATTAACCCCAAGAAATCTAGGCATATGCCTAAGACGAAAACCAACTCCCAAAAGAAAAATGAAAAATCAAAATTGGGACTAGAGGTGGAGAACCAAGTCTTGAGGTCAAGGCTTGAAAAATTGGAGAAAACCCTAGCAATAATTACAAATTCATTTAAAGGGTCTAAGGATCAAAATTCAAGGCCTAGGAAATAAGAAATGTCCAAGGGCAAGAAGGATTTGGGTCACAAACCTATGTCCTACCATAATGTCCCATTTAATTATGAAACAATTTCTAGGTCTAGGAAAACCAAGGCTAATAGGGAAGTTATCCCTAAGACTAGCCATGGTGTGTGTTTAGTGGTTAAGGACTTAAGAAAAACCAAGAAAGCCACTAAGAAGGTCAAAGGAGGAGTCACCTCTAGAGTTGACCTTGGAAAGACCCATTTGACTAAGGTGTTTAAACCAAAAAGGGTTATTAGGAAGGTATCTAGGGAAGTTATCCCTAGTGATTACCTTGTTAACCCAAGGAGCTCCAATAGGTATTGGGTTCCTAGGAGCGTGATCGATTCACGCTAGATGGGTTAGGGTGTATCAACCCTAAGTGGATGAGTAGTTAACCTAGCCATGATGAGTTGACACATTAGGATGTGCCAATGTGATTTGAGAAGATGAAAATTGATTAAATTGGCACAATTAGGTCTTAGGAGTAATGGTGTGCCATTTTAGATTTTTGGCATACTAGGGGGATAATTGGCATTAAGGCAAAATTAGACTTAATCCTAGAAATGACAATTTGGGCTTAACACTTAGGTATTCTATGCCTTAGTATTTCATAATTGTCATGCTTTGTTTGCCTTGCCATGACATGACATCATATTTAGTTTTATCATATAAAATGTCATGATCATTCTTAGGGTTATTTCCATGTCATGTATGCTTAGATTTCATTCATATGTCATGGCATCATGATTTTGGCACATGCTCATTCATATTATCAATTATGTCATAATCATCATTCATGCATAAATAAAATGAATTTAAGGACTAAGGCATGATTTGAAGTCTCATGCATAAGGGAATCAAATAATGTTGCCTAGGAATATACATGAAACCCTAAATAACAAAGACCCCACATCTCTCTAATATTTGACTTATATGTGTTTTACACATGTAGATACAAGTGAGATGTTTAGGAAAAATGAATTAAAAGTTTTGAAAACAATTTATAAACATTTTGAAAAACCTTGGTGAAGTCTATCTTTTGATAGCAATCACCATTGAATGGGATGATACAAAGAGGGCTCAATATTGAAGCTTTTCTTAACTTTTGAACTTTGTATCAATATTGCTAATTTATGGGTAAAATAATTTTCTAATATTTTTCACCCATAATGATCGTAATAAGTAATATACATACAAAATTTCAAGTTTTTTCAACTTATGTATATTTACTTACGAATTTCAGAAATTCATTTCTGAAAATCTAATTTCTGTGTTTGCAGTTATCAGTCGACTGCCCAAGCTGATTTCGGGTAAACCATGTTGGTTAGGCCCATGTTCAGCTATGGTTTGGTCCCCTAACCACTCCTAACCCTAGGACATGTTATGGAGAGCATTAGAAAGGGTGAAAATCCATTGAATATGAATTAGGAGAAGTGTTTAGGGTGAGTATCAATTTTAAGGTGGATGGAAGTTCATTGTTGAACTTTGCCTTAATTTTGATTGTCTAAATGTTCCTATTGGCTTAGGGACTCTCCAAGGACATTGTTGGTGCAATGGTCAAGGGGGAGCAAGCCTTTAGGGGGAGGTATCCATCATGGGAAGATGGATGTGTATTTTTTTCTCATGGGAGGAAAATTGGGTTGCCTCTCTTAAGTGAAAATGGGACTTATCACTAAAAAGATTGTAGGCGTGTGTTCCTCCAAGGGAGAGATTGTAAGATCTCATTGGGATATGAGACATTCATACCCTTAAGGAGGACCTTTTTGATGTATGTCAAAAAGGGGGAGAAGTTACCAATTGGGATAGTTGGAATTCTCATTGGGATGTGAGAATTGCCAATTAGGGATAATTAGTAGACTTGGTTTGAGGTTTTGTCGAACATAAAAGGGAGATTGTTGGTAATCGACCCGTGACTCAGTTTGACTCGAACTATATTTTGATATTAGATAAAACGCATGACATGGGATTGTCATGGAAAGTCCAACATGGGTTGGCCACGTAAATCCAAGTGTGTAGCCTTGGTGGTGTTGGGAAAATCCAAGCATAGAGCTTGGTGTGGAAAGTCCAACCATGGGGCTTGGCATGGAAAATCCAAGCATGAGGCTTGGTGTGGGAAGTCTTGAGGACTTGGCAAGTTCACTAGGCTCGGGGTCCTTGAGTCAGTGAAAGATGACATTGCGAAGCCGTGCGCTTGAAGCATCTGAGGGACTGTCGAACGGGGAGCGAATGGAGTGAGGCCCAAGGGAAGCATACTTCGAGGGCAAGAGATGCGAAGGATGACATTGCGAAGCCGTGCGCTTGGTGCATCCGAGGGACGTAGGCCAAGGGAAGAGAGCTTCAATGGGGAACTCCATGAGAGGATGAGGTGGACTTGGCCAAGTGGCTAAGACTGAGTGTCGGAGGCTCAAACGTGATGTTTGAGGGTTTACCCGACGGTCGGATGCTCAAACAACTTGGTGTTTGAGGTTTTACCAGACATCAGTCGACTGACATAGGTACCAGTTGACTGCTCTAAGTCGACTAGGATTCGACTGACCAGGATCTGGCCGAGCAGTCGACTGCCGAGGGATGGTAGTCGACTGCCAACACCATTAGTCGACTGATGAGGGACATCAGTCGACTGATCAGGGTGTTTGCGGCCACAGAAGGTCTTCCAGTCGAGTCATCGCCGTGACCACTCGACTGATGGGATCATCAGTCGAATGATGGGCATGATCAGTTGACTGATGATGGATCCGTTGGCTTTTGGCCAACATGGATCGAATCGTTGTGAGACAACGACTACAGGACCAGTCGACTGATGGTCACGATCAATCGACTGATGGATGCGGAATCAACTCAATACAAGTTATAAATGGAGCTCGAGATGGAGGATTTCGCTAAGACTTTTGGGAAGATTTTGGAGGGGAATTGCTGCTGCATTCCAGACCTTCAAGAGCCAACCAAAGCAAGCAACAAGCAAGTGATCAAAATCAATCGGTGAAAAGTTTTCTTTTGTATTGTATTTGTATTCTTGTTTGTACTTCGTGTATTACTTTGTAATTACTTGTACGAGGTTTCTCCACCTCTGACGTGTTGTCGAAAAGGAGTTTAGTTAGTGTCGTGCGCATAACTAGAGCTCGGTGAGCTCGCCCATGGAGTAGGAACCATTCGGTTCCGAACCACATATATCGTGTGTGTTTGTGTGTGCTTGTGTTGTTGTTAGTATTCCTATTTGTTTCGATTGTTTCCACTATGCTAACGACAATTGTAGACAAGCGACGCACGACGAACGATTATATTCCACCGTACCACGATTGAGGGCTATTCACCCCCCCTCTAGCCGGCCACCAATGTTCCAACAAAACTGGCAGCCGACTACCAAGGCCACTTGGCCACAGTTGAACGCTAGTCGACGACTGACTAGTCGACTGGTCATAATCCTAGTCGATTGCTCAGAGTCGACTCGACTTCCAAGTGTCAAAACACTTGATCAATCGACTGCTAAACCTCAACCATGAGGTTTACCCCAAGTATGATCCCCTCAATCTTGCTAGACCGCCCTTAGCCTAGACCTAAACCTTCTAGCCACCTCCATCAGCCTCATGCCTATCGGATCCCTCCAAGTCATCCATGACTTGTTCATCCATACGCTAGCCTTCAGGTGCTTCCATCGACTATTGTCATGTTAACTGGGTCATCCGAACCGTATTATATCTTGTGTTTTATATGTGATTGTGTGTTTATCTTTTGTTTTAGTTTATGTTTTATTATTTCCACTACGCAAACTAATGAATTGTAAAGACAAGCACGATCGAATTAGATTAAGCGAACGAACGCGTCATTCACCCCCCTCTAGCGCAATGCCAACGGTCCTACAAGATCCACTTAGACTTACGTCGCCAAGACTACATGCTTGGACTTATTCTGCCAAGACTATTCTTGGACTTTCCATACCAAGTATCAAAACTTTGACTTACATTCTAAGTATCCAAACTTGGACTTTCATGCCAAATATCCAAACTTTGACTTCCCTCGATTCTCACTTAAGTCTGGTTAATCTTGACCTAAGGTTTGATTGCTCCAACAATCTCCCCCTTAAACACACTCCCCCATATGACCTTGGATGTCCCAAATATCCACTTGTCATATGGTCAAACTCATATAGTCAACCGTATTGACAAACATCAAAACATTACTTGAGTCTCACTCGAGTCTGGTCAATCGTGACCTGGGTCGATTGCACAACAATCTCTCCCTTTTTGACATTTGACAATACGTTTAAGTTAGGCTACTAATAACCCAAACTTAACTCTTCCAATGTCAAAGCATAGTGAAGGTTTACCTAACTTAAACTTCACTTAGCTTTTCCCCCTTTGACATACATAAAAAAGTCTACCAAGATTTTTAATGTCTCATCTCCCAAAGAGATATATCCTATATTTTTTGTTGGTGCAATTGGCCCAGGTCACGATTGACCAGACTCGAGTTTGACTCGAGCAGTATTTTGATATTCGATAAAATATATGACAATGTGATTACCATGGAAATTTTAAGTCTTGAGTACTTGGCAATGGAAAGTTCAAGTCATGGGTACTTGGCATGGAAAGTCCAAGTGGGACACTTGGCAATGGAAAAGTCAAACATGGGTTGGCATGGAAAGTCCAAGCATGGGTTTGGCCAGGGAAAGTCCAAGCTTGAGTCTTAGCAATTGGAAAAGTCCAACATGGGTTGGCATGGAAAGTCCAAGCATGGGTCTTGGCATGGGAAAGTCCAAACTTGAGTCTTGGTAATTGGAAAGTCCAACATGGGTTGGCAAGGAAAGTTCAAGGGTTGATATTGGCGACATGAAGTCTAAGCGGGAGTCTTAGCAAAGATAAGTCCAATGGTTGGCTAAAGTCCAAGTGATAGTCTTGGCAGTGTAAGCACAATATGCCTTGGCGATGTAGACCAGCTTAGCATGACAATTGTCGATGGAAGCACCTGAAGGCTAGCGTATGGATGAACAAGTCATGGATGACTTGGAGGGATCTGATAGGCATGAGGTTGACGGAAGTGGCTAGAAGTCTTAGGTCTAGGCTAAGGGTGGTCTAGCAAGTATGAAGGCATCATACTTGGGGCTAAACCTCATGGTTGAGGTTATCAGTCAGCTGGGGCTTTAGACCAATCGATTGGTCGAGTGTTTTGACACTTGGCAGTCGAGTTGACTCTTGGCAGTCGACTAGGGTTATGAGCAGTCGACTATCATGAGTCGACTAGGGTTCAATTACGGTAAAAGGCCATGGAAGTCGACTGATGGCTTGAGAAGTCGACTGTCATGGATGGCAATCGATTGTTGGTCGAGATTACGAGAGCAAAACGCTCGTAGCCGATCGATCGGCTACATAACCTCTGATGATCGATGGATAATGGCATTGATCGGTGTGTATCCGTTGGCACGAATGCCGACGTGGATTAAGTTTGTTGTGAGATAACGATACTGTTGGCAGCTGACCGAGGCTTTATGGCAGTCGACTTTTAGGCGCGAATCCATCCCGAATACAGGTTATAAAAGTAGCTCGTGGAGGAGGATTTGGCAGTAATTTCTTGGGCGATTTTGAGGCGATTTGTTGGTGCAAATCAGAGTCTTCAAGCTCGGTTCAAACAATCAACAAGCAAGCTTCCAAAAGATCTTTTGTAAAGTGTTCTTTATATTCTTTTGTGTATTTTAGTTGTATTTGCTTGTTATTTCTTGTATTACTTTTGTAATCGTTGTAAGAGATTTCTCCGCCTCTGACTTGTTGTTGAGAAGGGGTGTTTGTGATTAGTGGTGTTGTTTGCATTGCTGGGGCTCATTCGAGCTCAATCCGTGGAGTAGGAATCCTAAGGTTCCGAACCACTTGTGTTGTGATTGTGTTTGTGTCTTTGTTTTTGTTATTGCTATTATATACATTCAGCTACTCATAACAAGTTTTGTGAAATGAACATGATCAAATTCCATCAAGCAACGAAGACACGCTATTCACCCCCTCTAGCGATGATCCATTTCCCAACAAGTGGTATCAGAGCGAATCGCTCTTCACCAGCTTCACATCCGAGGGAGCAAAAGCGCTAGAGAAAATGGTGATCAAAGAAAGATTGGGGGATGATATCAACGTGCTGCCACCATATGAACTCTATGAAGCTAAGGATTTTGAGCTATGGGCAGTAAGAATGAAATACTTTTTAATGTGCGATTATGATAATTGGATTACCGTAATGGTAGGGTTCGACGCTCTGAAGGACGAAGAAGGAAAAAGGCTTAAGAAGAAGAAGTGGAATAAAGAACAACTCCGATACTAAAATATAAATAATAAGGTAATGGGTATATTACTTAGTGTAATCTCTAATGATGTTTTTATCAAGATAGAAGATTGTAAAGATGGCATGGAAGTTGGCGAAATATCATGAAGAACCCTCAACGACTCAAGAGATAGAGGAGGCCAAGGAACAAGAATGCTCTTCGGCTCAATTGGACAAGGAGACCGAAGAAGAAAGCTCTTCCTTACAAGAAAGTGAGGATTCGGAAGTTGAAGAGGAGCCAACATCCGAGTCAAGAGAAGAATGTGAGGAATTGAAAGTTGAGAGGCCATCAATGTTCGATGGAGAAGAGGTAGAAGAGGTGGAAGAAGCCTCCACCTCTAGGTTTGAGGGGGAGGAGAGATCACCTTCCATGCCGGATCAAGAAAAAACTTCTACCTCTGGGAGCCAAGGACAAGATTAAAATTCCCCTATTGACCTAGGTAACTCAAGCATTACCTTTACAAATAAAATTCATATCATATTCTTTGAGTGTAGGGAAGTAGGACATTACAAGAGTAAATGTCCTAAAATAGTCAAGAAAAGTCAACTTGCACCAAAACCTCAAGAAAAGTCAAATGATGTTGGAGCCCCAATAAGGAAAATCAAGGAGCATGTAATATGCTTCAAATGCAATAAAAAAGGGCATTATAAGAGTCAATGCCCTAGGGGAAAGAAAGGCCAAGAAGGAGTCAACAATGTAGGGGGAGCTTCTAAAGCAAACCATAAGGTATATTTTTATAATGCTCGTTCTTTATGTAAGAATCAAAAGCATGCTTTTAATTCACTTGCTATTGTTCATAAAAAGCATGCTAGAAATAATAGACTTTATTGCCTAGGTGCTAAGAGTTTCAATTTTAAAAATAAGGAGAAATTTACGACTAATAATCCTAAGAAAATCCTACCTAAGGCAAGTATTAGGAAAATAGAAGACCATCTAGGCTTTAATCTAAAGAAATCTAAACATATACCTAGGAAGGACAAAAATGATCAATGAAACAATGAGCCCACTAAATTAGAAAAATTAGAATTTGAAAATTAAGTTTTGAGGTCAAAACTTGAGATAATAGAGAAGACCCTTGAAAAGATGCAAAATCAAATAAAAGGATCAAATTGCCAAAATCTAGGGTCTAGAAGTCAAAGTTAAGAGCCTAGGAGACAATGTCCACCTATGGGTAAGAAAGGCTTGAGCCACAAGCCTAGGTCCAAGGTAGATAAGCCTACCTATCATAATGTTCCATTTGACTATGAAACTAAACCTAGGTCTAGAAAAACCAAGGTTGCTAGGAAGTCATCCCTAAGGGTAACCATGGTGTGTGCCTAGTGGCTAAGGTTTCAAGGAAACCTAGGGAAGCTACTAAGAAGGTTACAAAGGGGAGTCACTCCTAGAGTTAACCTAGGTAAGACCCAAATGACCAAGGCTATCAAGCCTAGGAGGGTCATTAGGAGGGTATTTAGGGAAGTTATCCCTAAGGAATACCTAGTAAACCCAAGGAGCTCAAATGAGTTTTGGGTTCCTAGGAGCGTGATCGATTCATGCTAAATGGGTTAGGGTGTGCCAACCTTGAATGGATAGATAGTTAATCTAACCATGGTAGAGGTGACACTTTAGGTCATTTTCAAGGTTATGGGTACCTTGGAAATAAGTTTGATCATTATCTTAAAGGATTTTAGGATGTGCCAATATTATTTAAGAAGTTTGATAAACTAATCAAATTGGCACAAGTTAGGTCTTATAGTCATGATACACCATTTTGGATTTTTAGCACACTTGGAGGATAATTGATTATATGGCAAAATGAACTTAATAATAACAAATGACAATCAATATTAAAATTTAGATATTGTTATACTTATACCTTTTAGTTGTCATACTTTATTTGTCATATATGTCATGTCATGACATCATATTTTTTTTTTATCATATAATATATCATGATCATGTTTAGTTTAAGTTTTTATGTCATGCGTGCTTAGGTTCATTTTTATGCCATGATATCATGATTTTGGCACATATTTCACTTATGTTATCATTATATGCCATAATCATATTTTATGCATTTAAGGTAATTAAAATTGATTTAAGGACAATTGGTATGATTTGAAGTCCCATGTATAAGGGAATCAAGTAGTGTTGCCTAGAAAATGCACGAAATCTTAGATTAGGATGAACAAAACCCACATCTCACATCACATTGACATGTCCGGGTCCGGTCCGAGTCTGGGTCGGAACCGTCGAGTCCGAGTTGGTAAAATATTGACCCTTAACCGGCCGGCTCGTGGTCGGTTACGGTCCGAGTTGTGGAACCGCCGGTTCCGATCCGGGTCCGGGTTCGGGTCCGGTCCGATTAATCGCTGTATTAGTTAAATAAATAAAAATTTAAAGAATGATATAAATAATTAAAATAAAAAAATTACACAATTGAACTTATAAAAACTCTATCAAATATTTCATTATCTCAATAAAAAATATATTACATCTCAAATTTCAATATCTTAGACTTAAATAAAAAATCTATTACAATAAAAAAAATTAATTACATTTCAATTTTCATTATATTCAATCAATTTCAGTCGTATTCGGTATTTCCTCCCGTCGTCGTAGTTCCGGATGTTCCCTCTGTTTCGTCTTGGTCTTCTTCGTTAATATGTTGGGTTCGACTTGCAGCTTTTGACCAATCATTGAGTAAACATTACACTTCCAAATTTTTTGACCTTAAGCTAGAATGTCTCTCGTCCAATGTATTTCCTCCGATATTAAAAGTTTGTTCTACTGTAATCGTTGAAACTGGACAAGCTAGAATTTCTTTTTCCATTATAGATAAGATTGGAAATATTTGAGTTCTTTGCGACCACCATTTTAGAATGTCGAAGCTTTCTTCATCTGCATCACTAAAATCAAAAGAAATGGTAAAATAATTCTCAAGTTCCTGACTGGAACTTGAGGATCCTCGTGGACATTTAGTCCGTTCCCTTAATAACAGTTGTGCTTTAGTGAGTTTAGAAGTAATAATACTAGTTGTAGTGGATTGATGTATTTCATGTCCAATAGTTTGTTCACCATATTTAACGTTATATTCATTATAATTTATCATGTAAATGAGTTTTAATATTAAATAAAATCAAAGAAATATTAGGAGCAGTTTCGGTAATAGGGCTTAAAGATTCATAATATAATGCTAACATATCTTGCAAACCATCTAATTTAAGTCTAGGATCTAAAACAAAAGCACATAAAAATATTTTAGGAATGTTTAAAAAATATTTTTCCCATTTTTCTTTCATTACATAAATACATTGAGATAAATAATTATCATTTGATTGAATATGTTTATTAAAAATACATACAATATTACAACAATGTGTTAAAACTAAATGTGAAGTTGGATAATAAACATCAGATAATTGGTCACTAGCATCACTAAAAACTTTTAAAATTTCACAAATACTAGTGCATATATTCCATTGATTTGAAAATAAATAAATATCACATGATTGAACATGTTGATGAAAAAACATACATAATAAATCTTTGTATTCAAAAGTAGATAACAACAATTTATAAGTAGAATTCCAACGAGTTGGGACGTCACGTGCAAACCGTTTAGGCTTCATACCATTTATTTTGCAAAATTTTCTCCATTCTTTCATAACTTGAGGATGTGTCCATAAATAATGAATTACACTCCTAATTGGTTGAATATGTGATCCTAAATTTTTAAGTCCATCTTGAACACACAAATTTAAAATGTGACATACACACCTAATATGAAAAAATCTTCCACCTATTGATGGTTTACATATATCAATAAGTTCACTAATACTAGAGGTATTTGCACTAGCATTATCAAAAGAAATTGAAAAAACTTTAGAAGTTAGATCATATTCTTCTAAAATAACAAAAATAAGTTATTTAATATTTTGTGTCTTGTGTGTTTCATTAAAACATCTATATGCTAATAATCTTTTTTGAATGTTCCAATTATTATCAATCCAATGACAAGTAATACCCATATATGAATAACTTTGCCAATGATCACTCCAAATATCGGAACACAAAGAAATTTTACTATTTAAACTAGAAAATTCTTTAATCAATTCTTTTTTTTTGTTCTAAGACTAATTTTAAAAGTGTGTGTTTTAGAGTATTTCTTGGGATACGTTTAATAGAAGGATTTGCACTTATAGAAAGCCAATTTTTAAAAGATAATTTATCACTAAAACTAAAAGAAAGTTGTTCAATCGCACAAAATTTAGCAGTTTCTTCTCTAAATCTAGATTCGTCAAATTTAAAAGTTTAGATTCGTTACCCCAACCCGATTGAGAAGAGAATGTTGGAATTTGAGTTTGAGAACGATCGATACTAATTTCCACCGGATGATTTCTCTTCACATGTCGAGCAAGAGTTTCGTAACCTCCTCCTTATTGAAATTTGTAACATTTCGAACAATATTTGTATTTTTCTTGCATATCACCGGAAGAGAGCATTACTTTTTCGAAATGTTTGGTGAAGATATCGGATATCGGGCGAGGCACTCGAGTTGGTCTTGTAGCCGTAGAACCCGCCATCATACTGGATGTATTGCTCCTACTTTCTTGACTTTGATGATGATAACGTATTTAATATTCATCAAAAATATCAAGATCATAGTCACGATATCGAATTGAGGTGATTCACTCGAACTCGAACTCGGGCGATGGTGGAATTATGCTCTTTCCCTTTCCTTTGGCACCGGCCACACCCTTACGACTTGATCCAGCTCTAGACATTTGTAAAAATATGACTTGAGACTTGAGAGCAAATGAGGCAATGAGAATTAGAGAAGAGAAGTTGTGATTTGTGAAAAAATGAAAGGGAGTGGAGGAGAATTTATAGGAAAAAAAAAAGCTTTAAAAAAAAAATTCCAATGGCCGACCCGGCAGGTCGGCCATTGCACAACGGCCACGATTTCATGGTCGTTGATTAGCAACGACCACAAAATCATGGTCGTATATTTTTTTTTAAAAAATAAAATGGTCAACCGTCGGTCCGGTTAATGACCCACGTGGTCGGTTGTTGCACAACGGCCACGAAATCGTGCTTGATGATCAACCCACGACGAAATCGTGGTCGTTCTTTTTTATATAAAAAATTGGCGGTTCGGTTTTTTAAAAAAGCGTGACCAGACCGCCTATTAGGTGGTCCGGTCACGGATCCGGTCAAACTGACCGTAACCGGATCGCGGATCGTTGACCACGCCTGGTTCGGGTCGGTCCGGTCCGACCCGGACTTTGGTTGGGTCATGTGTATTGATACACCCTATACACATGTGAGATGCTAGGAAATGAGTTAAGTTCAAGGTGTATAGTTTTCGTGATCTAGATGAACCC
>JAKLTH010000145.1:0-251223 GCA_025175895.1 Wurfbainia villosa
AATCCAATTTTTCGTGTTTCACGCAAACATATGGAGATTGATTTTCATTTTGTCAGAGAACGTGTGGCGACTCGACAACTTTCAGTTTCTTATATTTTTACAGAAAATCAAATTGCTGACATATTTACCAAGTCATTTTTTAGACAATGTTTTACTAAATTGGCTATCAAACTTAACATTCAGATAATATTGTTGAATTTGTCGGGGAATAATGACAGTAATAATACCAATAAAGGAAAATGTCTCTATTGATTTTGATCAATTAACGATTTTTCATATTTAGCTTCATGATCAAAATTATTATAGCAACTGATAATATTATGCTACTGTTATCATTTCATACCTCAGGTAAATTTATTGTTGTAAATATTTGTATAAAAGTGTCCTTCGACTCCAATAATGATAGATGAAGAAACGTTTATTTTCTTATTTCTTTTTGAGCTTTTACAATTTAACCATTGGCTCGGCTAGAAGCTAAAACAACTCATCTTCTTATTTCAGATCGGATATGGATCAATGTGAATATAGATTCAACGGATATGTAGTCGTCAAGAGCATTGTCTTTCTTAATAGAATCTTTCTAGAATTTTTAAACTCAAAAATTAATTATTTAATTATAAAGATGAGATATCATGTGGATGAATAATTTATTATTGTTTTAAAAAAAAACTATTTTATATTATCCTTTAGTCTCAATTCAAGGAGGGATTGGAAGGATCATGGATTTTTTTTAAAAAAAAAACTTTTTTAATTGTATTTTTGACCATGTGATAATTGAGTGTGTATCTTCAACCACGCATGTTCGTTAAATGCATGCTGACTATCTCTCATAATATTTATATTGTGATAATTGTTTCTAAATTCGTATTGACTTTGACTGACGTCATGGAAGTGAGGTAACGATCAATTGGCAATTAATATATTTAAGTTTAGCGACGATATTTAAAAATTAATCGCCAATAATAACAGTTGACTGATATATATATCACTAGTCGACTGATACTTAACGACGAAATAAATAAATATTCGTCGCAAACTATTTAATCGATTGGCCAATCGAGTAAACTTGATTCTGTGGCCGACCAAATTATTAGCAGTCGACTGATATTTAGCGAAGAAATATATATAATATTCGTTGCAAACTATTCAATCGATTGGCTAATCAAGATCGATTTTGTGGTCGGCCAAATTATCGACAGTCAATTGGTGGAACCCACCACTCGACTGATATACAAATATCAGCGATGAAAATTTAAATTTTCGTCACTAAAATAATAAATATTAGCAATGAATAAAAATATTTCATCGCTAATATCCACGTAAAAAACCCTCCATCGCGCCGATGTTGGGAATCCTATGCGAAAAATAATAAAATCGCAGCGGGAAAAGGATCTCTTGAGTGATCCATGCGAAAGAAAACTCATACAAAGTATAGATCAAAAGGTCCTAACTTATAGAATATACTTTTGATGCGTGCCCTTTGTCTATCCCGCTCGTCCACGGTTCGCCGGATCTTAGCGCGATCAGTATGACCGCACCTCTATGGTATCCACATGAACACTATCTTAGAGAAGGAGATGAAATCTTTAGTTGTGCTAGCAACAACACAAAGGTTTTCCACACAAGAATTAGGCCAAGAAGAAAGAAGAAGATAAAAAGGGATGCTTAGCTAAAATGAGATCACACACCAAAAATGAAAATCAACTTATCATTCACGTTAATCCCAAAAGTTTATATCCCATTTACATCCATTAAATCCCTTTGCATGCAACATTGAGCATTAAAACTCATTTCATGCATTAATCCCATTGCATGCAACATTAACTTTTTACATGAGAATCTTCATGAAATCTCATTTCATGTAATTAATCCATTTCATGCATTAATCCCATTGCATGCAACAGTAACCTTTTTCATGCAACGTTCAAGAATCTTCATGTAATCTCATTTCATGCAATTAATCCATTTGCATGCATTACTCCCGCAAGTTTCAAGAATCTTCATGTAATCCATTTGCATGCAACAACTCTCATTTGCATGCATGATTAATCACCATTAATCATGCTAACCTTCTTCAATTGGTTTCACTTGAGTCTAACTCAAATTAAACCAATTTGAGTCCAACTCAAGTTTGGCCAAGAAATGAGTCCAATTCATTCTTGTCCATTCAATTAACTAATGATTCATTTAGTCAAACTAAAATGATCCTATCTCCAAAATAACATGTTCTTTGTGTGTGACCCTAGAGGTTTTTGTAACGTTGGCAATGTATCTAAACCACTTTAGACACATAAGCAATGGGCGGCATCTAGCAATGCATCATTGCTACCCAAGTTATGAACATGTCAAGATCCAACAAAACTTTCTATGACTACTATCTTGTAGAACCTTGTCCTTCTATCCTCGATATCTAGATTGATCAATAAGGCATAGACCGTGTCATCCTCTTATCAATCTTTGTGTTTCTTGATCCCCAAGTAGACTCACTCAAAACAAATGATTTCAATATCTCATATTGCCTCATTTGAGCATGGTCATGCATTTCGTGGTCCTACTCTATCAAGAGACCTAAAGATATCACTCCCGTCATATGGGAGTTATAGATCTCATCTACATCACTCACATACCTCCGTATAATTTATTACATACCCAGTGATCACCTTTATAGTTCACCCTATTATGAGTGACGTTTGACGATATCAAAGTACATAACTCCTTATGTAGGGAACCGTAGTGATTTCAGGTCTAAGGACTATTCATACTAATAGTCACATGAGAAAGTTTATGACACTCATATAATGATCTATGAAACTTTCTCATGGCGGGTCATTTCAGTATATATTCTCTAATATATATCCATGTGTCAACGTGATATCACATATCCATGATCTGTGAGATCAAATCATCAATTGATCTACAGGCTAGTCTCAATGCATTAATATTGCCCTTGTATATTAATACTTGATTAGGAATATTTAAGAATAGTGTTCTTTATAGCTTCTCACAATCAATTCTACCAATTGATATGTTGTAGATAAGAATCTATACTTTCTAGGACATTATTATATTTATTCAGATGGCATAAAGTAAATATAATAATCAAACTTTGCTTTTTATTAATGAAGTATAATACATATGATCCCTAATCAATCATCCCATTATTGACACTAAGGACTGACACTAACAATCTCCCACTAGCTAGCACTAGTGACAATCACTGTAATCTCTAAGATCCAGTGACCTAGTATTATCATCATGCTTCCTCTGTGCCAAAGCCTTGGTCAAGGGATCCACAATATTAGTATCAGTATCTACTCTGTATATCCGCATATCTCCTCTATCGATGGTCTCTCGAATGAGGTGATACCGCCGTAGTATATGTTTGGAACGCTAGTGAGAACGAGGTCCCTTAGCCTATGCTATAGCCCCGTTGTTGTCACAATAAAGCTCTATAGGACTCACGATGATAGGAACTTGATTTGTTGTTGACTTGACTCGACCACGTGGTCATACCCTATCATACATAATTTTGCCTACTCTATAAAATATTCAACTGTTTCATATCGACCTACTAAATAATAAATGATTTTGCATGAAAATATATATAGCGTACCGGTCTATAGGAATAAAATGAGGAGTGAGGAAATTCTTAATGCTATGATCTTTCCACTCCAAGTTGTCCCACCAAATTTGATCACCTTCAATCTTTTTTAATCTGCTCTTGGATATTTCAATCTCAAATGGTAATTTTTTGAGCAATGGAAAATCAATAACATATATATGTTCCAAGTAGGGAAAATGGAATGGTGGGTTTGCAATGCAATTGAAGTTCTCCATGAACGACAAAGTCAAGCTCTGGATGCTAGAGAAAGTGATGGAATTGGAGGTCCCTATGTCACTTATTAGTGACTTCATATATCCCAAGTAGATCGAAAATGGAGCAGTCAGTTTGCTATACATTTGAGGTAGACCTAGAGCTAGAGTGTCATACACTTATGACTAGAAAATTAAGGCATGGTGTGCAGTTGTAGAACCTAAGAAGCGTACTTCGATGATCAACAACCATTAATATCAAATTTGAAAGTACCAAACTCACATCAAAGTCGATTAATCATCCAAATTTATTTAAAATACAACTATCAAATTTATTTAAAACACTTCCACGATATATCAAAGTTATTTAAAACACAACTACCAAATTTATTTAAAACATTGCCATGATACATCGAGACTCGATTCCAAATTTATTTAAAACATTCCCACACTACATCAAACTTGACCGATCATCCAATTTTATTTAAAACACAACTACCAAATTTATTTAAAATACTCCCCCGATGGAGCAAAGCGAAGATGAAAAGATGGATGATCGAAATACTGAATAAATAGATGGCCAATTACTTAATAATCACACTTGCATCGTTGCTTACGGCAGCCAAATAGAATCCGATGGAATTAATATATGGGACGGATTTGCCAAAAAACCCAACAATTTTACCACCCGCGAGATCAACAGTGAATTCTTTTGGACTCTCTGTAGCAATCTTGTCACATCCATGCCCAAAAGGCCCATACGTACTCGGCTTGTTTGTCTTAAATATGAGGTTAGAGATGCAAATTTGGTCGTCATAATTTATGTAGGACCCACTCACGCCGTCGATATATTCACCACGGGCTAGTTCGATCTGCATGAATGTAACATCTCAAAATTGTTATGTACATATATAATAATTAAGACTAATTAAGATTTATACATGTATATGTATATAACTTGTAATGAAAATCCATATATATATGTTATGTAGCTAGCTATAGAATGTCGGCCATTCGTGCGTTTGGCGTACCTTCTTCGATTTACCAACCATGCTGCCTATTTTGTATGTTAGGATATTTCCTTTGGCGTCATAATAAGTGATCACCAAACCATTGACGACTGTTTCCGCGTAGACTTTGACCTCTATGATCTCCGCACACTGGACGTCATAGTTTGGGGTTCCTTCGTCTCCCCATGGCCCAATCTTGATGCTATCAACTAATGCTAAATATCATGCAGAATGTAAATTGTGGTCATTATAGAAATTGTACAAGAATTAATTAATGTTGGGAGTTGAAAGAGTAAAATTAATTTTCTACAATCCATTAGAGTTTATTATTAAAGTTTGATTATCAGAGCCGACCCTAGATCCATATTGTACTTGAACTTTCGATTCCTTTTCTTGAAAGGAAAAAAAAAAAAAAACCGCTGAGATGCATAGGTTATTGGATTGGCGCGGAAGGATGTAAATAATTTAGAGGATAAAGGCATAGGAGAATACTACTTATATAGATATACTCACCGATGCTGAAGCCGCAGGCAGCCATATATACGTAGCGTTGGAGCTAGGATTGAAAAGGCTGAAGGAGAGGATCGGAGAGAGAGAGAGACTATTGCATGCATTCAGGAGTGACATCCATTTCCTTCTTTTATAGACTGCTGAAGAGGTGTATCGTTGCCATGCATGATCATTAGATAGAGTCAATATAATTAATATAATCCAGTTCACAGCTAACAAAAAAGACAATTAAATTAATATTGCGAACACCATCCAACATTTACGTCACTTTCATGACGTCATCGATATAATTTGTTTTATGGGACAGTCCTTTTGTAGATGCCAAGGATGCTGCAATCAATTGACTTTGCTTTGTATTATTTATACATGGCAACAACTTCACTTAATAATTTAATTAATTAATCAATCGGTTAATTAATTAAAAGCATAAAAAACTATGAGAGAGGACGAGGATGCATGTGATGAACATGGTTGACTACGCACTCTCACATGATCAAAAGCACAATTAAAAAAGGTTTTTTTCTAACTTGATCGATGATTCTTTCGATCCTTTCGAGAATTGAGACTATAAAATAATAAATTATTCATTCACATGATATCTCATCCTTGTAATTATATAATTAATTTTTGAATTTAATTATTATTTTATATTACAAATCAAGATCATGATTATTTGGGAAATATAGCGAAATTGAAATTACTTGCTTCTCAAGAACGAATGAGAGCTCGCCGTGTTAGTTTGAGTTTCGACTGAAATGTACCAAAATATTCAACACGCACACTTAATTTTCATATTTATTAAAAAACATTTATTTTCAAAAATATATTTCCTAAATTGCCCTTAAAAGAATATTAAAGGATGTCTAAGTGTTTGCATAGTTACACATTATAAACTATTTAATTTTGCTTGTTTCATAGAATACTAAATCATTTAATTCCATTAAGCATCATATTTGATTGGGACCCTTATTTCACATTTAAATTTTAGAACACTTTACAGTAGACTCTGGGTGGGTACTAAGTTATGTTATAGCTATTCTTTCCACCTTTAAATGGATGGTCAATCGATCTTATTCATATCTTGAAGAATCTTTTGCGAGCTAGCTTGCGTTTTACGGATAGTTGGGAGGACCATGTGTGTTTTGTAGAAATTCGCTTATAACAATATTTTTCATTCAGCTATTCAAATGTCTCCTTTTCAAGCACTATACTCAAGAGCATGAAAATCACTTGTGTTCTGGAATGAAGTAGGCGAAATTTACTATTTGGTCCACAGTGAATTTAGAGAGATGTAAAGATGGTGAAGATGATTAAATAAAGAGATTGACAACACATTGTTCAAAGGAAAGCTATGCAGACAAGAGATGTAGAGAATTAGAGTTCTCTAGGGAGCGCACATATTCCTTCGTGTATCATTTACTAAGGGCTTGAAAAGATTTGTTGTTAAAGGAAAGTTAACACCTAGATTTTTTGGTCACTGTTAGATTCCTAAATGGTTGGACCTAGTGACTTATAGGCTTACTCTCTATCACCATCACTAGCAAAAGTACATATTGTATTTCATGTGTCGATATGGCAAAAATATACTCCATATCCATCTCATATGCTCGAGAGTTTAATGACACCTTTGTATCTTGATGCTATTTAAGAAGAGTATCCAAGTCATATCTTGGAGTACAAAGAACACCAACTTCACAAGAAAAAAAGTATGTTTAGTAAAAGTGACATGACAATATCTCTTTGATTGGGAGGCTACTTGGGAAAGTGAATAAGACATGCAAAACCGATTTTCATACCTCTTCCTATCACATAAACACCTAAATTTGGAGGACCAAATTTATTTTTAGGGAGTAGGTTGTTATATTACTGAAAATTCAAGATGGCCTAATAATATATTCTAAAATATTATGGTTTTTTTTTTTGCTGAAGTGCCAAAAAAATTAAAGATATAATCCTATCTCTTTCCACGCATCATCTCTTCTTATATTTATTCTCCCAACCTAATTCCCTTTGAACAAAAAAAAAACTCTGAATCCTTCTTTCTTTCATCGTTTCTCCTAGTGTTACCATCTCCATTACTATCGCTAACCTTGTGGTATGTCGTCACCACTATTGCTTGTCGTCAAAGTTACTATCGTCGCACTATTGAGACTTCACAACAAAGGCCTTGGATTTAGGTGGAGTTTTCCGATTTGTTTCTCTTTTAACTACTTTGTGCATGATCAAATGTACACTCTAAAAGAAAAAAAAATAGATTGTTCGATAGAAATATTTTTTGGTTATAATATATGTGTTTGATTATTTTTATATATGATGTTTGAAAATGAATAACAAATTTAAATTGACAAAGAGAAATAAATTAGATCCTTGTTAGAAAAAATTAGGTATAGATTAATTCTTTAAAGTTTATTTCTGGTCGTTAAGAAGAAAAAAAATCATTATATATTTTTACATCTATGCTTGATTATTGTAAAATCATCTTAGAGCTCGATGATAATAAATAAATAATAATTACATTGAGCATTAAATTAGATCCCTTTTAGGGAATAGTTGAGATGGATTTATTGAAAATTTCTTTATGTCATAAGAAAAATTGTATAAATTCCACGCTTTTATATATCTCTATTTGCTAGCTTGATCTTGTCATTTATATTTGCTTGTCCTTTTCATATCTTATTGATTGTTACTCTTCCAAAAAAAATTGGTTAATGAAATTTACTAGAGTTGAATTGAATTATTATGAGAAATAAAATTGGACCAATATCATAATAATTACATCAATAAAATTCCTATAACTAGAAAAAAAATACGAGAGGGCTTTATCTCAACTCTAGTCTAAATAAATAAATTTTACATAGTTTTTGAGCTAGATAAACGAAGAGATGAGCTTAATTCTTGTGTCATAGAATTTTGGTTCTATGATTTATAAAAATTATGAGGTTATTTATATCAAATTAGTAATAAAGTAATTTTCTATAAATATAGAGTTTTTGCTACGTGTTTTCTTCAAAACTTTATCTCTTGGAATGGATTTCACGTCTTTCACTCTATTTTCATGTGAGACCCATCATGGAGTAGATTGTAGGTCGTATATTCTATTTTTATGTGGAACATTTCGGATGAATTGTGAGTTGTTCACCTCATATATACATGTATGTATATGTGCATACATTTGATGTACTTCATATTAGATGGATTGTGGGTTGTTCATCCTGTGTACATACGATACATCTCTATTGAATGGATTGTAGGTCTCTCACCTTTATTTTATATTTATATATAATGTATTTCATATCAAGTGGATTGTGGATCATTCACTTTGATATATATACACATCCGAAAAGGGTAGGTGGCAAGTCATTCACCCATTTACTAGCTATGTTGGACTATATATTTAAGTAAGAGTATGATGTGTCTAATATTGAAAATGAAAAATTGAGGGGAATCGATGAATTTAATTAAAGAGTTAATAAGAATTAAATTAGAGAGAAAGGAGTATTTATCAATGGTGTGTGAAAACTAAAATTATCTCTTTTGTTATTGACCTCTTAAATTATATATTTATGTATGTCTTTCCTTATTTCACTTTGTACTTTGTGCTTACTCTCTTTTCCTTTGACATCACATTTGCAGAATTGAAGTGATTGTTAAGATTCGATTAATATTATAATTTGTTGCTTAGAATTGTTCAGTGATAACTTTGGAGATAGTTTTTAGATAGTCCATTTGATTAATGGGTTTGAGAGTGCTCTGAATACTCTGTAAGTGGAATAGGGATATGAAAACCATGTGCTCCAAGTGGAATATTTTCAAGCCATTCTAGTGCACTACTAAAGTTGTCACGCAGAGAGCATGCGAAATGAAAATCAAGCTGACGACATCTCACATGCGTGGCAACATTTCAGGTTAATACAAGGCTCGTAGGCTCACAATAACAACAACATATAAATATGTATGAAAACAACCACAACCACATAACAAACTTACTACAACAACTGCACAGCGGAAACATAAAACACAACAACAACATCACAACTACACAGTGCATACCGGTATGACTAACACATCACAACATAACAGAATAGCGACAAAATCCGAATCCACAAGTCCACAACACAGTACATCAGGAAAAACTCCAAATACATAACACAATGTATGAAAAGCCCAAAACAAACATGGGAGCCTCGGAGGTGAGATGAGATGTCACCAGTGTGCTCAGCCCGTCACAAAACTTCTACATTGCTACGGCGTGAAAAACCCAGTCCATGGTGGTGGTGAGTAAAACTCTGAGTAATAGAAAAACATGTATATATGTAATATCACATGTATTTCAACAACATAATCTAGAGGTACAACAGGTATATCAGTATAGTATATAAATACAAGCATATACCCTCTAACCAAATGAACAACGTAAAATGCAGACATACCTGAAGTCTGCTACGCTACTCTGATCCAACCTGAACATATATCCAACATATATATAACAGGAAGAGTAAGATCAACTCACAATAATATACAATATATAACATATGCAAGAAGCATGCATAAATATGATGTACATATATATATATATATATATATATATATATATATATATATATATATATATATATATATATATATATATATATATATGCAAAGCGCCATCAGATACGGCAATGCAGCATGCACGGTCATGTCGGCTCACCCTAAAGCTCCTACGACCCCAATGTGGCCTCGGTGGTTCGAGCATGACAACTATCCCAACTCAACACCAACCACTACTCTCGAGTGGCCGAGTGGGAAGTATGATCGAGTAGCATATAAGCGTAAAGAGCAAGCTATACGATGGGGGTCCCTGTTGTTGGCCACTCCGACAGTCACTACCCATGAGTGGTCAAGTGCCACACACGCAGGACTACGGCACGCAAATCCAACTATCACCGTCTATAGTGGTAGAGTGCGGCACCACAATGCTCTGCCCTAACACCGGTTACTCCTCCTATGAGTAACCATGGAGGCAGGATGACTGGCGACACTCTCAACCACAAGGGAGACCTCGTCGCCAGCGTGCATGCAAATAACATGAATGCAATGTCTCACATATAGACATCCACCATAGACTCTCTATTCTACAGAAAGTCATACTAATCAGATCAATGCACTCTCTATCCTACAGAGAGTCGTACTCAACTGATCAACGGACTCTCTATCCTGTAGAGAGCTGTACTCAACTGATCATAACTCTCTATCCAATAGAGAGTCGTACTCAACTGATCGACACACTCTCTATACTGTAGAGTCGTACTCAACTGATCATAACTCTCTATCCAATAGAGAGTCGTACTCAACTGATCGATGCACTCTCTATCCTGTAGAGAGTCGTACTCAACTGATCATAACTCTCTATCCAATAGAGAGTCGTACTCAACTGATTGACACACTCTCTATCCTATAAAGAGTCATACTCGACTAATCATATCAAGCTGGGACCACCGGTCCGTAGCGACACACTAATCACCCTTCACTTAACCATTACACAATACATGGTTGGTAACAAGTATGCAACATATGGGTATTGAAAATAAATCATACATTTAGGGCATTACCTACCCACGGATTACCTTTTTGCTAATTTATAAATTGGGTCATCACCCGTACTAACATTTACACCCTACTAAACATCTAGGTCAATTTATATCATATCTATAACTCCTAAATCATGATAGGGAATATGTGATATCAACAATTGAGCATAAAAACATCCAACGATAAGTTCAAGCATAAGATAATAAGAGCAAGGTCAAGGTAACATGATCATGCATCTAAATCTGTATATATTAAAACTACCTGACCAGGGTAGGAATTACCCACCTTCTAAGAAGCTCAGAATAATATCTTCACGGTCGCGATCCTGTCTCATATCCATGTCCTGCACATATCAAATATTATGATTAAGTGCAAACATATAATGAAGGATTAAATCGACTCCTACATCAGCTTTTGTTTCCCAATAAACTTTATTGATCTAGTTACCTAATTAACCTAATCAATCCTCCATGTCCATCCCTATATTTCATCATCAACCAACACCAGATCGGATAACGAAATAACCAATAGTATACATCCATAACAACCTAGCTCCTGCCTCACCTAGGTTAGCTTCAATTGCTAAATAGCTCCATCCAAATCAACTAGTTGAACTGCAACAACTCAGTTAAATTGGAAGTAGATTTCAATTCTAATAATCCTAAACTTGAAATCACACAGCATTTAAATTTCTCTCAAACCTACTTTACCATCCATAGCCAAATCACAGGCAACCAAAATTAACAACAATAAAGAAGAGAAAGCTAGATTAGCTTACCATCCCTTATTCGATTCATAGATTTGGCTTAGTCCACCATAAGATATGATGATACGCGAATCAATTTACTTGTAGAATCTGCCCCAGCTTGACTCATGAAACACCAAAGTTCTAGATCAGCATACTCATCGTAGGTCAACAATGAAGCTAAATAGAAATTGAAAAGAATCGATCAATTACCATAGGCATTACTAGGAATTGAGTAAGAACAGAACCATCTAAACTTCGATCACCTAGCTCGAAACCCTCCTCAGAAGAAGATCGGCTTGGTGCGGCTGGTGATCAGTAGAGCTGGGCATCGAGACGAGTGGCGGCTGAGGAAGAAGGTCAGCAACCACAGCGATCGAGCTCTAGAATGGCATCGCTAAGCTGGGATCGCACCATCGTACTAGGAGATCCCACGACAAGAAGAGAGCGGCGACGATGGGCGCGATGAAAATGAGCCGGCGCCGATCCAGGGGCTCCTCTTTGAGCACGACAACGTTGCCACCGCGGTGGGCTCGCGCAAGGAGATTCTGTGAGAAAAAGGGACGGCGATGGTGAACTCCGGCGGCAACGCATGGGAGTTTGAGGAGGTCGACACGCCACCGCCATCTGGATCAGCGGAGCACGGTAAGGAGGCGGCGACTAGATCTGGCTACCGGTGAAGATCTCCGACGGCAGAAGGCTCGATCAACAGCGATGGAGCAGTTCGACCGTCGTGCAGCGAGCGGCTTGTGGAGGCAGCCCTAGGGCGGCGGCAGCGAGCACGGGTGGAGATAGAAGATGGATCGATCTGCGGCGCACAGAGAAGGAATCGAGAGGAAGGAGAATCGCGCCGATTGGGAAGAAAAAGGGCACGGGGAGAAAATGAACGGAAGAGGAAACGGGTTATACGGGTCGGGTTCGAGCGTTTTTTTTTAAACTGGCCAATTGATTGAGCTAGCTCAAATCTAACCCAATCACCTATTTAAGCCTTAATCTTCCTCCTAATCGATCATATGAACTCCATTCAATGCTAGAAAAATTTCTAAAAACTCCTGAAAAATTCCACAAGATAATTCTTACTTAGCAAGGGATTTTTTTTCCCGGTATCTTACAAAAGTATTCCAAGGGAGCATCAAAA
Organism: Wurfbainia villosa; assembly: GCA_025175895.1. NCBI lineage: Eukaryota > Viridiplantae > Streptophyta > Magnoliopsida > Zingiberales > Zingiberaceae > Wurfbainia > Wurfbainia villosa. The sequence continues at coordinate 12,788 of JAKLTH010000145.1, forward strand.
TCCTTGGATGGTTGTAGAGTAGCAGAGGAAAAGTAATATAAATCCTTTGGCATTATTTAAATATCAAAATTAAACTCGAACTGGGTCAACCTTAACTAGAGATCGATTGCACTAACAACGTAGACTATGGGGTAGTTCCGATGCTATCAGATTTAACTAGAAGTAAGAAAGAAGATCCTCCTCAGGAAGAAGATTGATGTCAAAGTGAAGACCTTTCAGAATCTCAGCAATTTCTAGATATACGATATTCTCTTTAAAAGGACCTAGTTCGAATTGAGGCAGTAGCTTAGTTTTGCTAGAGAAATGACTAGGTGAATGGAGAAGGAAGCCAAATAAAGAAATAATGAATTTTTTAGAATTTATTGAAAGTCAAATACAATTCCAGGAATTGAAGAGAAGGACAAGATGAAAAATAAAACACTACAGTTTCAACCTTTTATGGAAGAATAAATATTAAAAAATAATAGGAGAAATTGGGAATGTGATAAAAGAGAAGAAAGGGAATCAGAATCCACTTGCCAATTGACATAAAAGAAAGTAGAATAACCTCATAGATAGATGTGGATGGTCGGAGGGTTCAATAATCAAGAGGTGTAATCAAAGAAAGTAGACGTCCAAACTGTCTCATTTGGTATGAGGACTGAGGTGAGGTGAATAGAGTCGGATTAAGGTCTCAATTCAAGGTAATGAACTTATTATTGAAATCAGTTTATAGAGAGGCGACTCTCAATCGAGTTCCATCCACGTCATTTTGAAGACTCGATAGTCATAACAATCCAAGGGACGCAACCACTGCCTTAATATACTCAGTAGTTATAACAATTCGCATGATGCAACCGTTGCAGTTATTGTAGTTCAAGGAACACAGGCAGTCGTTGTCGTTTAGTACTTGACAGTTGTTCTAGTCTGAAGGATGCAACTACTTGTCCAAAGTATGCGATAGTTACAACGAATCATAGCCGACAATGCACAGGATGCGACTACTAGTCCAAAGGACTTGGCTTTTACAACAAATCATTAGGGGAGCTAAGTCATTGCTATATGAAAAGGTATGAGCAAACATATAAAAGATTGTTTTTTTTATACTATTTTATATCTTCTCTATGAATCTGACTTAAACTTCGGAGGGATTTAATAAGGTATGCCTGGTCCCCCTTTTAATCTCTTTCTAGTGGCCCAACGCCTTAGATCTTCATCCAAGTCCTTATGATTACTTGGGAGAGTAGTAGTCGACCCTATCATGTCACCGACTCCACATAATCAATTGACGTAACTTGTCATGCCACCGATTCTCTAAAAGGGATTTGTAATGATAGTAATTATACCAATAAAGGAAAATGCCTCCATTGATTTTAATCAATCAATGATTTTCCATATTTGGCTTCATGATCAAAATTATTATAGCAACTGATTATATTTTGTTGTTGTTACCATTCCATACCTTATGTAATCTTTCCTTTTATTGATGTAAACATTTGTTTAAAAGAGTCCTTTGACTCCAATAATGATAGATGAAGAAATGTTTATTTTCCTATTTCTTTTTGAGCTTTTACATGGTATTAGAGTCATTGCTTCTTTTTTTTCGTTGTCCGTCAATTTCTGTCTCTTTCCCTCCTTCGTGGTTTTTTTTCTATTATTGTAGCAAGTTGCGCTCCTCGTGGTGTTTAATCAATCAACAAATTTTTTAAGCTCTGTTGATGACATCGGTTTATGCATGCAAAGCATTTGTTTGCTTGCAAAACTATCAAACAAGGGGTGGAGTCGAAGGGATATTTTACATCTTTAACACCTTCGTGATTTTTTGAGTGTAGACTTGGTAGTCCATTCAAATTAAATCTTGAATAAATCTACAATCTTTGATTGTAGAAGTAGCAACAAGAATATATGAAATTTCCTCTTCTAATTTTATAGAAACATCTCCACCGTCACAAAATCTTTCCATACCTATGACTACGATTCCTTCTTCACCCATTAAGCTCAACAATGACAATTTTCCAATCTGGAAAATGCAGCTTGTTTCCTTACTTTCTGTCCATAATTTACTTGGTCATATTGATGGTACTTCAACTCCACCTCATAAAAGATGATCCAACTTATACTATTTGGCTCAAGAAGGATCAATTAGTCTTTGCATTGGTTAATCTCCTCAATTACTGAACACATACTTCATATCCTCGTGGGCCTTGACACTTCTTGTCCAGTTTGGGAAGCTCTTAATAAAACTTTCACATCTCAATCTCAAGCATGAGTTTTTCAGCTCCATCAACAACTTTAATCTGTACAACAAGGAGATGCCTCTATCAATGATTATATGCAAACAAATAAGACTTTGCTAGCGCTTTAGTTACAATTGGTCATCTGATTCCCTAACAAGATTTATTAATTCATGTTCTTGTAGGTTTAGGCTCTGAATGTGATAGTTTCATTCCCAGTGTGACAACTCGCTTGGATTAAGTGTCATTGGAAACGATTCTCAGTATGTTGTCTTCTTATGAGAGGCTTTTACAAATACAGTCTTAGCGTATGCCAAAATCTTTCTCAGTGCATGTAACCAACAAAGCTCCAAAATTTGATCATAGCAATCCAATTCTTCTGCAATACGCTCATCGATATTAGAGTGGAGGACACAGAGGTTGCGGTCGGATCCATGGCCAAAGTTGTGGTCGAGGACGAGGACGATGCAAAAATTGTCTTAACTATGGACATTTTCCTCAAACTTGCTATAAAAGATTTGATTCAAATTTTCCAGGTGGACTTGCATCATCAAATCAAGCTCATTCCACCTCTTAGCATTCACCATGTCAGTCATCTCAATCTGGAACATTCTCCCTCTTTGTTTAACCTAATCCAGTTTCAGAAACACATAGAACTCCCGGATGGCATCTAGATTCTGGAGCAACTCATCTTGTTACGCCTGAGTTTGATATTCTTATAGAACTGTCACTCCTATTCTTATCCAGATTGAGTAGGATCTCCTGAAGATAGGCGTTCTACTAGTTGGTATGCCATATTTCTTGGACGAAATCTTATTTCTTGGCTTTCAAAGAAACAACCTACGGTACTTGGTCAAGCACTAAAGCTGAATACAAAGTTGTAGGTAATGCGACATCTAAAATTATTTGGATATTATCTCTTCTTTCAGAATTACATCTCTAGATCTTCAACCACTACTCCAAAAATTTGATGTGACAATATTGGAGCAACATATCTCGTTGTCAATCCAATTTTTCGTGCTCTCACCAAACATATGGAGATTGATTTTCATTTTGTCAGAGAACGTGTGGCGACTCGACAAATTTCAGTTTCTTACATATTTACCAAGTCATTATTTAGACAATGTTTTACTAAATTGGCTATCAAACTTAACATTCAGATAATATTGTTGAATTTGTCGGGGAATAATGACAGTAATAATACCTATCTCTATTGATTTTGATCAATCAACGATTTTTAATATTTGGCTTCATGATCAAAATTATTATAGCAACTGATAATATTATGCTACTGTTATCATTCCATACCTCAGGTAAATTTATTGCTGTAAATATTTGTATAAAAGAGTCCTTCGACTCCAATAATGATAGATGAAGAAATGTTTATTTTCCTATTTCTTTTTGAGCTTTTACAATTTAACCATTGGCTCGGCTAGAAGCTAAACCAACTCATCTTCTTATTTCAGATCGGATATGGATCAATGTGAATATAGATTCAACGGATATGTAGTCGTCAAGAGCATTGTCTTTCTTAATAGAATCTTTCTAGAATTTTTAAACTCAAAAATTAATTATTTAATTATAAAGATGAGACATCATGTGGATGAATAATTTATTATTTTTTTAAAAAAAAATATTTTATATTATCCTTTAGTCTCAATTAATGGAGGGATCGGAAGGATCATCGATTTTTTTTTTAAAAAAAAAACTTTTTTAATTGTATTTTTGACCATGTGATAATTGAGTGTGTATCTTCAACCACGCATGTTCGTTAAATGCATGCTGACTATCTCTCATAATATTTATATTTTTAATTTAATTAAACGATTGATTAATTAAATTAGGGGAAGTTGTTGGCATATATAAATAATACAAAGCAAAGTCAATTGCAGCATCCTAGGCATCTACAAAACGGCAGTCTCATAAAACCGGTGGCAATAATTTTACCAAGTCTTTAACAAATGAATATATATTGTTTCTAAATTCGTATTGACTTTGACTGACGTCATGGAAGTGACGTAACAATCAATTGGCAATTAATATATTTAAGTTTAGCGACGATATTTAAAAATTCATCGTCAATAATAACAGTTGACTGATATATATATCACTAGTCGACTGATACTAATTAACGACGAAATAAATAAATATTTGTCGTAAACTATTCAGTCGATTGGCCAGTCAAGTAAACTTGATTCTGTGGCCGGCCAAATTATTAGCCATCGACTGGTAGATACCATCAGTCGACTGATATTTAGCGAAGAAATATATATAATATTCATCGCAAACTATTCAATCGATTGGCTAGTCGAGATCGATTCTGTGGTCGGCCAAATTATCGACAGTCAATTGGTGGAATCCACCAATCGACTGATATACAAATATCAACGATGAAAATTTAAATTTTCGTCGCTAAAATAATAAATATTAGCAATGAATAAAAATATTTCATCGCTAATATCCACGTAAAAAACCCTCCATCGCGCCAATGTTGGAAATCCTATGCGAAAAATAATAAAATCACAGCGGAAAAAGGATCTCTTGAGTGATCCATGCGAAAGAAAACTCATACAAAGTATAGATCAAAAGGTCCTAACTTATAGAGTATACTTTTGATCTTTGTCTATCCCGCTCGTCCACGGTTTGCCGGATCTTAGCGCGATCAGTATGGTTGCGCCTCTATGGTATTCATATAAACACTATCTTAGAGAAGAAGATGAAATCTTTAGTTGTGCTAGCAACCACACAAAGGTTTTCCACACAAGAATTTGGCCAAGAAGAAAGAAGAAGAGAAAAAGGGATGCTTAGCTAAAATGAGATCACACACCAAAAATGAAAATCAACTTATAATTCACGTTAAGCCCAAAAACTTATATCCCATTTGCATCCATTAAATCCCTTTGCATGCAACATTGAGCAATAAAACTCATTTCATGCATTAATCCCATTGCATGCAACATTAACTTTTTACATGCAACGTTTGAGAATCTTCATGAAATCTCATTTCATGTAATTAATCCATTTCATGCATTAATCTCATTGCATGCAACATTAACCTTTTGCATGCAACGTTCAAGAATCTTCATGTAATCTCATTTCATGCAATTAATCCATTTGCATGCATTACTCCCCTTGCATGCAACTTTCAAGAATCTTCATGAAATCCCATTTCATGCAATTAATCCATTTGCATGCAACAACTCTAATTTGCATGCATGATTAATCACCATTAATCATGCTAACCTTCTTCAATTGGTTTCACTTGAGTCTAACTCAAATTAAACCAATTTGAGTCCAACTCAAGTTTGGCCAAGAAATGAGTCCAACTCATTCTTGTCCATTCAATTAACTAATGATTCATTTAGTCAAACTAAAATGATCTTATCTCCAAAATAACATGTTCTTTGTATGTGACCCTAGAGGTTTTCATAACGTTGGCAATGTCTCTAAACCACTTTAGACACATAAGCAATTAGCGACATCTAACAATGCATCATTGCTACCCAAGTTATGAAAATGTCAAGATCCAACAAAACCTTTCTATGACTACTATCTTGTAGAACCTTGTCCTTGTATCCTCGATATCTAGATTTATCAATAAGGCATAGACTGTGTCATCCTCTTATCAATCTTTGTGTTTCTTGATCCCCAAGTAGACTCACTCAAAACAAATGATTTCAATATCTCATATTGACTCATTTGAGCATGGTCATGCATTTCGTGGTCCTACTCTATCAAGAGACCTAAAGATATCACTCCCGTCATATGGGAGTGATAGATCTCATCTACATCACTCACATCCCTCCGCATAATTTATGACATACCCAGTGATCACCTTTATAGTTCACCCTGTTATGAGTGACGTTTGACGATACCAAAGTACATAACTCCTTATGTAGTGAACCGTAGTGATTTTAGGTCTAAGGACTATTCATACTAATAGTCACATGAGAAAGTTTATGACACTCATATAATGATCCATGAAACTTTCTCATGATGGGTCATTTCAGTATATATTCTCTAATATATACCAATGTGTCAACGTGATATCACATATCCATGATCTGTGAGATCAAATCATCAATTGATCTATAGGCTAGTCTCAATGCATTAATATTGCCCTTGTATATTAATACTTGATTAGGAATATTTAAGAATAGTGTTCTCCATAGCTTCTCACAATCAATTCTATCAATTGATATGCTGTAGATAAGAATCTATACTTTCTAGGACATTATTATATTTATTCAGATGACATGAAGTAAATATAATAATCAAACTTTGCTTTTTATTAATGAAGTATGATACATATGATCCCTAATCAATCATCCCATGATTGACACTAAGGACTGACACTAACAATCTCCCACTAGCTAGAACTAGTGGCAATCACTGTAATCTCTAAGACCCAGTGACCTAGTATTACCATCATGCTTCCTCTGTGCCAAAGCCTTGGTCAAGGGATCCGCAATGTTAGTATCAGTATCTACTCTGCATATCTACACATCTCCTCTATCGATGGTCTCTTGAATGAGGTGATACCGCCGTAGTATATGTTTGAAATGCTGGTGAGAATGAGGTTCCTTAGCCTATGCTATAGCCCCGTTGTTGTCACAATAAAGCTCTATAGGGCTCACGATGCTAGGAACTTGATTTGTTGTTGACTTGACTCAACCACGTGGTCATACCCTATCATACATAATTTTGCCTACTCTATAAAATGTTCAACTGTTTCATATCGACCTACTAAATAATAAATGATTTTGCATGAAAATATATATAGCGTACCGGTCTATAGGAATAAAATGAGGAGTGAGGAAATTCTTAATGCTCTAATCTTTCCACTCTAAGTTGTCCCACCAAATTTGATCACCTTCAATCTTTTTTAATTTGCTCTTGGATATTTCAGTCTCAAATGGTAATTTTTTGAGCAATGGAAAATCAATAACATATATATGTTCCAAGTAGGGAAAATGGAATGGTGGGTTTGCAATGCAATTGAAGTTCTCCATGAAAGACAAAGTCAAGCTCTGGATGCTAGAGAAAGTGATGGAATTGGAGGTCCCTATGTCACTTATTAGTGACTTCATATATCCCAAGTAGATCGAAAATGGAGTAGTCAGTTTGCTATACATTTGAGGTAGACCTAGAGCTAGAGTGTCATACACTTATGACTAGAAAAGTAAGGCATGGTGTGCAGTTGTAGAACCTAAGAAGCATACTTCGATGATCAACAACCATTAATATCAAATTTGAAAATACCAAACTCACATCAAAGTCGATTAATCATCCAAATTTATTTAAAATACAACCATGAAATTTATTTAAAACACTTCCACAATATATCAAAGTTATTTAAAACACAACTACCAAATTTATTCAAAACATTGCCACGATACATCGAGACTCGATTCCAAATTTATTTAAAACATTCCCACAATACATCAAACTTGACTGATCATCCAATTTTATTTAAAACACAACTACCAAATTTATTTAAAATACTCCCCCGATGGAGCAAAGCGAAGATGACAAGATGGATGATCAAAATACTGAATAGATAGATGGCCAATTACTTAATAATCACACTTGCCGCGTTGCTTACGACAGCCAAATAGGATCCGATGGAATTAATATATGTGACGGATTGGCCAAAAAATCCAACAATTTTACCGCCCGCGACATCAACAGTGAATTTCTTTGGACTCTCTGTAGCAATCTTGTCACATCCACACCCAAAAGGCCCATGCGTACTCGGCTTGTTTGTCTTAAATATGAGGTTAGAGATGAAAATTTGGTTATTGGATTGAATTCCCAGCACCATATTCGGAAATTAAATGCGCTATTTCTGAAGGGTAAAAAGGGAATTAAGTGCGCTATTTGGTAAATCTGAAACTATGATGCGCTTTTTGGGCAATTCTAAATTTCAGGAGCATTGTTTGGTAAATCGCCGTAGATTTTTTGGTCACTGTTAGATTCCTGAATGGTTGGACCTAGTGACTTATAGGCTTACTCTATCACCATCACTAGCAAAAGTACATATTGTAATTCATATGTCGATGTGGCAAAAATATACTCCATATCCATCTCATATGCTAGAGAGTTTAATGACACCTTTGTATCTTGATGCTATTTAAGAAGAGTATCCAAGTCATATTTTGGAGTACAAAGAACACCAACTTCACAAGAAAAAAAGTACGTTTAGTAAAAGTGACATGACAATATCTCTTTGATTGGGAGGCTACTTGGGAAAGTGAATAAGACAAGCAAAAACGATTTTCATACTTCTTCCTATCACATAAACACCTAAATTTGGAGGACCAAATTTATTTTTAGGGGGTAGGTTGTTATATTACTGAAAATTCAAGATGGCCTAATAATATATTCTAAAATATTATGGTTTTTTTTGCTGAAGTGCCAAAAAAAATAAAGATATAATCCTATCTCTTTCCACGCATCATCTCTTCTTATATTTATTCTCCCAACCTAATTCCCGAACAAAAAACTCAATCCTTCTTTCATCGTTTCTCCCAGTGTTACCATCTCCATTACTATCGCTAACCTTGTGGTATGTCGTCACCACTATTGCTTGTCGTCAAAGTTACTATCGTCGCACTATTGAGACTTCACAACAAAGAAGGATAAAAATTAATGAGACTCACATGCTCAAAAGCACAATTAAAAAAAACTGGATGATTCTCCAATAATATCTCCGAGAATTGAGACTAAGTGATAATATAATTTTTTTTTAAATAATAAATTATTCATAATCTCATCCTTAATTTTGAGCCTAGAAATTCTAGAAAGATTTGGAATTGAGAAAGACAAGGCAAATTGGAAGTCGAACGACTTGGGAAAAGTATAAGATGTATAAATCAAGTCGAGAGTCGATGACTCGAAGAGTAAGTCCAATCGAGTCGACGACTCAGGAAGAGCATAAGACAAAATCAAGTCGAGTCAGGAGTCAGACAACTCGAAAAGAATAGAAGACAGAAACAAGTCGAGTCGAGGGTTAGATAACTCGGAAGAGTAGAAGATAGAAGCGAGTCGAGTCGGGAGCCACGTGACTCGGGGGACCATTGAGAAGATTCTTGCTCCATGCGGTTATGTTTTGTCCCTTAAAGACCACTTATGATGATACTTCTAGTACATGTGGTGTGCCATGAAAGGGCTCCTGTCTAGGGTTGTCTCCTAATCGCCTAGCAAATGTCGTTATCGGTGGATCATCTAGGTGTTTGGGGAACCTCAAATGATGCTATATAAAAACAAGGTTAAAGTAAAAGGAGGGAGCTCTCTCTCTCTCTCTCTCTCTCTCTCTCTCTCTCTCTCTCTCTCTAACAACTTGCACTACTTGCATTGCTACTACTATTTCACCTTCAATCTGTCTAACTTAAGCATCGAATGGTGTTTGTCTGAAAGTATCGACGACCATCTAACATGTGTTAACCTTGGCAAATTGAGTTATACTATTACGGTCATGAGAATTCTACCTCTCTTGAAAATTCGACAAATGATTTCCAGAAAAATGACCAACGCATAAGAGTATGGCGAAATTGAAATTACTTGCTTCTCAAAAAGGAGAATTTGCAGTACAGTTTTAATTGCAATTTATCGAAATACACTTAGTTTTCATATTTATCAAAAAGACATTTATTTTTTAAAATAGATTCCCTAAATTGCCCTTAAAAATTAATAATGGACGTCCTTGTGTTTGAATAAGTATGAATCTTAAACAATTTAATTTTACTTATTTGATATAATACTAAATCATGTTCAAATGTTCGTTTCTTTCATATCATATAGATAATGATAAAATATTACGATATACAACTCGTCCGTAGCATTCATGAGCACATTCATTATTCTTCATCCGATTCTGTAGGATTCAATAATTGAACTATAGTGCACATTTGATCGGACAATGAATAATAGAATTGTTCACAGATAAATTATATAACATAATATTTCTCTAGATAATAAATAATTTGATACAAACATATATGTCAAAAATAAGTATTATCAAAAATAAAGGGTAAGGGAATCCCTGTTATTCTTCCTCTCTATCCGAGCTGTAAAGGTTAATCAGATTTTAAATATAACTATAAATTATATTAGACATTTATTTTATTAAAATAAAACAAATTTATAATTATTTAACAAATTTATTTCTAATTGATACAAATAAAAAATCTATTTAAATTTTATTAACAGATTTTTTTTGACAAATAGATATCTATATTTATATTTATCTATAAAAATTTATTTACAATTTCGTGTCGAATTCATTTTCTTGCAATATACTTAGCAAAATATATTGGAACAAATATCTTTAGTCGTGTCAGATCAAATGAAAATTGACATTGAAAATATAATTAAAACTCATATGAGAAAAACCAACAATATAATTTATTAGAGCAAATAGAACTACAAAATTTGGAAACACCAAACTCACATCAATTAGGTTGATTGATCGTCCAAATTTATTTAAAATACAACTACCAAATTTATTTAAAACACTCCCACGATACATCAAACATAATTACTAAATTTATTTAAAACACTCCCACGACAAAGCAAAGCGAAGACGACAGGATAGAATCCGATGGAATTAATATGGACAGTTAGTTAAGAGTCACATTGTCAGTTTTCACCGTGCCACCACCCAGATAGAATCCGATGGAATTAACATGGCATTGAGCCAGGCCAAAAAAATCCAATAATGCTACTGTCCGTGATTTTAACAGTGGAGTTCTGACTCCTGTTTTCCGATTCGGTATCAGTCGACTCTCAAAGATAATTCATCTTTTCGAAAGTAGGTACCTGTCTAATAGACTCAATATGTTGTTTCCGTAGTCAACTCAATTCACGATTATAAATAGTGACCAACATACTGTTAGAAATGTGAATGGAAACAAAGAAATGGAAGGATGGAGAAACCCTCTTGTAGAGGAGTTTAGTCCCACATTGGAAGTTGAGGGGCAACTTGGTTGGTTTATAATGTATCACAAGTATTGTAGTTGTGAACATATGCAAGGGAAAAGACTCTCTCTTACGCGTGGGTGCGCAGGGGGGGGTGCGAATCCAGGGCCCGGATTGCACTACCGCAAGGCGACTCGTGTGCGAGCGCGCATCGAATGTACGACCGATCGAGGCATAATTTGCCCAAAGTGGATCCAACCTTTTGCTAATTCGTTCCATTTTTTGTAACGTATGCATTGATGCTTGGCATTGAAACGTAAAGTTTTTCCTTTCCTCCTCCCCCCTTCTTTGGCGATAGCTCTCTGTGTGCGCTCAGTTCGCCGGAAAGATGACCTGTGCTTGATCGCTTCCCTATTCCGTTATTGTACTATCCTGGGAAACAGTCGTCCATCGCCCTCGAAAGCACGGAAGAGGGGATGAATCTGTTTTAAGGACACTATTGAAACCACAGGTCTCGACACCGAACGGTGCTGCGGAACAACCGACCGGCTCACCATTCTGCCGCACTGGTTCTACCTAACCAGTTCGCCAGACCGTCCTCGCCATTCCTCGCTTCTCGCGACTTCTACCAACTAATCTCTATCGAATCGGCTCTCGCAAAATCGACTCTGCAACCGCTCGCGTGAATCGGCTCACGAACCACCTCATCCGAACTCCGCAGAATCGCTCTTCACGAACTGCCAGCTCTGCAAAATCGGCTCTGTGGTAACTACACCGCTCGAATCGCTCACAACAAATCGCTCGCAACCATCTGGCTGAATCGGCTCGCACCATTTTTATACAACACATACTACGTGACATTCTCTATTATAAACAACTAAATGTATAACCAACAGAGGAATATATAATAACTTTTAACATACCTTAAACCTTATAGCTCGGAGATGTCCCACTACAGTTAGATCTCATAACTTACAAAATCAAAATCGAGTAAAACAAAATTCGATGTCCAAACAAAATAAAATTCAAAGTGGACTTGCAATCTAGAACTCGTGCCAATAAAATTATTACCGTTTTAATTTAAATATGACGAACACCATATATCTAATTTACGTCACTTCCATGACGTCGATCAAAGGTTGAACGTAAAAGTCAATAGTAATTTAGAAACAATATATATTCATTTGTTAATTAAAGACTACTTCCACCGGTTTTATGGGACAGTAAAAGTACAATTAATGCCGTTTTGTAGATCCCTGCAATTGACTTTGTTTTGTATTATTTATACATGGCAATGGCAACCACTTCGCCTTATTTAATAATCAATGGGTTAATTAATTAAAATTAAAGCATAAAAACAATGAGAGAAAACGAGCATGCATGCATGTGATTATCATGGTTGACTAGCACTCTCACGCGATCAAAAGCACAATTTAAAAAGTTTTTTTTTTAACTTGATGATAAATTCTTCCGATCCTTTCCCGAATTGAGATTAAGGGAATATAAAATAATTCTTTAAAAATTAATAAATTATTCATTCACATGATATCTCATCTTTATAATTAAATAATTAATTTTTGAACTTACAAAATCTAAAAAAATTATGTTGAGGAAGACAATACGTTTGACGATTATATTCTAACTATATCAATTGTATCCGTCTTCTTTCTATTCACGCTGTTTATAATAAATAAATTACTAGCCAATTTTTGTTTTTCAAACATATACAATAGATATCTAAATTGCAACCATCTAATTGAAACCGTAGTAAACCTGACATGAGCCAAAAAAAAAAAAAATAATAATAATAATACTGTACCCACAAATAATCAGTAGACATGAAAATTAAAGTATTGGCACGATCAAGTAGCCCATTATTTTTTTTATATTACAAATCAAGAACATGATTATCTGGGAAATATGACGAAATTGAAAATTACTTACTTCTCGAGAACGAAAGCAAACTCGTCGAGGTAGTTTCAACTGCAATTTACCAAAATATTCAAGACACATACTTAGTTTTCATATTTATCAAAAAGACATTTATTTTCTAAAATAGATTTCCTAAATTGCCCTCAAGAGAATATTAAAGGGCGTCTAAGTGTTTGCATAGTTATGCATCTCAACCTATATTTAATTTTGCAAGTTTCATAGAATACTTATTATTAAATCATTTTCATACGTTCATTTCTTTCATATCATATAAATAGAATGATTGACGCAACTTGCAGTGCCACCATTTCTCTAAAAGAGATTTGATCATGGACTTGGCAAGAAGACAATCCATTCTCTGATTTTTCAAATCGGAACTGGATCAGTATGAATATTGATTCAATGGATACGAAGTCAACAAACGCATTATCTCAATAGAGTTTTTCTAGAAATTTCAGACTTAAAATTAATTATTTAATTATAAAAATGAGATATATATCAAGTGGACCAATAATTTATTATTTTTAAAGAATTATTTTATATTTTCCCTTAGCCTCAATTAATTGGCGGAGGGATTAGAAGGATCATCAAGTTAAAAAAAAAACTTTTTAAATTGTGTTTTTGATCAATGCTAGTCTCATTGAGCGCGTAGTCAATCATGTTCATTAAATGCATGCTCATTCTCGGTCATATTTTTTGTGCTTTTAATTAATTAACCGGATTAATTAAATTAGGCGAAGTGGCCAGTTGGCATATATAAATAATACAAAGCAAAGTCAATTACCGACCAAAGACGGCATCCAAGAAGGCATCTATAAAACGGGCAGTAATTGTGTTGTCCCATAAAACCGGTGGCGATATTTTTACAAAGTCTTTAACAAAGGAATGAATAAATATTAATTGTATCTAAATTCCTATTGACTTTCTGTTCATTCTTTCATTGACGTCATGGAAATGAGGTAAATTAGGTGGAGTTAGCCATATTTAAAACTATTGTAATCGTCAAGGCTAGTGTTCAATACTATCTCTTTAAAATGATTGCTCCGTTAAAGATTATGGATAGCAGCAATTCGTTTCTCAAAATACAACGACAATATCTTGAAATAGTAGCACTTCAAATTTCGCCATATTTCACTCCAAGGAAAAGAGTTGCTGTCATCCACTCCAATGGATCAAAGAAAACTTCCATGAAGAGGCAGCCATCATCCAACTTGCACCATAATTAAGAGACAAGTGATCAATCAATCAAAATTACAAAACTCTCTTAAATAATTATTAGTTAACTTTAAAAAATTAATTACATTGTTTATACTTAATTGAATTGTCCAAGATAAGTTAATCAAATACACGTTCGAAGAAGAGATTGCATTAATTAAGCGAGGATTGGAAAGAGAGAGATTCACGTCGTCTTCCCCAACAAAATGTTTCTTGCCATTTCGTGCAACTTGAACAGATTTTGTGGGCTCAGAAATTAATTATTTAATTATAAGGATGAGATATCTGAAGGAGCAATTTGAGATTTAAATATTTTGTAGCGTCTTCTTTTTAAATCCGTAATCATCATTGATCATCTTTTCCATACAGGCAGGCAAATTAAATTTATGCTTAATTTGACTTAGTAAATCAAACTTGATTTCGTGAATAATTTTATTGGGATACAATTAGATAACAACTTGCCTTGCCAATAGATAGATCCAACTAGACAATTATGAGGCAAATAAATTGATTGTTGACTGAGCAAGAATAGAATGAATCTATCATAGTTTAGGCAGGATGAGGCTACTTTTCTTCGAGGAAATCTGGAACATTTCTATCGATTAATGTTCCTCCAAAATTTCATTTGTCATTCACAATCATGCATATTGCACCTTTGTGGACAAATATATATGTAAAGATGTACGATGCCATCTGAGAGATGGCACTATCGATGGTCTCTGAGTCGGAAGCAAGGGAATGCAAGGAAATGGATTGTAAATGCTGGAATTGGTTTCGTGTATTTGCCTAGACAAGAGGAATGGCAGGAGGCACAACGAACATCATACAACACCCATGTAAGTCAAGTATGCCTCTTTTAACATTTGTGGATTTTATAAAAGAGAACTTCATTCCAAACGAGATTGGTAGCTTAATTAATATTCAAACTGTCCTTCAATATTATTACAAGCCTGCCAAACTACAAAAAAATGCAGTGATTAGTGACGGAAATTTTCAACGCTAATCGATCGTTAAATCCATTTAGGGATCAATTAGTAATGGAAAAAATTGTAATAATTTTTTGTCGCTAATCAATTAGCGACAAAATTTAATTCTTCACTAAATTTGTGATGAAATTTTATCGTTGTCATGAAATTTAGCGACCAAAATTAAATTCTGTCACTAAATTTATGACGGAATTAAATTTCTATCACTAATTTTAGTGACGGATATTAAATTCCGTCGTTAAATTTAGTGACGAAATCAAAATTCTGTTACTAAATTTAGATCAAAATTTTCACAGCCATTTTTAATTTCATAATTTAAATTCTATTTACATCAAATTTTCAATTTAATATATATTTAACATTCAGTGATACATTATAATCATCCATTATACAATCGACATTCACAAACTATTTAATTGGTCTTTCAACATCTACAAAACCACCATACATTCAACATTCACAAACCATTTAAGATAATAATAAAATTTTATTCAACGAAAAAGTGTCATTTATCAACAAAGCAACATTCAATAACATACTCATTTTTTTAAAAAGAACAAGATTAAAAAAAAAACTATATTAATCACTTTTATCACAAAAATACAAGCATATATATACTTTAAATCTCTAACATTAAATCCGACTGAAAAAATAGTAAATCCATAATCATTAAATTTTTGTACATTTTTAAATTTTCTAAAAAAAAATTTTAAAAAAAAAAAATACAAAGTAGTTCCAAAGAATGAAATGAGAGCATATAGTGGATCATTAAAAATAACAAATGGTCTCTTCATTGCTAACTTGTAATTATATATTGGTCTACATGCCTCCATGTAAACCCAGACACATACTGACGTTCTTTAAATTTTTTTAATTATGTACACAGATACAGTAGACCATTGGGATTAAAATTGCACGCACTACAATAAAAATACTAAAAGACAACACCACAAAGACAACGGATTTTGGAGAAACTATTGTGATTTTGATAAAAGACAATGATTTTTGACAAAACTGTTGTCTTTGAGGGCCCATATAATACAAAAGACAACGGTTTTACACTATCCGTTGTCATTAACTATATTTTTTTTAATCAACAATATATTTTATAACGGTTTTCTAGAACTGTTGTCTTTAAGAATTTTTTTTTATCTTAACAACAGTTGGGACAATGGTGCAATCATCCGTTGTCAATGAGAATGTTTATTTTGATGATATATTTTTATAAAAATTTAACTATTTTAAATTTTTATTTTAATTTTTAAAAATTTTATGACAAATTTAAAGTTATATGGTTAATTGAGGAGTAAATTTAGTTAATTAACATAAGATTATATGAGTATATATATGAACCATATGTTCTATTTCCCTCATTCTCCCTCCCTCGTGTCCTGTCCCCTCTTCCACCGCCGCTCTCCACTTCTTCTCTCAACTGCGCTCATTCCCGCACCGATCAGTCGCAGCTCCTCCACCGCTTCAGTTAGTGCGCCGCAGGGAGGTCGGTTCTACTAGGGGAGGTCGGAGGCGAAAGGGATGAGAGAAGAACCTAAGGCCCCTCGCGATCTCATCTCCTCCGATCCACTTGTCTCCTCCGTCCAACGCCTCTCATGATCCCCAGGTGATTCCGATCCCATCTTTTTCATGCTATCTCCGTCGTTTTAGATCACGAGGTGGCCGATCTGCTTCCTCCAAATTAACAAGTGGGTTGATCTTTCTGTTGTCGGATTGGCACTCGGATTGGGATTGTACTCATGTAGATCTTTTGTCTTCAAAGTTTCACCTTGTTTCAGTCTCAATTTTTTTGTCACTTTTTCCTGTAGAAATACGGAATTTGCAGAGAAAAATGGAGTTCTTTATGAATGAAGTTGGATTTGCTTCGTCTCTAGTGTGATGTGTCCAATAATTTGACATTTAGTGTAAGATACGGAAAAAAAATAACCCTTGCTAATTGAGAATTAGCTCATGGAATTTTTAGGAATTTTTAGAAATTTTTCCGGATTAAAAAGGAGTTCATATGAGGAAGATTTAAGTGTAAATGGGGAGTTGGGTCAACTTGAGTTAACACGGAGTTAACCTAGGTTAGATTTGGGTCAAGCTTGAGCCAACCCAAATGAATCGGTTAGCTTATAAGAACCCGATCCCAATTTCCTCAGATCGTGATTTCTTCCTCCCTTCACCGCGTGCCGATTTCCTCTTCCTCGCCACAATTTTCCCCATTTCTCAATCCCAATTTCTTCTCGCGATTTCTACAGCTGACGTCACCGATTCTTTCTCTGCCGCGAGGCCTTTTCTCGATCACCGCCTTCCCCATCGCAAGCCACAACCTCGCTGCCGTCACCTGGTCATCAGAGGTCGCCGGAGGTTGCCTCGAGCGGAAGACCGCCGACCCTCGACCCTCGTGAGTTAGATCTACCACCGATGCCGCTCGCGATCTCGACTACCGCCACCTCGCCGTGAGTCGTTCAATTGGTTCTTCTCTTCCCTGCAGTAATCTCATTGTCGCTGAGCTCAGTCGCCGCCGCCAAGACGAGCTCAGTCATCACGGCTTCACCTTCACCACCACCGGGAATACATCTCAGATTGGTTATTGGACTCTCATCGGTTGGTTGGGTCTTCGTTTTCCTTTGATCACGAGCTGCTATTTTGGATTTCTGTTTGTAGATCGAGAAGCTGGGCAATGAATCGTTGAGGGGAATGTGGATCAACGAAGCGGTGGAAGTGAGGCTCGGATGGGTAAGCTTGAAGTTGGAAATTATGATTTGTAATTGATATGTATATTATGTCATTGCTGTGTGGTTATTGGTGATTGTGAATCAATATACTTCTAAATTTTGAAGGTTGAAATGGGTTACAGGTGAACGAGGATTACTATAGTGGATTGAATCTTCCGGATGAGGCTGTGAGGTAAGTTTTAATTGGTTTGGATGATAGTTTTGATTGTTGAGGGGTGGTTTACCTATAGATTATGTAGTTTGTAATGTTTTGGTTTAAGATTATTGGAATTGTGGTGGATTTAGTTCACAAATTGATTTAGATTTACTATTACGTTGCAATTTGTTATCCTAAGATTGTGTAACATTCTGGTCGATAGCTAAATGTGAATTTAGTTGGAATAATATTGTTTTGTTGGAGGATATGATTGTAGATTTATGGAATTTGGTTTATCTGATATGGTGGTTGGCTGATGATGCAATATGTGGATAGATGTGAAGACTTGATTAGGATAATTGGATAACTATATCAATCTAGTTGATCGAGATACGGAGTCGATGTAGGATTTGATTCGATCATTCATTGTGTAATAGAACTTAAACATAGTTTTCTATTATGTGTAGGTTTGGGATACAAAGCACCACTAGTGGGGGGTTATTCGAGCCAGATCGTGGGTAATATCTACCTCGTCGTAGTTTGATCTAATCGTGCATGAATTGGACTTATCTCGCTATTTAACCTTAGATCCACTCTTATTTATTCATATGCTTGTACCGCTTGACCTTTAAGATATATACTGTTATTTCATTGATTATCTAACATGGATAGGAACCGAAACCCTATTATGTGTTAGCCGATGATGGATGTTGAAGTACATGTGGTTAGGGTTATCTTTGTGACCTCAGTTATCGTGTTACATCACTAGGGTTAGGTGATGGATTGGATTATGGAGTCGATTGTTATATCATACCCGTATTAGTGGTGCATCTATGGTGGATCTAGTTGTCCGTGAATAGATAAGTGTGTGGTTGTCAGATGCGCCATGGACTAGAGGTCCTAGCGTGATGGTATATCCAAGGATACATCTATGGAGTTATGCATCATTACATTTCATAGGAGTAAGTCATTTGATTCCATGTCATAGTGTGGTATGGACCGGAATGTTATTACTGTGATTATATACCGCTCATATGTCCGAGTGTTGATGGATTGACTTTCAGCGTTATATGGGTTATGTTATTGTATACCGCTCGTGATGATATAACTTATGGTGTTGCGATCAGCCGTGACGGAGTACATTACTTCATGTTGATTGATCGTATAGTATATGCATCGAGTATGATCATATGCGGGTTATTTGTTATTAGATTTGGATAGGACTGTATGTCTATTGGACTCATGTTGTATACCTGTAGATCTTGACATGTATACTTGTAGATCTCGTTATCCTATATGTTGTTCATGCACTTTCTACATATTACCCCTGAGTTTATACTCACCACCCCAACCGGGTTTCTTTGTCGCCTGCAATGTAAAGATTCCTTGACGCTCAAGCTCGCCACGCGATCCTCGTTAGTGCTTATAAGATCCACATATCTCCACAATGGTATGATATTGTCCACTTTGGGCCTAAGCCCTCATGGTTTTGTTTTTGGGCTCTACCCAAAAGGCCTCATGCCAATGGAGATATCTTTTTTCTTATAAGCACATGATCTTTTCCATGTCTTACCAATGTGGGACTTTGATTGTATTCCCCATACTCCCAACAATCCCCCTCAAACGGGGACCACATTGCCCCCTCGCCTATCCTCCTCGAAGGATTTTCTCGCTGATGTCCGATCTTCAACCCACCAGACTTATCTTGTTTATATTCCCCTCCACCCAACTAGACTTCCTTCCTGATGTCTGGTTCTCTTGATCCGGACGTGGGAGCTCAACTTCCTTCGTTCGAGGTTCATGGCTTGACATGGACCATGGCTCTGATACCAATTGTTAGTGCTTATAAGATCCACATATCTCCACAATGGTATGATATTGTCCACTTTGGGCCTAAGCCCTCATGGTTTTGTTTTTGGGCTCTACCCAAAAGGCCTCATGCCAATGGAGATATCTTTTTTCTTATAAGCACATGATCTTTTCCATGTCTTACCAATGTGGGACTTTGATTGTATTCCCCATACTCCCAACAATCCCATCTCACACCGAACAGATGGATATGTATTCCATATTGTTGTATTCTCGTGGATTGATGTTTTGGATTTTATCCTATATTGTTTCCGTATTTTGTGATATACGGATGTGTTGTATATATTTGATCGTTGATGTAGTTTCTATTATGATTCTTGTCGTGTCAAGTCACTCCGAAGTGCACAGTTGGGTCTTTGTAGTTTGTTTTATCTGTAGTATGTTTCCGTTGTGTTTGATATGTTGATATCTTTATATTATATTATTGTTGTGGGCCTACTGGCCTTGTATTAACCCGATATGTTGCCACGTACAGGGGAGATATTGTCCGTTTTCTTTTCGGCACGGTATACTCTTGGTGTGTGGCATTTAGCTTGAAGAAAAAGTTGATTCTGAGATTTCAGGTTTTGACATGCTTGAAGTCCAGGGGATACTGCAAAACTGATGGCAAATTATCAACATACTTGAGAATTTCATAGAAAAGATTCTTGGAGAAGTATATCCTCTCTTATAAGGATGAGTGTCCTGATCTGATTGAATGATATCCAAGCTTAAAAAACACAAATGCTTCTGGACTTCAATAAGGTAAGTCATTTTTTTTGTGCAAATTATCATTCGTGTCACTAATATCAAACCGTGTAGCTAACTTGCATGTCAATCTGCATGAAGTTAAGAGCCATCCACATGGTCATGTCCTTGAATTTGAATGACAATGGAGTTAATAGCTAGCAGATTCATTGTTTTTTGTTTATGTTAAATTATCAGATTAATGTTGACAACTCCTACAAGAATGGCATTCGCCCTTTCTCGAAAATAGTTTCTCATCGACACATTCTTTTAAATGCTCAGATTACTCAAGATTCAAGGCATCATTACAACTTGCTAAAAATGGCATCGATTCTTTGCTCTTTAATTTACCATCCATAATTAAGAGTTTAGATATGCATTATTTCATTATGCATTTGTTAATTAAGATGTGTCTTAATGCAGTGATTCGATGTGGAGACTGCTGAGTATAAGAACATTAGTTTCACCGTATGGAATGTTAGTGGTCAGACAAGGTAACGCTCCCACTAATGCTTTTCAGTGCTTATGAACCTGAGTTGAAGTCCCAATTGCGAACATAATGTGTTGCCGAGCAAGAGGGCTCAAACTTCATTGAAAGGCAAGGTAAATCTTGGCATGATGAATACCAAGGATAGATTTTTGCATACTTAGTGATTAATATGATCAATTTTTCATGTATATGGACTCGGTCATGATTTTTTCCTATAAAGGTGATGAATTGGTAGTTTTTTTTTATCTTTTGAAACAAGTTTATTATTTTCTTCTTGTTTTGTCAATTTCAGGTATTAAATCTAACATCAACCTAGTCGTTCATTTATATTTCCATGTGTCAATTATTCTTTATGTAACTTTTCCTTTGTATAGATATTTAGTTACCTCAAAATCTACGTTAGTTAAGTTTGGGCCAACCAATTGACGTTTCATACATGTCCATATGTGATATGTAGTTATGCGACCATGTGTATGCATATGTGGTTGCATTAAGTCATTAAGCTTCTTCAACATAATGATTTAATATTCTATCGTACTTCCCTTTATGTAAAATACGGAAAAAAAATTATATGGATTAACCCTTTAATTAATTGGATTTAATTAGTGGGTTAATTGGGTTAATTAGTGGATTAAATTGGGTTTGAATCTGTAATGGGCTTGGGCTATAAATGGGCTAAATCGGATTGGATTTGACTTAGGTTAGCTTTGGTTTAGACTTGAGCTAGCTCAGTCAATTGGCTGGTTTTTAACGAAACCTTTCGAACCGAACCCCAAAACCCGATCCACAGCTTCTTCCAGAACGCGATCGCGATTTCTCCTCCCTCTTCGATTTTGGCTCGCTCTTCTTCCTTCGCGAGCCGACGCCGCCGGCCGCCGAGAGGAAGATCCTACGCTTCCTTCGCTTCTTCCTCACTTGTTTCTTCCAACCACTTGCCGATGATTCTTTCCGGCGGAGATCCAGAGGGAGGACGCCGAGCGCGCCAGCATCTTGTCGGCCGCCATTTGAGCGAGCCGGATCTCGCCGCATTTTTCATCAAATTCGACGAAGAACTCGCCACAATCGCCAATATCCGAGCTCTAGCTGCTGATCTCACCTACGAGCTAGGATACCGATCGATTCCGCTGATCGCCGAGGTTACTCGTAAGACCACTTGTCGATCATCGCAGATCTCTCTCTTCTTACCTTCGAGAGTTCGATTGTCGATCGCTTCGAACATTCTCGCACTGAGTGTCCAGGTTAGCCAGATTAGATCATGGATCAATCGGGTAGATTATTGATCTCGTGATATGTTTCGGGTAAGTTGTTATTGATCAGATGTGTGGATTTGAGGGATCGAGCTTGATTTTGTTGTGGTTGTTGTCAGTGAGGAATGAGATTGGAGAAGAAGGCTATGCGTGAGGTAAGTTTGATCATGATTTTGGTTACGGAGTGGTGAAGGCATGGTGTGTTCCTACTGAGTTTCGGATTATTCCAAAGGACGAGTGAGGAAGTGTGATCTTTTTTGAATCGGTTATTTAATTAGTTCAATGTTGATCTAGTTGATTTCTTAGATGAGTTGGGGAGGTTTTACTACCATCGATCCAGGAGGTCGTGATTTGAGTGTAATCGATGTTTGTTGTTGTTAATTTTAGAGTAGTCATGATGTTGTGTTGTTGTGCTGTTATGAGTCCAATGGATGGTTGTTGATCCGTAGATGATCCGTGTGTTATGGTTGTATGTTGTCAGTAAACGATGCGTTATCGTGGCTATGATTGGGTGTGTGTGTGTGTATGAATTGTTTGGTGGTGATTGAATATTGGGGTAAGTTTGGATTGTATTGAGTGTTGAGATCTATTTAGATGATAGGATCATGTGAGTGTTGTTTAGATCTATATATTTTAATTGATCTTGTTGATGTGGGAGATAATTGAGTTTTTAAATCGCTCGAGGAAAGAACATGGATATAGGAAATGTAGTGTTAATTCGATATTTGTTAAGTGTTAGAACTTAATCATTGTTGCTATTATATGCATGTGTTTGGGATACGGCGGGTCCGCGACCGTGAGGATTATTCGAGCCAGATCGTGGATAATATCTACCGTCCTAGTTTTGATCAAATTCTAGCATGATCTTGGATATATGTATATACCGCTTACCTTAGATCCACTCATATTTAATCACATGCTTGTACGCCTTGACCTTTGAGATATATACTGCTACTCATTGATTATCTAGCACGGATAGGAACTATAAATCTATTATGTATTAGTGATAGATTGTTCAAGTAAGTACATGTGGTTAGGTTATCTTTGTGACTTATAATACATCACTAGGTTAGGTGATGGTTTGGATTGAGTCGATTGTTATATCATATCCGTATTAGTGGTGCATGTATGATGGATCTAGCAGGTATAGATAAGTGTATGGTTGTCCAAGATGTGGCCATGGACTAGAGGTCCTAGCGTGATGGTATATCCATTATGGATTGTGTGCATGTGTATGGTTATATGGATCGATTGTATATGTACACTAGAGGTCTTAGTGTGGTCGACGGATGAGTATGACTCTTGTGCGATAGAGAAAGTCTTGTGGATCAGAGTCCTCGCATGATTGACTTTGTTGACCAGCCTTAGAGAGTGTGGCGAGGATACATGTGTGTGAGCTATGCATCATTACACTACATGCATGTTGCGATCGAGTCTCCTTGTGGTTGAGACGTGTCGTCAACATCCCGCCTCCCCACCACTGGGTAGTGGTAGGAGGTTTAGGGCGAGCATTGTTATGCGGCCGCTCTCGCCACTATGGATGGTGGTAGAGATGCACACTTGGCCACCGCGGCGAGTGGTAGTTAGTGACTCACCCACTATAGACAAGTGGTCGGTGATGTGCGCTTGTCCCGGTGCTCGCTCTACTCATGGATAGAGACGAGCGGCTAGTAGCAGACGTGGGTAGCATATAGCTCTATGGCGGGCTAGCCATCGCTTCATACTACCCAACTCGGCCACACTCGAGAGTGGTGGCGGCCGAGTCGGATAGTTGTCATGTCGCCACCTAGGCCACACTAGGGTCGTGGTAGCGAGTGGGTGCGCATACATGACCATGCATATGCATCAGATATATATGTATGCATGTATTTGATATATGTTTTACATATGCCCGTGAGATCTTGCATTTGATTGAGCTATGATCTGCACATGCTTGTTCATCATGATACATGTCATTTGCATTTTATATACCGCTATGTGTTGAGCATGATATATGCTGTTGATCGATGTATGCATTTGATTAGCATCATGTCATTGTGTGGTATGGACCGGATTGTTATTATTACAGTGAACATATATTGTTCATATGTTGGAGTATTGTAAGGTATGGGATTGATTGTATATTATATGAGTTATGTTATTGTATATCTGCTCGTGATGATCTAGCATATGGTGTTGCAGCATCGCCGTACGCTGGTACATTACTTTATGTTCAGCTTGATTAGTCTAGTATATACACCGAGTATGACTTTCATCAGTAGTTACTTGTTATTAGAGTTGGATAGAATCGTATGTCTATTGGACTCATGTCAGTATTGTAGATCTTCACATGTATACTTGTAGATCTATCCTTATATGTTGTTCATGCACTTTCTATATATTACCCCGAGTTTATACTCACCACCTCGACTTCGGGCTTCTGTCACCCATATAATGTAGAAGATTTCTTGACGCTCGAGCTCCACCGATCCCATCTCACACACGGATGAAGGTTTATTTTATATTTAATCCTGTGGATCGAGGTATTGTATTGTTGTTTTGGGTTTTTCCTTGTATTGTTTCCGTGATTTGTGATATATTGACATATTGTATGTATTTGTTGTTGTGGTTTCTATTATGATTCTTGTTGTGTCAAGTCACCCGAGTGCATGTCCTTGTATATTGTTTTATTTGTTGTATATTTTAGTATGTTTGATATGTTGATATCCGTGTATATCATATTGTTGTCAGGGCCTACGGGCCTTGTATTAACTCCGATATGTTGCCACGCATGGGGAGATGCCGTCCGCTTGCTTTTAAGACGACATACTCTGGGCGTGACAATTTTATCGTATCGAGCCCTAGGTCAAGTCCATTTTCGGATTTTATTTCGCTCGACATCGAGTTTTGCTTTACTCGATTTTGGTTCGTGAGTTCGATCGGTCATATGACATTTCCGATCTACAAGGTTTAAGGTATGTTAATTGTTATTACATATCCTTCTATTGGTTATGCATTTAGTTGCTTATAACATGAATGCCTTGTAGGATATTGTTAGTATTAGAATCGTGTGGTTTGAGTTTGACCACGAGAACGATATGTCGAGGTTATTAGATATGTACTTACTATCGAAAAGGTAATTACCTTTGAGAGCCGAATCGATACCGAGCCTGGATAGCGGGGGTTAGGTAGTCACATCTCTTGTGAAGATCAAGGATTACGATCCTAAGAATTTTCACTAATTATGTTAGTTAGATCATTACCTATGGGGTAATGGACTAAGCGAGTATACTACTATTGCGATAGATAGTAGAGGATTAGTATGAGATATTCATGAGATTTTGATCCTCGAGATGGTCGTTTCTAGGTTGTATAACGTTGAAGGTACTTTTGAGTACTTAACTCGTGTTATACAGAGGAAGCTAAGTTAAATGCATACCATTATCCGGATTTAGTGATTAGTGTAAGATATAGGAAATAACCTACGGAAATAATGTATCACTTAATTCTGGTGTTGTGATGTTGTGAGATAGTATTTTCCCACGCCATCTTCTTTGACTCATGGTCGTGGAATTCTTGGGCATCGAGTAGGGTAATCGCTTGCAATGGAAGTACCATGCGAGTCATTAGACTTGCAAAGTTACGACTATTTAATAGCCCAAGAATGTGATTGGGTTGGTTTTGGCCACTCACGGGTTATCGGTTGACATCTTGATCGTGATGTTTGGATCTCTACTAGATCCTACCGGAAGTCCTTAGACCGAGTCATGTGTATAGAAATGACTCGTAGTAAGTGTTTTAAGAGTTGAAGATTTGATAAGCATATTGCAAGTCAAAGTATTGGAATAAGAAGTCTCCAAATGTTGGATAAAAGGAGCAAGATTAAAGTCATGAGTCACGAGCGACTATTGGAGAGTTTTTCGATCATAGTCACAGCTTCTCATGTTTATCTGAACTCAGGAAAAACTCCGAAGGGGATTAGGTGTGTAAAGGCGGGTTACGAGACACGAGTCGATCATCCGATGGACCATTGTATCTGCTTTCTACTATAAGCAGATTCACGAGGAGTGTATGTACTTTCAAAGACTCATAAGACTATGGATGATACTTTCGAAAGCGATTTATCCACAACCTCGAAAGCCGAGATTATTACGAAGATTAGGTTATCACATCGGCGACAATCTACTACCCTGATATAGTCAAGTCCTTTGATACTTTCATCCGAAGAAGCAAGTTACTCAAAGAAGATCACCAAGACATCTCGTAAGACTTGACGCTCGCACAACAATCGTTATCTTTCGCATTTACAACCCATATTTTCCGCACGTAGTTATGATTTGTTCGGAGAGAGAGAGTATACGACGATGGTCGATCTATGCGCAGATTCTTCGACGCAGCTATACCTTTTACAGAGATGGAGATTACAATGTTGATGATTCTTCAAGATATACAATGATATGTATCATTTGCCAAGACAATGTTGTTTACCATCTCCATTGCGTTGTTGATTTGCTTGTATCTCGGCAAAGATTGACTTCAGCCTCCATGATAGTCTTTGCATCTACATGAGCTCACCATCCGTAATGATGTTGACAAGTGTTTACATGATTACCGAGAAGAAGTATAGAAGACCGAAGGATCGGTCCTTCGGGGTATTGCTTTAGGTTATCCTATTTGCGGATATATCAAGAGATACTGGTAGTTTACAGATATTTTTATCTAGAACATTCTTAGATAGGATTAGATGGGTTCCTATCGACTTGGATTGGTGGTATCTCCACCGTAGGTGAGATGTTGACTAACGATCACGAAGTCAAGGGATGCCCTTAGACTTCGATAGACATACCTTTACGATAGACATATCCTTACGGATAGTTGGATTGTTGAGCGTTGGTATAACTAGGACTCTGATGTACGTGTAATCGAGAGTATTCGGATATAGTTCGGATGAACTCCCGGGCTTGCCAACGTATGGGGCAAGTGGAATATGCGATTGAGGTGATTTGAAATAGTTCCGATATTAGACCTCATACCGAGATGATTTTATGGGTATCGTGTTGCTAAACACTATGGGAGATTTATTTGTCTTAGGATTTCTTCTTGAGAAGACTTGTAACTCTTTGTTAAAAGAGAGTCGAACTTTGAGATTATACATCGATTATCGATGATTGGAATATCATTAGTTGAGAATGGTATCGCCGTTAGGGATAGATGATCTGTTTAGATCGGCTAAATGACACTGTGTATATCCTAGGGTTGATTCATTTGGAGGTTTGATATTGTAGTGACTTAGTGTCATACAATTATCATTGTCAGTGTGATGATTGAGCTATCTGTAGCTTAGAGTAAAAGGGATACAGGTGTGTAGAAGACGACATTTCATACTTGGTATGAATTTTAGGAGATGTGGATAATGTTGTTAGACTTATCGACGATTTAGTCGTTCATGGATTTGAGGAATCAAGTACTCTTGGAGTATTTGAGATTGATTGTCATCACATCTCATGGAGGATATATTTATGGATATATTCACGATCTTGAGGGAAGTTGTGGTTCCTAGGTTGATTTGGTATTTACCATAGATGAGGATAGGATGTTCTAGCGATACTATACACGTGACTTGTTGGACCAAGAAGGTGATGGAAATCACACCGGGAAAGTTTGTGAAGCTAGGTTTTAGGGCCTAGAAGGTGGCTGACTTTTGTGTCAGTGTTAGTTAATCCATCCGATATGGATGGAAGGGTATTATACATAGATGCATCATGTCAGGGATTAGGAGCAATCCCGACGCAGTTGAATGGGACGTATATTATGTGTATGCTAGTTGGGAAACTAGCGAGATCAGTCATTATAGGTTTCCAGTTATTTTCAGTTTTGTGTGACAGAATGAATTTTGGACATTAGATTAATTTCTCTTGTGAGAATAAATCTCAGTCTCTGGGAAGGATGGTGGTTCCCAGAGTTGCATTCGCTTTAGGAAGAGTTGTTTCAGGAGACTCTTCATTCGAGAGTGAAGATTTATTCGGAGTGTATCCGAAAATAGTGAGTATTGAGACGTCCTTTATGGTGGAACGTAGATAGGACATGGATGATTTCGTAGTTTGATGTTGGTGTATGCCAACATGCAAGGTGGAATATTAATGACCGGTAGGGTTATGTCGCATCATGATGAAGTGGTATCCTAGTACGTTAGAC
The DNA here is from genome assembly GCA_025175895.1 of Wurfbainia villosa. NCBI lineage: Eukaryota > Viridiplantae > Streptophyta > Magnoliopsida > Zingiberales > Zingiberaceae > Wurfbainia > Wurfbainia villosa. The sequence continues at coordinate 41,427 of JAKLTH010000145.1, forward strand.
CGTGTTGAGAGATTATCTAGAAATCGGAAAGGACTTGATAGGATTTGGGTAAGTCGATGATCGATTAGCTAAGTCCGCCATTTTCTTCCGACGTAAGATGGATGTCGTTGGATCGCGATGGAATTATATCCATGGAAAAATTTTGAGTATCATTTTCGATAGTGATTCATGATTCACCTTACGATTCTAGCAAAGTCTCCCATCGATTCTACGGTATAGAGCTCCACTTTGATCGATTTACCTATTACTAGGTTGATTGACAATGTATATAAGAGCTAGAAGGTAATACTCGAGCTCAAGACCACTTAGTCACTTGAGGCGTGACATTTTCTCCGGATACTTGAGATGGTTATTGTGACATCTTGTACTAGTACATGAGTCCGGAAATTTGAGGACCAAATTTTTATAAGTGAGGAGAGAATGTAAAATAAAAAAAATTATGGATTAACCCTTTAATTAATTGGATTTAATTAGTGGGTTAATTGGGTTTAATTAGTTGGATTAAATTGGGTTTGAATCAGAATGGGCTTGGGCTATAAATTGGGCTAAATCGATTGATTTGACTTAGGTTAGTTGGTTTGACTTGAGCTAGCTCAACTAATTGGATTGGGTTTTTAATCGAAACCTTTCGAATCGAACCCCAAAACCCGATCCGCAGCCTTCTTCCACAGATCGCGACGCATCGCGATTTCACCATCTCCTCTCTTCTTTTGGCTCGCTCTTCTTCCTTCGCGAGCCGACGATCGCCGGCCGTCGACGCGGAAGATCCTACGCTTCCTTCTCGCTTCTCGCTTGTTTCTTCCGAACCACAAAGGCTGGATGATTCTCGAAGGAGATCCTGTAGGAGGACGCCGGCGGCTTCGAGCATCTTGTTGGCCGCCACTGAGCCGTTGATTTTCATCCATGACGGAAGCGGATCGCTCACAATCGCCAACATCCGAGCTAGTCATCTCCTTCTTACCTTGAGATGAGATCTAGCCGATCGATGAGCTTGATCGCCGAGGTTACTTCGAGCGAAGACCACCGTGTCGATCATCGCAGATCTTCTTCTTCTTCCACCTTTCGCTGAGAGTTCGATTTAGCCGCCATTGTCGGGCGAACATTCCTGAGAGTGTCCAGTTAGCCACGATTAGATCTATGGATCAATTAGATTATTGATACAACGATATGTTTGTAAGTTTTGCAAGTTGTTATCGATCAATTGTGTGGATTTGGGCAAGGATCTGAGCTTGGATTTTGTTGTGGTTAAGGAGGAACAATAGATTGGAGAAGAAGGGTTATGCTGAGGTAAGCTTTGATCATGATTTTGGTTTACGTAGTGGTGAAGGCGTGTGTTCCTCACAGCGAAGTTTCGGTGATTATTTGGACGAGGTGAGTTCGCTTGATACGGTTTGAATCGTGTATTTAATTAGTTCAATGTTGATCTAGTTGATTTCATTAGTCATTAGTTAGGAGGTTTTACTACCATCGATCCGGGAGGTTAGCGGTGTGATTTGAGTGTAATCAGTGTTTGTTGTTGTTAATTTTAGAGTGGTCATTTATGATGTTGTGTTGTTGTGTCGGTTATGAGTCCAAATGGATGGATTGTTGATCCGTAGATGATCCGTTGTGTTTATGGTTGTATGTTGCTGTAAACGATGAGTTATCGTGGCTATGAATGTTGGTGTGTGTGTATGAATTGCTTGGTGGTGATTTGGATATTGTAAGTTTGGATTGTATTGAGTGTTAGATATTTAGATGATAGGATAGACATGTGAGTGTTGTTTAGATCTATATATTTTAATTGATCTTGTTGACGTGGGAGAAAATCAATTAGGTAAATCGTCGAGGAAAGGAACATGGATATAGGAAATGTAGTAGTTAATCAGATATTTGTTAAGTGTTAGAACTTAACTGTAGTTGCCATTATATGTAGGTTTGGGATACGAAGCGGGTCCGCGACTGTGAGGATTATTCGAGCTTCGTATCAGGTGGGTAATATCTACCTGGTCGGGTAGTTTTGATCAAATTCTAGTGCATGATCTTGGATATATGTATATACTGTTTACCTTAAATCCACTCTTATTTAATCACATGCTTGTACTGCCTTGACCTTTGAGATATATACTCTGTTACTCATTGATTATCTAGCACGGATAGGAATTATAAACCCTATTATGTATTAGCTGATAGATTGTTCAGTAAGTACATGTGGTTAGGGTTATCTTTGTGACTTCAGATTGGGTTACTGTATTACATCACTAGGGTTAGGTGATGGTTTGGATTTTGGAGTCGATTGTTATATCATATACGGATTATTGGTGCATGTATGATGGATCTAGTTGTCTGTGCATAGATAAGTGTATAGTTGTCAGTATGTGGCCATGGACTAGAGGTCCTAGCGTGATGGTATATCCATTATGGATTGTGTGCATGTGTATGGTTATATGGACGGTCGATTGTATATCGCTACTGACTAGAGGTCTTAGTGTGGTTGACTGTCAGATGAGTATGACTCCTTGTGCGATAGAGAAAGTCTTGTGGATCAGAGTCCTCGTGATAGTTGACTTTTGTCGACTGTGCCTCCCGTGATAGGGAGTGTGGCGAGGATACATGTATGGATCTATGCATCATTACACTACATGCATGCTGTTGACTGAGTATCCCTTGTGGTCGAGACGTGTCGTCAGTCATCCTGCCTCCCCGACCACTCGGGGTAGTGGTAGCAGGGTTTAGGGCAAAGCATTGTTGTGCGTGCCATTCTCGGCCACTATGGATGGTGGTAGCTGGAGATGCACACTTGGCCACTGTGCGGAGTGGTAGTTAGCGCACTCACCCACTATAGACAGTGGTCGTGTGATGTGCGATTGTCCCTGGGTGCGGTGCTCGTCTACTCATGGTAGAGCGGACGGGCTAGCGCGAGGACCCCGTGTGGGTAGCATATAGCTCTATGGCGGGCTAGCTCTTTGTTTCATACTACCTAACCTTCGGTCACTCGAGAGTGGTGGCAAGAGTCGGGATAGTTGTCATGTCGTGCCACCTAGGCCACCGGGTCGTGGTAGTGAGTTGGTCGAGACATGACCATGCATATGCATTCTTGATATATATGTATGCATGTATTTGATATATGTTTTACATATGCCCGTGACATCTTTGCATTTGATTGAGCTATGATTGTTGCGTATGGCTTGTTCATCATGATACATGTCATTTGCATTTTATATCTTTGTTATGTGTTGAGCATGATATATATGTTGATTGATTATGTATGCATTTGATTAGCATCATGTCATAGTGTGGTATGGAGTTATTATACTGGTGAAATATATTGTTCATATGTTGGAGTATTGGGTCGTATGGATTGATTATATTATATGAGTTATGTTATTGTAAATATCTGTGATGATCTAGCATATGGTGTTCTGAGGTGTACATGCGTTGGTACATTACTTTATGTTGATTGATTAGTCTAGTATATACATTGAGTATGACTTTCTTGTAGTTACTTGTTATTAGAGTTGGATATATTGTATGTCTATTGGACTCATCTTTGTATACTGTAGATCTTCACATGTATACTTGTAGATCTATCCTTATATGTTGTTCATGCACTTTCTATATATTACCCCGAGTTTATACTCACCACCTGGACCACTGGGCTTCACGCCGGATAGCAGTAGAAGATTCCTTGGGCGTTCGAGCTCCGCCACGATCCCATCTCACACCGAACGGATGAAGGTTTATTTTGATTTATTGATCCTGTGGATTGAGGTATTTTGTATTTTGTTTTTTTCTGTATTGTTTCGTATTTGTGATATACGGACATATTGTATGTATTTGGGTTGTTGTGGTTTCTATTATGATGTTTCTTGTTGTGTCAAGTCACTCCGAGTGCAGTTGGGTCTTGTATCTTGTTGATATTTGTATTATTTCACGATGTTTAGTATTTGATATGTTGATATCTGTGTATATCATATGGTTGTTGTGGGCCTACGGGCCTTGTATTAACCCGATATGTTGCCACGTACAGGGGAGATGCCGTCCGTTTGCTTTTCGGCACGACATACTCTCGGGGCGTGACACTTTATGCCTGCAATAGGTCCTTTACTAAATAAATCTATTAGTTGTTCTTTCGTGCTCTTCTGTCTTTACATATTAAAGTTTAATTTCTTTGTGTAACACTTTCCCTCTAATAAAGTGATAGCACATTTTTATATGCTTTGTTTTGCATGATAAAGTGGATTCTTTGCCAAACGTATTGCTAATTGATGAGTACAATAAAGTGGTATTGCATTATCTATACTTTAATGTATTTCCTTTAATAATTTTTTTTAATGATATACTTTCTTGTGTTATTCCTCATTGAGAAAAGCTTTGTGAAAATCTCCGCATAACTACTATAATTTTTTTTCATCTATTTTTAAATTTTCTTATTGAAACATATTTGTAAAATGATTTGTGTAATTAATTATCACATAGTACTCAAAGTGTTTACATTTTCATTCATTTATTCACATGCAGTTCGCAAAATCTGTGATAGCTGCAAAGGAAATTGATGAAGTACGTTCGAAGTGAGCTGAATGCATACAAGATCACATATTTGATTATTAGGAAATTTAAGTGTGCATATCTCTTTTGGTTAGATGTGGTAATCTATAAATGTTTTGGTTATTATGCATAATACTTTTGGTGTAGTACTAAGCATATGATGTGTAGTTGTTTTGCTACAAGTACTTTTTTATATATGTTTTTAAGAGTGATCATTCAAAATGGGATGATGTGAGCTTGTACTTTACATAGCTACAAGTACGGGTGTATATGTATTTTCTATAATTCTTTTTGATGTTGTATGATTTATATTGAAGACACAACACTATAAATCGACAACAGTTTATTGTTTTCTAGAGTGACCATTGAGAAATGACAATGGTTAAAATAACAATGACAGTACAAATGACATCGGTTGACAATAACTCAAAAAATTATAATAAATCCATGCATTGAGAAAAATAAGACGCTCAAAGACAATGGTTATAATCCGTTGTAATTTTAGTTGAAAGACAACAGTGAAAAACCGTTGTCTATGATCCAAAAAATCCGTGGTAAATCGACGCGTTGAGAAAAGTGGGACAACGGTTAAAAACCGTTGTCTTTTCCTTAAATCGACAATGGTTTTTCACTGTTGTCTTTGAGCGCCTCACTTTTCACAACGGGTCGATTTACCAATGAATTTTTGGATCATAGACAACGGTTTTTCACTGTTGTTTATTCGAATTTTTGTTGTAGTGATGAAACAAAGATTCATTTTTCGAAATAATAAGTAAAAGATTAAATAAATTTGAATTACAATAACATCAATACTTATCAATCCCCAATAACTCTCAATATAATCTAGTCATCGTGTACTAGTATAATATCTGCAGTATAACATTATAACACATACTCATTCTGAGTAATAATTAGATCAGAATAATAATGTCTTCTATGGTAGAACTAGTGAAATTTATATATAAAAAACAAACATATCCATAATAATTGCAACAATAATAAAACATCGTGTTGTCATGGCCTTTCATTGAAAGTTCATAATGATCATTAAGCAACCAATGGTGCATTTACATTCGCGTATTAACTGGATTTGTAATTATACTATATAAAGACCTACTATAAACCTAAGCGTGAACACATAATGTAACAAAAAAAAATGGATACACATTGTAGAAGAGATCAAGTGACATACCTCAACAATGTTGTAATAGCTAATATATGTTAGTGCAATTGACCCAGGTCACAATTGACCAAACTCGAGTGGGACTCGAATAGTGTTTTGATGCTTGTCAATACGGTTGACAATATGCTTTGACCATATGTTGATCATATGACTAGTAGATGATTGGGATATCCAAGGTCATATGGGGGTGATTGTTTTGAGGAAGATTATTGGAGCAATTAACCTCGGATCAAAGGTTGACCAAGCTCAAGTGAGACTCGAATGGGAAGTCTAAGTTTGGAGACTTGGCAAGGGAAAGTTCAAGAATGGATTCTTGGTAATAGAGAAGTCCAAATATGTATACTTGGCAAGGAAAAGTCTAAGGGTGAGTCTTGGCAAAGGAAAGTCCAAGTATGTATACTTGGCAAAGGAAAAAAGTCTTAGTGTGTAGTCGTGGAGATAAAAGTCCAAATATAGATATTTGACAAAACAAAGTCCAAGGGTGTAGTCTTGTCCATGTAAGTCCAAGTGTGCAGTCTTGGCAGTGAAAGTCCAAGCATTGAGGCTTAGCAATAGAGAAGTCTCGGAGGTGCGGCCTCTTGGCAAAGGTAGACCCATTATCATGACATTGCCGATAGAAGCACTTGAAGGCTAGTGCAAGGATGAACGAGTCGTGGAGGATGATGGATCATAGAGGTGTGAGGCTGATAGAAGTGGCTTGAAGGCTTTGGTCTAGGCTAAGAGTATCCGACGACATGACAAAGCTGATGAAAACACCTGAAGGCTAGCGCGAAGGGTGAAGGAGTCATGGATAACTTATATGGACCCTGAGGGCGTGAGGCTAATAAAGGTGATTAGAAGGCTTAGGTTTAGGTCTAAGGTGAGTATCAAGTATGAGGGGATCATACTTAGATTAAATCTCATATTTGAGGTGTACCAATCAACTTATGGTAATGTCCAGTCGATTGATCAATTAGGAAACCGACTCCCGTTGTGAGACTCAAATTCGTGATGGGTGATATGCGATCGGTGTCTAGTAAAGCCGGCTCGGTTTGTGCTCGAAAATAGTCATGGTACTCGATAGTCGACGGTTGTGGAGAAGTAGTCGACTGGCCGCTGGTGCTCGAGAAACCTAAAGGGTGCTGGGTCGATTGAGAAACAATGTTCCAACACTGGCAATCAACTGTCATGTATGAGCAGTCGACTAGACTTAATGGACACAAGCACAAAATATTTCATAGTCAATTGAGCAGTTGACTGAAGGCTTGGAAGTCAATTAATGGTAATAGTAGTTAATTGCTCAAGTATACATTGGGCAGAATCTAACTTGGATTAGTCAATTGTGAGACAACCATAGGTGGATAGTTGACTGGGGCCTTTTGATAGTCAATCGCCAGGTGGAAATCCAATAGATGCGACGGCTTAAAAGGATCTCGCCAAGGAGGATTTTGACAGTGGTTTTTTGGGCGATTTTGAAGAGAAAGTGATGTTGTATTCGAGACCTTCAAGAGCAATCCAAAGAGACCAAAAGAGCATTCAAGTAAAAGCATTATTTTGAATACTTTTATTTACCTGTATTTATTTTGCTTTTGTATCTTGTATTTTGGTTGTTGTATTTATTGTAAACCCTTGTAAGAGGTTTCTCCACCTCCGGATTATTTCCGAGAAGGAGAAGTTCACAACCCTAAGGGAAGAACGGTGCAAGCTCAAAGAAAATCGATCATGTAATGTCAGATCTTCATACTTATTCGCCTGACTATTTGAGAGGGGAGGGGGGGGCACTACAATAAAAATGGAAAATAGCGATGAAATATTAGCGACGAAATAGTAATTCGTCGCTAAAACTAGATATTTGCAACGAAATAATCTATCGTCACAAAATAATCTTATATTTGCAATGAAATATAACATTTCGTCGCCAATATACTATATATTGACGACGATATAAACATATTCGTCGTAAAATAATACTTAGCGATGAATAAATATAAAATCATCGTAAACTACTTTGCAACGAACTATTAAAATTTGTCGCAAATTATTCAGTCAAGCCGCATTGAGTAAAGCGGATTACGTGGTCGTACAATGTTGATAAATGAGTCGTCAATCCTGCTAGTCGACTGAATATTAGCAACGATATATTTAAATTTCTCACAAACATATCGTGAGCCTAGTCTCGAGTTAACTCGATTCTCGTATTGCGACCAAATTCGGCGGTCAGTCGTCAATCCCACTAGTCGACTGATGATCAATATTAGCGACGAAATTTAATATTTCATCGCTAATGTAAAATATATTAGCGACGAAATTTAATATTTCATCGCTAATGTTATTATATTAGCAAGAAATATTGTTAAATCGTCGCTAATAATTGTGAAAACCCCTACCGCGCCCGATTCCCCCATTTTCTCTACGCGACTCCATCTTCCGACGATTTCCCTGCTCTCCGGCGACAAGCTCCACTCGAATTTTCCTTCATCTCCGTGCACCGACTCTGACTCCGGCTTCTCTGTTCTCCGACTTCCCGTTTGTGTGGCGTGCGACTTGTCTTCTCCGGCCGCATAACTGCTCAATCTCTTCGCGATTCTCAGGCTCGAAGATGGCTCCTTCTCTAGCTCCGGTCTCCAGCTCCGGCTTCTTCTCAGCGCCGTCTCAAGCTCGTCCTTCGATGCGAAGACTTAGGTTTATCCAAATTCTTTCTTCAAAGTTTTACAATAAATTTAGAGGGTTTTTATATTGTTGTTATGATTGTTATGATTAAATGATAAATTTAGAGTTTTGTTATACTCAGACGATGAATTTAGGGTTTTGTTAGGGTTTAAGGTTATTGTAGATTATATATATAACTATAACAAATATGACTTTCCGCAACACGTTATCAACAGCGCACAATTGTAGCACGCTGTTAATAATAGTTTTTACAGCACACCTAATTTTGTATGCTGCAGATAATATTATATTTTTACAAACAACAGCATGCCAAAATAATATGCTGTCAATACTCATTTTAATAAAGGCACAGCGTACTGTTAATATTAAATAATAATTGTGTGTATTTTGCGCACTGTTAAAAATTTTATTATAAAAAATTAATTTTTTCACAGCACGTCAATCATGTGTGCTGCAGATAATATTAACAACATGTATTTTGCACGTTGTTAAAAGTCTCCCTATAAAAAATTAAATTTTTTGCAGCACGCCAATCAAGTGCGCTGCGGATATTACAATGTTTGTTAATATGAAATAATAATGGCGTACAATTTGCACGTTGTTAAAAGTATCATTAAAAAAAATTAAATTTTTCATAGCGTGCAAGTCAAGCGTGCTGCAGATAATACTAAACTTGTTAATATGAAATAATAATAGCGTACAATTTGCACGCCATCAAAAGTTTAATTATAAAAAAATAAACTATTCACAGCATGCCAATCAAGTGTGCTGTTGATAATAACTAAATTTGTTAATATTATCCGCAGCGTGCATTTTGTACGCCGTTAAAAATATAATTATAAAAAATTAAATTTTTCATAGTGCACCAATAATCTAATAAGCTACGGATAATATTATATTTGTATGATTACAAAAATAAAATTTTTAAAATTTAACAACACATTTGCTATTAGTATTAAACAATTTATTATTTTTTAATTTGAAAATAATTTTTTTTAAAAAAATTAAACAACACATTTGTCAATGAGAAGAATAAAAAGAATCCAATTATATATAACTAAAAAAACTTTAAAAAGAATCCTCGAATAAATTTATCTTACAACAATTATTGCTATTCATTGCCATTTTTATTAATTATATTACTAATTAATTATAATTCTATTTTAGGTTAAAAATTTCTCAAACCCTATTCTCGCCGCAGCTTTCTCACGCGCGCTATTCTCTTCACCTTCCTCATCTCTTTCTACACAATTTTTTCACGCTCGCCACATTCCGTCTCCATCCATTCTCTTCACCCTTCGTCTTCATTCTCTTCACCCTTCGTCATGCTGGCCTGATCTCCGTCAGTCGTTTTCTCAGCACATCCTTTGCTCGTCAGCCTCCATACGTTGGCCATCGTCCACCTCTTTCTCACGAAAAATATATTAGCGACCAATATTTAAAATCCGTCGCTAATATTTATTATATTAACGACGAATATTGTTAATTCGTCGCTAATAATTGCGCAGAAAACCCTCGGTAGTGCCCGATTCCCCCATTTTCTCGGTGCGACTCCATCTCCCGGCGATTTCCCTGCTCTCCGGCGACAAGCTCCGCTCGAATCTTCATTCATCTCCATGCTCCGACTCCAACTCCGGCTTCTCTGTGCTCCAACTTCTCGTTGGTGTGGCGTGCGACTTGTCTTCTCCAGCGCCTGCGACAACTGCACGATCTCTTCCGGCAATTCTCCAGCTCGGCAGCAGCTTCGGTGGCTTCTTCTCCAGCTCCGATCTCTAGCTCCGGCTTCTTCTCAACGCCATCTCAAGCTCGTCCTTCGACACAAAGACTTAGTTTTATCCAAATTATTTCTTCAAAGTTTTACAATAAATTTAGGGGTTTTTATATTGTTGTTATGATTGTTATGATTAAATGATAAATTTAGAGTTTTGTTATACTCAGACGATGAATTTAAGGTTTTGTTAGGGTTTAAGATTATTATAGATTATATATATAACTACAATAAATATGACTTTCCGCAGTACATTATCAACAGCGCACAATTGTAGCACGTTTTTAATAATAGCACCCAATTTTGTATGCTACGGATAATATTATATTTTTACAAATAACAACATGCAAAAATAATACGTTGTCAATACTCATTTTAATAGTGTACAGTGCACGTTGTTAATATTAAATAATAACAGTGTGCATTTTGCGCGCTATTAAAAATTTTATTATAAAAAATTAAATTTTTCACAGCACGTCAATCATGTGTGCTGCAGATAATATTAATAGCGTGTATTTTGCACGTTGTTAAAAGTCTCCCTATAAAAAATTAAATTTTTCGCAGCGCGCCAATCAAGTGCGCTGCGGATATTACAATATTTGTTAATATGAAATAATAATGATGTACAATTTGCACGCTGTTAAAAGTATCATTATAAAAAATTAAATTTTTCATAACGTGCCAGTCAAGCGTGCTGCAGATAATACTAAACTTGTTAATATGAAATAATAATAGTATACACTTTGCACGCCATCAAAAGTTTCATTATAAAAAAATAAACTATTCGCAGCATGCTAATCAAGTCTTATTGATAATAACTAAATTTGTTAATATTATTCTCAGCATGCATTTTATATGCCGTTAAAAATATAATTATAAAAAATTAAATTTTTCATAGTGCGCCAATAATCTAATACGAATAATATTATATTTGTATGATTACAAAACTAAAATTTTTAAAATTTAACAACACATTTGCTATTAGTATTAAACAATTTATTATTTTTTAATCGGAAAATATTTTTTTTAAAAAATTAACAACACGATTGTCAACGAGAAGAATAAAAAGAATCCAATTATATATAACTAAAAAAACTTTAGAAAGAATCCTCGAATAAATTTATCTTACAACAGTTATTGCTATTCATTACCATTTTTATTAATTATATTACTAATTAATTATAATTCTGTTTTAGGTTAAAAAATTCTCAAACGTTATTCTCACCGTAGCTTTCTCACGGGCGCTATTCTCTTCACCTTCCTCATCGCTTTCTACACGATCTTCTCACGCTCGCCACATTCCGTCTCCATCCATTCCACCTCACGCTCGTCCATCGACACTCTTGCAAGTTAGTATCTAAAGTTTTTTACGTAATGCAAGGGCAACAAGAATCCCATTTGTTTATTATTTTTCAACAAAGAAGATGGTTGCAAGTTATAAATTGGTTATCCTTCTTGCTGATAAATGACCATAAATGATTCTAGTGAACACAAATATGATTAACGTTGAGGAGGGATGAATACTGTTATTAGAACACAAATAGGATTAACGTTGAGGAGGGATTAATATTGTTATGCATCAGTGTCATCATAAAGCCATATTTGCCCCAAACACATGTGTGCGGTGGTTTCTGCGAGGTAAGTGTGTTCGTAGATTTTTAATTAGGGCGGGCTCTACTAATCTTGGCATGCTTTATCTTTCAAAGGTATTTTGGTGTGGATCTACTTGATCGAGATGGAAAACTTAAAACGATCGGCGTGTATGGATGCGTGATTTTAAGATGCACTGTTTATGATTTAATAAAAGCACGCTTTACTATCTTCCCTCTTCTTACGACTTTATGCTATTTATTCTCCTATAGAGGACCATTAAATCCACTAGAGGTTATCTTTCTTTTATACTGATGCGTCCTAGTTTGCTTCTCTCATTGAGTTTACAGGGTGTTTTTCACAAAAAGTATGGATCTTGAGTCCTTTGTGGAATAGGGCTCATTTTTCATCTCCGGAAATTTCAAAGATCTACTGTTTCTTCTCGATTAGTTTACCTCAGATCGATCTATTTTAACAAGTTTTGATCTCGATCTATGAAAGCTTAGGCTTGTTTGGTAATCAGGCTTGTAATGTAATCCTGATTACATTACAAGATGATTTATTTTGTTTGGTAACATTTCAAAGATGTAATATAATGTAATTGCATTATAAAATAAGAGTCAAGATCCGTAATCTCAATTACGAAGGAAAAACTATGTAATCCGATTACATTCTGAGACTAAATATTTATCATGACAAATATATCCTTCTTTTATTTTTCTCATTGTTTCGACGCTCAAATCGACCACACGACCATCGGCGAGGTAGCGTTATCGGCCGAAATGTAATGGCCGGCGACAGCCGTCGCAGCCGGCCGGCACGATCCGTTGCGATCGCCGTAACCGGTCAGCGTCGGCCGATAGCCGATCGTTCGGCCAGCCGGCCGGCAGTGGTCGATAACCACCGATGACGGCGATGATGACCGACGACGCTCGGCGGTAACCGGCCGACGATTCGGCGATCGACGATCGACAACGTCGACAAGCGGCTCATGACCGTTGATCGGCCGACAACGGCATCGACCGATGGCCAACAATCGACGATCGGCGACTAAGAATTATATTACCTTAAGAAGAAATTATAAGGGTATTTTTGTCATTTTATAATAATATGAATTATATTCCTTATAACAAATATGGATACCAAACAAACGAATGTAATCACTTTTGTAATCAAATATTACACACCAATCGCTAACCAAATACAGTAATGCAATAAACATTACATTACAAACTTGATTATATTACAAGGTTGATTACATTACCCATAAACGTAGCTATGCATAGTGTTTAGCTATGCATGCGATATCTTAGATCAATATACCTCTTGATTTACAGTAGCATGGTATATTCAACTTTGCTATAAAGTTTATTTCGATCATTTACGTGTATACATTGTATGATTCATCTTTTTGGTTCCTATCTCTTATCTGCAGACAAATTAAGTTCTTGCTACAAGATTTTGCAAGTTAGTTGGATACAAGCTTTCATATTTTATAGTTCTCTATTTTATGAAACCTATGACGATCTGTAATGAGAAGCAAACTAGACGATCACGTATAAAAGAAAGATAACCTCTAGTAGATTTAATGGTCCCTCTATAGGAGAATAAATAGCATAAAGTCGTAAGTAGAGGGAAGATAGTAAAATAGTGCTTTTATTAAATCACAAACAGTTCATCTTAAAAATCACGCATCCATACACGCTGATCGTTGCTTTAAGTTTTCCATCTCGATCCAGAGATCCACACCAAAATACCTTTGAAACCGGATAAAGCATGCCAAAATTAGTAGAGCCGCCCTAATTAAAAATCTACGAACACACTTACCTCGCGAAACCACACTATTGATCGTCATAATCCTTTTCACAGTGCGGTTTAGACTTATTTTACATAAACTATGATCTAAACAGTGCAATAGATTGTTAATTTTCATAATTGTTTCATAAACAATTATTTATAAAAAATGTTAGTTTTATTGTTCGAGGAGCTTGTCATAAAAAAGGCATGCACTTTTGCTTATCTACTTATACATGCTAACATAGGCAAGCACGTCTCATGTTTGTCAATTGGCACTATTGATAAGAAGAAACTGGTATTATCAACATACTTGATGTGGTTGTAGGTTTCATAGTGAATTGAAGAATGTGAATTGTTTATAGAAAACTTAACATTTTATTATTTGTCCCTATTTATTTTTTTTGTGTTCTTGTTAGTGAATGTGCAATTATGATAATATTATTTAAAAAATTAGGTTGCTAGTGGTGGAATTGATGACGATATTAGAAATTATGTTAGTGGTGGTAGTGATGTCAATGGAGCAAAAAAGAATGACAATATTGCAACTCAGGTAACCATATTGATATGAGGAATATTGTGATTTCTTTTACATGATAGAATCTCTCTCTTAATACTAATAACCTGTTTTGTTATAAAAGTACACTTGGGAACATTAATAATTTTTTATTATTATAGAGGGAAAATTGAAGAACGTGAATTGTGGAGATGTCAGTGTTAATACTAAATGTAAGATGCTTCATTGGTCTAGTGATGGAGTTGTTGCAGAAGGTCGAATTGCATCCACATATCCAAAAGCAAAAGTATATCATGTTCCTCTTGGTGGATCTTGTTGGAAAGCTTGGATTGATAGAGTTTTGCTGGATTAGGTGGATCTAATTCGACCCAATGATGAAATGTATTTTCTTGAGGATGCAATAGGAAGCACAGTCGCTTGGTTCTCTAAGTGTATAGTTTTGTGTTACTGGTTGAATTGTTTATGTGACTAAATGAATAATTATTTTGTAGGAAAGAAATCATGTAAGTGAATTTATGTTATTTGTTTGAATTATTTTCTGTGACTAAGTGAATAATTAGTACACTAGCTATTTAAGTGGTGGTGATGATTATTTATGGTATTATAATTGTTTTGTTTTGATTTTATAATCGTATGTATGTGATGTTAAAAATGGGTATAGTATTTATATGTGATATTATAATTGTGTGGTATTTGTGGGTTGGATAATAATTATTTGAGTTTTGATATTACAATACTGCGAATGCCAATCGCAAGCTCGCTATGTGTTATGCATGCACTTAACCGTAGCACACGATTGTGCGCTGCAAATGCACTTAAACGCAATGAACGATTGCGCACTGCGAATGCACTTAACCGCAACGTGCAATTTTGTGCTACGAATGCGCTTAACCGCAGCATGTGATTGTGCAGTGCGAATGCACTTAACCACAACACATGATTGTGCACTGCGAATGCACTTAACCGCAACGTGCGATTGCACGCTACGAATGAACTTAACCGTAGCATGCGATAGCGGCGTGAATGCATTTAATCAACCATGCGCGTTGCGCAAATGAACTTAACAACAACGTGCAATCGTGCGCTACGAATGCACTTAACCACAGCGTGCGATCACGCACTGTGAGTGCACTTAATCGCAATGCGCGATCGCGCGCTGCGAATGCACTTAACCGCAGCGTGCGATCATGCGCTGCGAATGCTTTATGATTTTCAACAGCTTAGTGTTGTGCAACATGTGATGCGTGCTGCGCATATCATATTTGCGCGTTGTGAAAAGTCAAATTTGTTGTAGTATATACGGTTGGTAGCATTTTGTTAGCGATGAGACGATGAATTTAGGGTTTTTTTATCATTTAGATTTGGATGTATTCATGGTAATCAAGCAATAAATTATTGCCTAGATGATACATTTGAAGATATGTTGTCAATTAGATTATTTTAGGAGTATTTTACGATTAGAGGATAAGTTTAGGATTTTCTAATTTTTAGATTATAATGTTCGATGATAAACACAAGGTTATAATGCAAATTGTAGGTTATGTTGTGTGAGGTTTAAATTATAAATTGTGTGATTATTTTGTATGTGATAACTAAATTTGAGTTAGTAAATTCCTTTTATTGAAAATTAACATAAAAATTATTGTATATATGTTTAACCAGGGTTTAAGAATATGGATAAAAGTTGGATAATGATTCAGAATCGGATTAGCCCTAAATATATCAATGGGTTGAATCAGTTTATAAATATTGTAGAGAATTACATGATCAGTTTGAATTTATCAAAAATTCGTTGTTCATGTCGATGTATGTGGTAATTTGTTTTGATGATTTGGATTATGTGCGAGGACATCTTTATAGGTGGGGTTTCGATGGATTATATAAAGTCTGGAACTTTCATGGAGAAGCTTCTACATCATCCGATAGTATAAATATTTTCAATCAAGATGAGAATGATTTTGATGTTGAAGTAGATGATTTCGAAGATAATTTTGAAGACATGTTTACTAATTTACAAAATACAGAAAATATAACCAACAATGAGCCTCAATCAAATGATATAAATATAAACACAAATGCAAATGATTGTAGACGAAGTTATATTTCAATGTTGGAAGAAGCACAAAAAGAACTCTATTCCAATTGTACTAAATTTTCGGTTTTCAATTTTGTGGTGAATCTAATGCATGTGAAGGTGTTAAATGGCTGGAGCAATAAATCTTTTGATACGCTACTTCAATTATCGCAAGAGGCATTTCCTAAACCGAATGCGATTCCAAACTCTTATTATGAAGCCAAAAAATTATTAAAAGAGTTAGGATTGACATATGAGAAGATACATGTCTGTAAGAATGATTGTATATTATTTTGGGAAGAGCATGAGAATAAGGATGCATGTCCAGTATGCAAGGAGCTGAGATAAAAGTACAGAGGGATGAATAAGAAAAAGAATCCTCACAAAAGTCTCGATATTTTCCTCTGAAATCGAGACTTAAGAGGTTGTTTATTTTGAAGCATACGACCAAAGAGATGAGATGACATAAAGAAAAGCGAGTTGAAACAGATGGTGTATTAAGACACCCAGTTGATAGTGAAGCTTGACAAGAATTTGCCAATGCACATGAAATATTTACAAGT
This sequence comes from Wurfbainia villosa, assembly GCA_025175895.1. NCBI lineage: Eukaryota > Viridiplantae > Streptophyta > Magnoliopsida > Zingiberales > Zingiberaceae > Wurfbainia > Wurfbainia villosa. The sequence continues at coordinate 58,092 of JAKLTH010000145.1, forward strand.
GATCCATGAAATATTCACTTAGGGTTGGGTACTGATGGGTTTAATCCATTTGGAAACATATCAAATGCTTATAGTATGTGACATGTTATACTTGTTAATTATAATTTGCCACCATGGAAAATGATGAAGCCACCATATATGATTATGTCTCTTTTAATTCTTGGGCCTAAATCACCTGGCAAAGAGATAGATGTATACCTACGACCTCTAATACACGAACTGAAGGAGCTCTGGGATGACGGAGTGGAAGCACATGATGCATCAACTGAACAAGTATTTCAATTACATGCTATTGTGATGTGGTCCATTCATGACTTTCCATCATACGGAACAGTTTCTGGATGGAGCACAAAGGGCTATAGGGCATGTCCAGTATGTCTAAATGAAACCAAATATCAAGGATTAAGGAGTAAAATATGCTACACATGTCACCGTTGATTCTTGGATGTGCACCACCCATGGCATAGAAATAAAATTTTTAATGGAAATATTAAAAAAGAAGGATCACCATGATTAATGAATGGATATGAGATTTTAGCACAATTAGATGTGTTGCCCCAAGTGACATTCAGTAAGCATTCTTTATTCAGTAAAAAATGGCAGCGATCTTCGGATGATACAAATTGGGTAAAGAAGTCTATATTTTTTGAGTTACCATATTGGTCAGGTTTAAAGTTGAAACACAATTTAGATGTGATTCATATTGAAAAGAATGTCAGTGATGCTTTAATTGGCACATTATTAAATATAGATGGAAAGTCAAAGGACACTCTCAAAGCAAGATTAGCCTTGCAAGATATGGGGAAAAGGAGTGAGTTGCATTTACAGCCCGTAGGAGACAAATTCAGGAAGTCATATGCAAGTTACACGTTGAAATTGGAAGAAACGCATGAATTTTGTCAATTTTTGAAATCAGTTAAGTTTCTAGATGGTTATGCTGCTAATATATCTAAACATATCAATGCAAATGAAGGAAAGATATATGGACTAAAATCAGATGATTGTCATGTATTGTTGCAAAGAATACTTTCAGTTGTCGTACGTAAATTTTTCCCAAAGGACATATGTAGTCCACTGATTGAGCTATGTGATTTCTTTAAAAAGATCACTGCAAGATCTTTACACATAGCGGACATATGTAAAATGGAGGAGCAAATAGTTTTGATATTGTGTAAGTTGGAATGGATATTTCCTCCGACATTTTTTGACATTACGGTCCTTTTGACATTCCATTTACCTCGTGAAGCTATGTTAGGCTCGGGCCACACGATGGATGTATCCCTTTGAGCGATATTTTGGAAGGCTAAAAAAATATGTTCGTAATAAAGCACGACCTGAAGAATCTATTGCAGAGGGGTATATCGTAAATGAGGCATTGACTTTCAGTTCGTTATATATGAGTCAGATTGAGACAAGTTTTTCTAGGTCAGAACAGAATAAAGATGTCCAACCATCAAAATGCAAATTAAGTGTTTTCTCATAGGAAATAAGTCTTTGGCAACCAACAAAGTCTAAAATTGCCATTGGCATTGTTTAAGAAAGCACATTGGTACATTCTGAACAATTCTAAAGAAGTCGGCCGATATTGAAAGTAAGTGTTTACATTAAGTTATTACTTTAATTATGTTTCATTCTGAGTTTAAATTGATTTTTATACGGTGAGCATCTATAACTTGTGTCCCAAAAGATTCATGTTGATCAAGTGATGCAAAATCATGATAGATTTTCCACGTGGTTTAGGGATAAAATTGTGCGCTAAAAAATTAACAAATTCAGAGATCACAGATGAGTTGTATTATTTAGCAATGGGATCTGAAGCTGAAGTTCAACTATATGATGCATGCATAGTAAATGGGATTCGATATTATACGACGTCCCGTGATTCACGCATAACTTTGGTGTGTTGAAGGATGTGGTCCAAATATTTTACTCTTTCAGGTATAAAGTTCAATTATTTTGGTGTGAATGGTTCCAATGTAATAAAAAAAATCGTTGGTGGAAGAGTATGATCTCACGTGTATTGACACTTCTAAAATATGGTATGATGATGACCCATTCATCTTGGCAAACCAAGAAAATCAAGTGTATTATTTGAATGATATCAAACATGGAGGTCATTGGAAGGTCGTGCAAAGGGTTGACCACTACGATATATACGAAGTAACTGAAGTTGATGAAGTATCTCAAGATTTTGACGGTGGTAATATCTTGATCTGGAGCCAAACCAAGAGATTTCATCCAATGATTCAACTTCAGTAGTCGGTGAAGACTAGCAATAACTCAACATTGTCGATTAGATGTTGAGAATTACCAAATTAATATGGCAAATGCACAAGTGGATCTAGATATGAGCGCTCAAAGTAATCGTATTGCCAATGGTGAAGATAGTGAAATTGACAGTGAGACATATGATTATTTATCCTTTTCAGATGATGATAGTGATTAGACATATTTACACGGATTTATATTGTTCTTCATTTATATTTCATGTATTTAATATAATCTTTTTTTATACGTCGATCTGTATATAATGCTTATGTCATAGCTATGCCACCTAAGAGAATTGAGTCCCCCCCAGTTGTACCTACGCCTGACAATGATAGTGCTCCTGCTCCTACTGGTTAGTTATGTGGTTTTAAGTATGTATATTTTGTTTCCTACATATTTAACTTGTTAATTGTTAACATTCTTTGATTTAAAGTTCATCCGATACTTAGAGAGACACGAGGCACACACTCCGATCAGCTCCAACGACAAATCGAGGAATGAGATAGATTACCCATTACATTTCGTAAGAACGATGGTCACCCTATCGGGACCAATGTAGCTGCTTTATGACAGAGTTAGGTCTGTCAATTAAGTTCACTCCCCTACAAGCTAAGAGTTGGAAGCATATCCCCGCAGATAATAAACAGATGATATATGACAGTTCTGATTCTTTGTAAAACTCGGTCAAGAAGACGATCCCATTGACGAGTTCCAATTTGGACCCGTTCAATAGTGTTGTTCTCATAATCTAGTACATCAGCATAAACTTCCGTATGTGTGTCAGTGGACCCGAATCCACCAATTCGTTGAGTGCGTCCCAATTCATCGACTTCCATTAATTCTGGTGTGCTAATGACCTCCAGAATTAGCTGGGCCACTGCTTCTCCCTATTCAATTTATCTGTAAGTACGAGTATTTTGCTATTTAAAGAATCAACCATCATTCATTATTAAAATTCAATATTGGTATTTTTTTCAGGCTACTTTCGATATTAGTTTTGCCGAGGAGGCAACATCAGAAAGGAAGAAGACCGACAGATTAATGAGTACAAGGTACAAAGATAATCGAAATAAAGTGCACATTCATTATAAGAGTCTACTGCATCTTCCCCCCCACCGAGCGGCGACATCATATGCCGAGCGAGTTTTGTGATACGCAAGAAGATTGGAACTATATGTGCGATCTGTTTGAATCAGAGAAATTTTAGGTAACTCAATCTATACCAATTGTCTGAGTTATATATAAATTAAAATATGTGCAACTCATGTTTTAAGTTTTATCTTAACAAATTTTGATATTGTAGACCCGATTGACAATAAATGCCCAAAATCGAGCACAATTACCATTTACCCATTGAGGTGGCTCAAAATCATTCATCCAGAACAGTTACGACGGTGTAAGTACAAATTTTATAGGTACAGTATATTGGTTGGTATTTTTAATATTAACACATTATAATATTTTTCAGACCGATCTCGAGAAAAGATTGGATTCTTTTTAATACAACCCACTGTACCTCATTAAAAAGATGGAGTGGGGAGAGAGCCGAGGCTGCATACGTAAGATATAATCCATAAAATTTAGTAAAGTTATTTTTAAATATCAGTAATTCTTTGCAAACATATTGATAATGTGTTTGTTATTCTTAGGGTGAAATGGTGAGACTGCGAGATGAACACATCCAGTCACAAGAAATCGGAAATGACATCGATGCAGTTCAGATTGCAGATCAGGTGTGTGATCAAGTACTCGGTGTTCGCTCTGGATATATTAGAGGACTTGGAAGTGGGCCAAAACCAGTTAGATCGACTTCTTCATATGCCAACTCCTCCTCCAGAACAACTAACGCAGTACTACGTTAACAACTTCAGTCCACCCAAGAGGAGCTAGCAAAAACTAAAGCTCGATTAGCTGTCACCCAAGATGAGTTGGCATCAATGAGATCAAGACAAGATATTTTCGAAGCAATTCTAAATCGGCTTGCGCCTGGAGCATTACAATCATTAATGCATGAATCATCTCCAGCTCCACCTCCTCCACCTTAGAGTTTGTAAAAATTTATATTTTGAGCTAGTGAAATTGTGTTCGATTTGAATGTGTTTGCATTTTAATACTATGAATTTGTGAAAATGGATGTTTTGGACTTTAAATTTGATGTTATGTTAGTTGTTTTTAAATGTATATGTTGGTTTTATTATTTTAGTTGTATGTTGTTAAGTTAAATTGTGCGGTTGATATTGTATTACAAGATTTTGAATACAAATAAAATGAATTTTGGAAATCTGTATTTTCATGGTTAGCGATGATTTTTTAATATTTTGTCGCTAACGGTCGATATACGACTTCAGGATTTTGAGTATTAGTGACAAAATTTATAGTTTTGTCGCTAGATTTGGGGTATGTTGGCGGCGTTAATCGCTATTGGACTTTGGCGACGAAAATTATACATATCGTTGCAAATGTATCTCTAGTCGAGGCGCCAGTTGAGGTGCTCCCGCTTCTGTGGTTGGCCAAAAAATAGATATTAGCGACGAAATTTATAAATATCGTCGCAAAAGTATCTCCAGTCGAGGGGCTCCCGCTTCTGTGGCTGGCCAAAAAATAGATTTTAGCGACGAAATAAGGTGTTTTCGTTGTTAACTTCTAGTCGAGTTGCAAGTCGAGTTGCGACCGATTCTGAGCAGGCGACTGATGGTTAGCGACGATTATTTATATTTCGTCGCTAATGTGTCGAGATTTTGGGACGAAATATTTATTTTTGGTGACATTTTAATTTCCGTCGGTAATATTAACGACGAAAATAATTAATTTGTCGCTAATTTGTCTTAGCGACAAGCTTATTAAAATGACTCTAGTGACAAGTTTTTTGTCGTGAAATGTATTTAATGGTGACGTTTTGGTATTAGCGACGAAAATAATTCGTCGCTAATTTCCCTTTTTCTTATAGTGGGGGTTGACATGATGTGGATATAACTCAACTTATGGGACCCTAGGAGTAAGTAAAGATAGACGGTAGGGTCTAGCCATGGGGTTATGTAATGAGTCGGGATTGAAGTAACTCGGAAAGGATTGAAGGCCGAAGTGAGATGAGTCGGGAGTGGATCGACTTCAGAAGGGTCGAAGGTCGAAGTAAGACGAGTCAAGAGCGGAGTGACTTGGGAAGGGTTGAGGGCAGAAGCCGACCAAGTCACTAATTGAGCAACTCGAGAAGGGTAATAGGCCGAAATAAGACGAGGCGGGAGCGGAGCAACTAAAAAAGGGTAAAAAGCCGAAGTCAGACGAGCCGGGAGTGGAACGACTCCAGAAGAGCCGAAGGCCAAAGCAAGATGAGTCGGGAGTGGAGCGATCGACTTGGGAAGGGTTGAGGGAAGAAGTTGACCGAGTTGGAAGCGGAACAACTCAAGAATGGTAGAAGGTTGAAGTAAGACGAGTCAAGAGCGGAGTGGCTCAAAAAAAGTAAAAAGTCGAAGTATGATGAGTCAGGAGTGGAGCAACTCTAGAAGGGTCAAAGGCCGAAGTAAGACGAGTTGAGAATAGAGCGACTCAGGAAGGGTTGAGGAAAGAAGTCAGCTGATTCGGGAGCGGAGCAACTCAAGAAAAGCATAAGGCAGAGGTAAATTGAGTCGGGAAGCATAATGACTCGAGAGGCAAGGATCAATCAGTAAATTCCCTCTTCAGATGGAGTATGTTTGGTCTTCCTAACGACCTTTTCTAATAATAACTCTCATATATACGTGGCCTGTTACGTGGAGATTTCTGGAAGAAGTTATCCCCTAACAACTTAACAAGCAACATTAATTACAAGCGATTAACTTAGGTGTGCAAAGAACCACATAGATGCTATATAAAGACGGTTTAAGGTAAAACGAGGACTCTTTTGGTCTTCTAGCGGTAGACAACTAATTCTACTATCTTCTCTTCATTTTCCTTTCCCTGTCTAACTTAAGCATTAGAGGGTCATAAGGTTGGGAACCTCGACGACAGTCTTTTGATGTGTATTGATTTTGGCAGGGATATTATTGTGGCCGTGAGAACCCTACCTCTCTCAAAGGTTCGGCGAAAGATATCTAAAAAAAGACCACATCAAAAGTGAAAGAGATTGTTGGAACAACTTGGATTGGGACGACGAGAGTAATAAGGATTCTCTCGCTCCTTATTTTTGGTAATACTTATCTTTGGCAAATGTTTTTGTAACAAATAATTTATTATCTATTATATCTATATGATATGAAAGAAATGAACATAAGATAATTAAATGATTTAGTATTCTATGAAACAAGCAAAATTAAATAGTTTATAATGTGTAACAATGCAAACACTTAGACATCGATCCTTTAATATTCTTTTAAGGGCAATTTAGGAAATATATTTTAGAAAATAAATGTTTTTTAATAAATATGAAAATTAAGTGTGCGTGTTGAATATTTTGGTACATTTCAGTCGAAACTCAAACTAACACGGCGAGCTCTCATTCGTTCTTGAGAAGCAAGTAATTTGAATTTCGCTATATTTTCCAAATAATCATGATCTTGATTTGTAATATAAAATAATAATTAAATTCAAAAATTAATTATTTAATTACAAGGATGAGATATCATGTGAATGAATAAGCTATTATTTTATAGTCTCAATTCTCGAAAGGATCGAAAGAATCATCGATCAAGTTAGAAAAAAACCTTTTTTAATTGTGCTTTTGATCATGTGAGAGTGCGTAGTCAACCATGTTCATCACATGCATCCTCGTTCTCTCTCATAATTTTTTATGCTTTTAATTAATTAACCGATTGATTAATTAATTAAATTATTAAGTGAAGTTGTTGCCATGTATAAATAATACAAAGCAAAGTCAATTGATTGCAGCATCCTTGGCATCTACAAAAGGACTGTCCCATAAAACAAATTATATCGATGACGTCATGGAAGTGACGTAAATGTCGGATGGTGTTCGCAATATTAATTTAATTATCCTTTTTGTTAGCTGTGAACTGGATTATATTAATTATATTGACTCTATCTAATGATCATGCATGGCAACGATACACCTCCTCAGCAGTCTATAAAAGAAGGAAATGGATGTCACTCCTGAATGCATGCAATAGTCTCTCTCTCTCTCCGATCCTCTCCTTCAGCCTTTTCAATCCTAGCTCCAACGCTACGTATATATGGCTGCCTGCGGCTTCAGCATCGGTGAGTATATCTATATAAGTAGTATTCTCCTATGCCTTTATCCTCTAAATTATTTACATCCTTCCGCGCCAATCCAATAACCTATGCATCTCAGCGGTTTTTTTTTTTTTTTTTCCTTTCAAGAAAAGGAATCGAAAGTTCAAGTACAATATGGATCTAGGGTCGGCTCTGATAATCAAACTTTAATAATAAACTCTAATGGATTGTAGAAAATTAATTTTACTCTTTCAACTCCCAACATTAATTAATTCTTGTACAATTTCTATAATGACCACAATTTACATTCTGCATGATATTTAGCTTTAGTTGATAGCATCAAGATTGGGCCATGGGGAGACGAGGGAACCCCAAACTATGACGTCCAGTGTGCGGAGATCATAGAGGTCAAAGTCTACGCGGAAACAGTCGTCAATGGTTTGGTGATCACTTATTATGACGCCAAAGGAAATATCCTAACATACAAAACAGGCAGCATGGTTGGTAAATCGAAGAAGGTACGCCAAACGCACGCATGGCCGACATTCTATAGCTAGCTACATAACATATATATATAGATTTTCATTACAAGTTATATACATATACATGTATATATCTTAATTAGTCTTAATTATTATATATGTACATAATAATTTTGTGATGTTACATGCATGCAGGTCGAACTAGCCCGTGGTGAATATATCAACGGGGTGGGTGGGTCCTACATAAATTATGACGACCAAATTTGCATCTCTAACCTCATATTTAAGACAAACAAGCTGAATACGCATGGGCCTTTTGGGGGACGTGGATGTGACAAGATTGCTACAGAGAGTCCAAAGAAATTCACTGTTGATGTCGCGGGCGGTAAAATTGTTGGGTTTTTTGGCCAATCCGTCACATATATTAATTCCATCGGATCCTATTTGGCTGCCGTAAGCAACGCTGCAAGTGTGATTATTATGTAATTGACCATCTATCTATTCAGTATTTCGATCATCCATCTTGTCATCTTCGCTTTGCTCCATCGGGGGAGTATTTTAAATAAATTTGGTAGTTGTCTTTTAAATAAAATTGGATGATCGGTCAAGTTTGATGTATTGTGGGAATGTTTTAAATAAATTTGGAATCGAGTCTCGATGTATCGTGGCAATGTTTTAAATAAATTTGGTAGTTGTGTTTTAAATAACTTTGATAAATTGTGGAAGTGTTTTAAATAAATTTTATGGTTGTATTTTAAATAAATTTGGATGATTAATCGACTTTGATGTGAGTTTGGTATTTTCAAATTTGATATTAATGGTTGTTGATCATTGAAGTATGCTTCTTAGGTTCAACAACTGCACACCATGCCTTAATTTTCTAGTCATAAGTGTATGACACTCTAGCTCTAGGTCTACCTCAAATGCATAGCAAACCGACTGCTCCATTTTCGATCTACTTGGGATATATGAAGTCACTAATAAGTGACATAGGGACCTCCAATTCCAGCACTTTCTCTAGCATCCAGAGCTTGACTTTGTCTTTCATGGAGAACCTCAATCCACCATTCCATTTTCCCTACTTGGAACATATATATGTTAGTGATTTTCCATTGCTCAAAAAATTACCATTTGAGACTGAAATATCCAAGAGCAGATTAAAAAAGATTGAAGGTGATCAAATTTGGTGGGACAACTTGGAGTGGAAAGATCATAGCATTAAGAATTTCCTCACTCCTAATTTTATTCCTATAGACGATGCATTACATGATATATATTTTCATGCAAAATCATTGATTATTCAGTAGGTCGATATGAAATAGTTGAACATTTTATAGAGTAGGCAAAATTATGTATGAGAGGGTATGACCACGTGGGCGAGTCAAGTTTCAACAACAAATCAAGTCAAACAGTAGGTCAAGTCAACAGTCATGCCAAGTCGAAGGTCAAAAAAGCCTCAGCTCGGTTTTAGTCATCTCTTTCAACATCTATTTTGCTCAATGGTTTAGATTGGCTTAATCTCCTGACCTCAAAGTTCTCGAGCTTAGGTAGGTGATTAGAACTCCAGGATTTTTGTAAGGACATGTTCTTCCATGGCGTCATATATTCGTGATATCCGGGACCTGTTCTCACATGGTCCCCTCCATGACTCTACATCTCCATGATATCCGGGACACATTCCCACGTGGTCCCCTATATGCACTCCCACTTCATGTATAAATACTTAGATGGTAGGAAGAAAAGGGTTGACTCTCTAACTAAAAGACTACTTTGTTTTCTATTCTTTTCTCCTCTTTTTCTCCACTATCTGCCTTGAGTGTCGGGGGGGGGGGGGGGGTTTGCCGAGATGAATCTCGGCCCCCTTCTAACTCATTTCAAGTCCTTGCCAAATAGGCACTCTCAAGTACTTGCTTAGGGGTTGACCTCGAACTACTACTGACAACAATTCCGACCCTCCTAGAGTTGATCTGACAGCCAAGTTCCTAGAGCCGACCTGCAAGCATGTACGATGACCTCGGGCGTTCCAGAACCGAGACGAATTACTTGAAGCCTAGCAGATACAGGGTCCAAATCGGCCTCCTCGGGTTCTAAAAGAAAAAGTAGGCTATTCCATTCCTTGATCTCGGACCGGATCATTTTTGGCACCAACCGTTTGTGGGAATCCGAGCTGAGACGTATAGATGGAAAGACATTCAAAGAATCATGACCCCGCAGGTAGAAAAACACGACCCTCACTACCCACCACATAGGTAATGACAAAGGAGGATCTGAATCAGGGTGTGGCGGCTACTGTAGAAGATATTTGAGGAGGCATATACCACCGAGTGACATAAGTGTATTACACTCTAGCTCTAGGTCTACCTCAAATGTATAGCAAACTGACTACTCCATTTTCGATCTACTTGGGATATATGAAGTCACTAATAAGTGACATAGGGACCTCCAATTCCATCACTTTCTCTAGCATCCAGAGCTTGACTTTGTCTTTCATGGAGAACTTCAATTGCATTGCAAACCCACCATTCCATTTTCCCTACTTGGAACATATATATGTTATTGATTTTCCATTGCTAAAAAAATTACCATTTGAGACTGAAATATCCAAGAGCAAATTAAAAAAGATTGAAGGTGATCAAATTTGGTGGGAAAACTTAGAGTGGAAAGATCAGAGCATCAAGAATTTCCTCACTCCTCATTTTATTCCTATAGACCGGTACGCTATATATATTTTCATGCAAAATCATTTATTATTTAGTAGGTCGATATGAAACAGTTGAACATTTTATTGAGTAGGCAAAATTATGTATGATAGGGCATGACCACGTGGTCGAGTCAAATCAACAACAAATCAAGTTCCTAGCATCGTGAGCCCTATAGAGCTTTATTGTGACAACAACGGGGCTATAGCACAGGCTAAGGAACCTTGTTCTCACCAGCAGTCCAAACATATACTACAGCGGTATCACCTCATTCGAGAGACCATCGGTAGAGGAGATGTGCGGATATGCAGAGTAGATACTGATGCTAACATTGCGGATCCCTTGACTAAGGCTTTGGCACAGATGAAGCATGATGGTCATACTAGGTCACTGGATCTTAGAGATTACAGTGATTGACACTAGTGCTAGTGGGAGATTGTCAGTGTCAGCCCTTAGTGTCAATCATGGGATGATTGATTAGGGATCATATGTATCATATTTCATTAATAAAAAGCAAAGTTTGATTATTATATTTACTTCATGCCATCTGAATAAATATAATAATGTCCTAGAAAATATAGATTCTTATCTACAGCATATCAATTAGTAGAATTGATTGTGAGAAGCTATGGAGAACACTATTCTTAAATATTCCTAGTCAAGTATTAATATACAAGGGGAATATTAATGCATTGAGACTAGCCTGTAGGTCAATTGATGATTTGATCTCACAAATCATGGATTTGTGATATCACGTTGACACATGGATATATATTAGAGAATATATACTGAAATGACCTGCCATGAGAAAGTTTCATGGATCGTTATATGAGTGTCATAAACTTTCTCATGTGACTATTAGTATGAATAATCCTTAGACCTGAAATTACTACGGTTCTATATATAAGGAGTTATGTACTTTGGTATCGTCAAACGTCACCCGTAACAGGGTGAACTAGAAAGATGATCACTGGGTATGTAATAAATTATACGGAGGAATGTGAGTGATGTAGATGAGATCTATCACTCCCATATGATGAGAGTGATATCTTTAGGTTGCTTAATAGAGTAGGACCACGAAATACATGACCATGCTCCAATGAGTCAATATGAGATATTGAACTCATTTGTTTTGAGTGAGTCTACTTGGGGATCAAGAAACACAAAGATTGATAAGAAGATGACACAGTCTATGCCTTATTGATCAATCTAGATATCGAGGATAGAAGGACAAGGTTCTACAAGATAGTAGTCACAGAAAGGTTTTGTTGGATCTTGACATTTTCATAACTTGGGTAGCAATGATGCATTGCTAGATGTCGCACATTGCTTATGTGTCTAAAGTGGTTTAGAGACATTCAACGTTACGAAAACCTCTAGGGTCACACACAAATAACATGTTATTTTGGAGATAGGATCATTGTAGTATGACTAAATGAATCATTAGTTAATTGAATGAACTAGAATGAGTTGGACTCATTTCTTGGCCAAACTTGAGTTGGACTCAAATTGGTTTAATTTGAGTTAGACTCAAGTGAAACCAATTGAAGAAGGTTAGCATGATTAATGGTGATTAATCATGCATGCAAATGGATTAATTGCATGAAATGGGATTTCATGATCATTCTTGAACGTTGCATGCAATGGGATTAATGCATGCAAATGGATTAATTGCATGAAATGAGATTACATGAAGATTCTTGAACGTTGCATGCAAAAGGTTAATGTTGCATGCAATGGGATTAATGCATGAAATGGATTAATTACATGAAATGAGATTTCATAAAGATTCTCAAACGTTGCATGCAAAAAGTTAATATTGCATGCAATGGGATTAATGCATGAAATGAGTTTTAATGCTCGACGTTGGATGCAAATGGGATATAAGCTTTTGGGCTTAACGTGAATGATAAATTGATTTTCATTTTTGGTGTGTGATCTCATTTTAGCTAAGCATCCCTTTTTCTCTTCTTCCTTCTTTTTGGCTAAATTCTTGTGTGGAAAGCCTTTGTGTGGTTGCTAGCACGACTAAAGATTCCATCTCCTTCTCTAAGATAATGTTCGTGTGGATACCATAGAGGCGCAGCCATACTGATCGCGCTAAGATCCGACGAACCGTGAACGAGCGGGATAGACAAAGGGCACGCATCAAAAGTATACTCTATAAGTTAGGACCTTTTGATCTATACTTTGTATGAGTTTTCTTTCGCATGGATCGCTCAAGAGATCCTTTTTCTGCTGCGATTTTATTATTTTTCGCATAGGATTCCTAACATCGGCGCGATGGAGGGTTTTTTACGTGGATATTAGCGATGAAATATTTTTTTCATTGCTAATATTTATTATTTTAGCGACGAAAATTTAAATTTTCGTCCCTAATATTTGTATATCAGTCAACTGGTGGGTTCCACCAATTGACTGTCGATAATTTGGCTGACCACAGAATCGATCTCGACTAGCCAATTGATTGAATAGTTTGCGATGAATATTATATATTTCTTTGCTAAATATCACTAGACTGATGGTATCCACTGATCAGCAAATAATTTGCTCGCCACGTAATCGAAGTTTACTTAATCGCCAATCGATGAATAGTTTATGAAATATTTATTTGTCATTAAGTATCAATCGACTAGTGATATATATATCGATCATATTATTATTGGCGATGAATTTTTAAATATCGTCGCTAAACTTAAATATATTAATTGCCAATTGATTGTTACGTCACTTCCATGACGTCAGTCAAAGTCAATACGAATTTAGAAACAATATATATATTCATTTGTTAAAGACTTGGTAAAATTATTGCCACCGGTTTTATGAGACTGCCGTTTTGTAGATGCCTAGGATGCTGCAATTGACTTTGCTTTGTATTATTTATATATGCCAACAACTTCCCCTAATTTAATTAATCAATCGTTTAATTAAATTAAAAAATATAAATATTATGAGTGATAGTGAGCATGCATTTAACGAACATGCGTGGTTGAAGATACACAATCAATTATCACATGGTCAAAAATACAATTAATTTTTTTTTAAAAAAAATCGATGATCCTTTCGATCCCTCCGTGAATTGAGACTAAAGTATAATATAAAATAGTTTTTTTTAAAAAAAAATAATAATAAATTATTCATCTACATGATATCTTATCTTTATAATTAAATAATTAATTTTTGAGTTTAAAAATTCTAGAAAGATTCTATTAAGAAAGACAATGCTCTTGACGACTACATATCCGTTGAATCTATATTCACATTGATCCATATCCGATCTGAAATAAGAAGATGAGTTGTTTTAGCTTCTAGCCGAGCCAATGGTTAAATTGTAAAAGCTCAAAGAGAAATAGGAAAATAAACGTTTCTTCATCTATCATTATTGGAGTCGAAGGACACTTTTATACAAATATTTACAGCAATAAAATTACCTGAGGTATGGATTGATAACAGTATCAGTTGCTATAATAATTTTGATCATGAAGGCAAATATGAAAAATCGTTGATTGATCAAAATCAATAGAGACATTTTCCTTTATTGGTATTATTACTGTCATTATTCCCCGACAAATTCAACAATATTATCTGAATGTTAAGTTTGATAGCCAATTTAGTAAAACATTGTCTAAATAATGACTTGGTAAATATGTCAGCAATTTGATTTTCTGTAAAAATATAAGAAACTAAAAGTTGTCGAGTCGCCACAAGTTCTCTGACAAAATGAAAATCAATCTCCATATGTTTGGTGAGAGCACGAAAAGTTGGATTAACAGCGAGATATGTTGCTCCAATATTGTCACATCAAATTTTTGAAGTAGTGGTTGAAGAGAGATATAATTCTGAAAGAAGTGATAATATCCAAATAATTTTAGATGTCGCATTACCTACAACTTTGTATTCAACTTTAGTGCTTGACCGAGTACCGTAGGTTGTTTCTTTGAAAGCCAAGAAATAAGATTTCGTCTAAGAAATATGGCATACCCACTAGTAGAACGCCTATCTTCAGGAGATCCTACTCAATCTGTATAAGAATAGGAGTGACAGTTCTATAAGAATATCAAACTCAAGCGTAACAAGATGAGTTGCTCAAGAATCTCGATGCCATCCGGGAGTTCTATGTGTTTCTGAAACTGAATTAGGTGAAACAAAGAGGGAGAATGTTCCGGATTGAGATGACTGACATGGTGAATGCTAAGAGGTGGAACGAGCTTGATTTGATGATGCAAGCCCACTGTCACGCCCCGAGAGTATGCCGTGCCGAAAAGTGAACGGACGGCACCTCCCCTGTACGTGGCAACATATCGGGTTAATACAAGGCCCGTAGGCCCACAACAATATGACATATATATGGACAATACCAAACAATACATCCACAAAAACACAAGAGGTGCGCACCGGTGCAACTCTAACATACTACACAAAAACAATATACAAACCAACAGGCAAATACAACACTGATTATACATGGCCATAATACAAAACAACAGCGGAAGCAAATACATGGAAAACCCCAATTATTCGGTGTGAGATGGGATCAGTTGGCGGAGCTCCGAACGTCCAAGGAATCTTCTACCTGTAATATGGGCGACAGGAAGCCCAGGGTCCCGGGGTAGTGAGTATAAACTCAGGGGTAATATGTAGAAAGTGCATGAACATATAGGGTAAAGAAATCTACAAGTATACATGTGAAGATCTACAGGTATACAACATGAGTCCAATAGACATACAGTCATATCCAAATCTAATAACAAATAACTACAGTAAAGTCATACTCAATGTATATACTAAACTGATCAACTGAACACGAAGTAATGTACCAACGTACCTGATGGTCTGCAACATCATATGCTATATCAACCTGAACAGGTATACAATAACATAACCATATAACGTACCAGGTCAATCCCATACCTGACCAACACTCAGACATATGAACAGTATATAATCACATGTAACAACATCCCGGTCCATACCACACTATGACATGATGCTAATCAAATGCATACATCAGTCTGGACCAACTCATATATCATGCTCAACACATAGCAGTGTATAAAATGCAAATGACATGTATCATGATGAACAACCATATGCAGCAATCATAGCTCAATCAAATGCAGCATCTCACAGGCATATGTAAAACATATATCAAATACATGCATACATATATATCAGCAATGCATATGCATGGTCATCGTTCTGCGGACCGTCCCAACCACGACCCGAGTGGCGGGTGTACGACAAATGACAACTAGCGACTCACGCCACCACTCTCGGGTGACCGAGTTGGGTAGTATGGTGAGTAGCGTATAAGCGTAAAAAGCTAACTACTCCTAGGGGCCCTGCTGCCAAGCCAGTCCCTACCCATGAGTAGACAAGCGCCGCACGGGACAATCGCGCGTCACACAACCACCGTCTATAGTGTGGGCGGTGCTAACACCACTGCGCACGGTGGCGGTGCGCGTCTCCGGCTACCACCGTCCATAGTGGTAGGCGCGGCACATCGATGCTCTGCCCTCAGACCACCTACCACTACCCGAGTGGCGGGAGGCGGGATAGTGACGACCGTCTCATCCACAAGGAGACCCGATCGTCGACATGCATGCAAATGTAATGATCGTAGCTCCATACATGTATCCTCGCCTCACTCCCTATCCCAGAAGTCTGGTCAACAAAGTCAACTATGCAAGGACTACTGATCACAAGACTCTCTATCGCACAAGAGTCATACTCATCGTGATCAACCACGCTAAGACCTCTAGTCGTAGCGATATACAATCGGCCATCCATATAACCATACACAGGCACACAATCCATAATGGATATACCATCACACTAGGACCTCTAGTCCATGGTCACATACTGACAATCACACACTTATCTATGCACAGACAACTAGATCCACCATAGATGCACCACTAATACGAGTATGATATAACAATCGACTCCATAATTCAATCCATCACCTAACCCTAGTGATGTAACACAGTAACCCAATCTGAGGTCACAAAGATAACCCTAACCACCTGTACTTACTGAACATCCATCAGCTAATACATTATAGGGTTTATAGTTCCTATCTGAGCTAGATAGTCAATCAAGTAACAGAGTATATATCTCAAAGGTCAAAGGCAGTGCAAGCATATGATTAAATAAGAGTGGATTTAAGGTAAACAGGTATAAACATAAATCCAAGATCATGCACTGGAATTTGATCAAAACTACCGGACCAGGTAGATATTACCCACCTGATACGAAGCTCGAATAATCCTCACGGTCGTGGACTTGCTTCGTATCCCAAACCTGCATATAATAGCAATAATGATTAAGTACAAGTACCATACAAGTATACGAACTAAACACTACTACGTTTCTATGTTCGCATCCTTTCCTCGTCTACGAGGAAAGAAATCCTGATTACCCAAATCTGATACACCATAATCAGACTCGCTCCCACATCAACAAGATCAATATATATATATAGATCTAAACAATACTCAAAACAGGGTTGTAATAGAAACTTATTACAAGATCAGTCTACCACAACTAATCAATTCAATACATCCACCGAATAGATCAAACACTTCCCATTGCCATTAATCCACCAATCCAAATCTGCAAATTAGATCACTCACTATCATCACATACACTAACCTACTTCATCCGACTAGATCTAATCCCACTCATCCATCATCTTTACATCAAACTAATCACACACACAAGCTGTTCACTGCTCCACAGCTTCAATCAGTTCCCACATAATCAACATCCATTATAGCTCCTAATTACTGAATCAATAACAACAAACCTAACCACACCTACATCACTAATCCGAGCCAATCAAACCCAGCTTACCCTTGCTGCTTCAACTAGATAGCAGCACCACACAACATCCATAACAGAAACACTGAGATTCCACCCAAATCACAGGTTAACTTCTAAACACAGCATGATTCTTAACCCACCGCACACAACCAATTGAATTCCCAATTCATTGCATCAATTGACAACACCATAAGCACACAGACATTTCACACAGCACAACACAGAAACGAAGGAAAAGAATTGAACTCACCAACCTTGTAGATCCTTCGTTGTTGCTTCTCCCCTATCCCTTGCTCACTGGAACCAAACCAACCTCGTCACGAGCTCAACACTCTCGAGAACAGTCGGTTGAAAGCAACCTCGGCAAACCACAGATCGACGGAAACAACCCAATCCGCTGACAATACCAAAATCCGATCAACCACAACCATATCTAAGAATCCACGGTGGAAATTGAACCCTAAATATGCGGATTACCTTGATTGGTAGCTCGCCGCCGCGACAGCAACGCCGTCGACCGCCTGCGCGAAAGACCGCCGAGACCCCAAAGAGAAAGGTTCGGCTGGCTGCGACGTTGCCGAGCTGTTTCCCTCCAGACGTCGGCGAGTGAAGGTCGGTGACGGAAGCCGCGCGGAGCAGAGAAAGGATGCGGAGAAGGAAAGGGAAATCGCGATGAAATGCCGATCGGCTGTTCGGCAGGCTTTTTAAATGTCGTTCAAGTGATCCGATTAACCCAGCTCAACCCAAACCCAATCTGATTGGGTTCAGCCCAAGCCCCATTTCCAGCCCAATTTCAGCCCAATTTCTAATTCAAGCCCAAGCCCAAGTCCAATATCTTCAGCCCAATGGATTCCACCCATTTCCAGCCCAATTAACCCACTAATTAAACTCAAATTAGTTAAAGGGGTTAATCCAAAAAAATTTTTTTTTTTTCGTATTTTACACCCACCTGGAAAATTTGAATCAAATCTTTTATAGCAAGTTTGAGTAAAATGTCCATTGTTAAGACAAATTTTGCATCGTCCTCGTCCTCGACCACAACTTTGGCCATGGGTCCGACCGCAACCTCTGTGTCCTCCACTCTAATATCGATGAGTGTATTGCAGAAGAATTGGATTGCTATGATCAAATTTTGGAGCTTTGTTGGTTACGTGCACTGAGAAAGATTTTGGCATATGCTGAGACTGTATTTGTAAAAGCCTCTCATAAGAAGACAACATACTGAGAATGGTTTCCAATGACACTTAATCCAAGCGAGTTGTGACACTGGGAATGAAACTATCACATTCAGAGCTTGAAGCTACAAGAACATGAATTAATAAATCTTGTTTGGGAATCAGATGACCAATTGTAACTAAAGTGCTAGCAAAAGTCTTGACTGTTTGCATATAATCATTGATAGAGGTATCTCCTTGTTGTACAGATTAAAGTTGTAGATGGAGCTGAAAAACTCGTGCTTGAGATTGAGATGTGAAAGTTTTATTAAGAGCTTCCCAAACTGGACAAGAAGTGTCAAGGCCCACGAGGATATGAAGTATGTGTTCAGCAATTGAGGAGATTAACCAATGCAAGACTAATTGATCCTTCTTAAGCCAAATAGTATAAGTTGGATCATCTTTCTGAGGTAGAGTGAAGTACCATCAATATGACCAAGTAAATTATGGACAAAAAGTAAGGAAACGAGCTGCATTTTCCAGATTGGAAAATTGTCATTGTTGAGATTAATGGGTGAAGAAGGAATCGTAGTCATAGGTATGGAAAGATTTTGTGACGGTGGAGATGTTTCTATAAAATTAGAAGAGGAAATTTTAGATATTCTTGTTGCTCCTTCTACAATCAAAGATTGTAGCTTTATTCAAGATTTAATTTGAATGGAATACCAAGTCTACACTCAAAAAATCACGAAGGTGTTAAAGATGTAAAATATCCCTTCGGCTCCACCCCTTGTTTGATAGTTTTGCAAACAAACAAATGCTTTGCATGCATAAACCGATGTACAGTCAGCAGAGCTTAAAAAATTTTTTGTTGATTGATTAAACACCACGGAGGAGCGCAACTTGCTACAATAATAGAAAGAAAAAAAAACACGAAGGAGGGAAAGAGAAAGAAATTGATGGACAACGAAAAAAAGAAGCAATGACTCTAATACCATGTAAAAGCTCAAAAAGAAATAGGAAAATAAATGTTTCTTCATCTATCATTATTGGAGTCAAAGGACTGTTTTAAACAAATGTTTACATCAATAAAAGGAAAGATTACATAAGGTATGGAATGGTAACAACAACAAAATATAATCAGTTGCTATAATAATTTTGATCATGAAGCCAAATATGGAAAATCATTGATTGATTAAAATCAATGGAGGCATTTCCCTTTATTGGTATACTATCATTACAAATCCCTTTTAGAGAATTGGTGGCACGACAAGTTACGTCAATTGATTATGTGGAGTCGGTGACATGATAGTGTCGGCTACTACTCTCCCAAGTAATCATAAGGACTTGGATGAAGATCTAAGGCGTTGGGCCACTAGAAAACTAGAAAGAGATTAAAAGGGGGTCCAGACATACCTTATTAAATCCCTCAGAAGTTTAAGTCAGATTCATAGAGAAGATATAAAATAGTATAAAAAAAACAATCTTTTATATGTTTGCTCATACCTTTTCATATAGCAATGACTTAGCTCCCCTAAGGATTTGTTGTAAAAGCCAAGTCCTTTGGACTAGTAGTCGCATCCTCTGGACAAGTAGTTGCATCCTTCAGACTAGAACAACTGTCAAGTACTAAATGACAACGACAGCCTGTGTTCCTTGAACTGCAATAACTGCAACGGTTGCATCACGCAAATTGTTATAACTATTGAGTACATTTAGGCAGTGGTTGCGTCCCTTGGATTGTTATGAGTACTGTCGAGTCTTAAAAATTACGTGGATGGAACTCGATTGAGAGTCGCCTCTCTATAAACTGATTTCAATAATAAGTTCATTACCTTGAATTGAGACCTTAATCCTACTCTATTCACCTCACCTCAGTCCCCATACCAAATGAGACAATTTGGACGTCTACTTTCTTTGATTACACCTCTTGATTCCTGATCCCTCCCACCATCCACATCTACTTTCTTTTATGTCAATTGGCAAGTGGATTCTGATTCCCTTTCTTCTCTTTTATCACATTCCCCATTTCTCCTATTATTTTTTAATATTTCTTTTTCCATAAAAGGTTGAAACTGCAGTGTTTTATTTTTCATCCTATCCTTCTCTTCAATTCCTGGAATTGTACTTGACTTTCAATAAATTCTAAAAAATTCATTATTTCTTTATTTGGCTTCATTCTCCACTCACCTAGTCATTTCTCTAGCAAAACTAAGCTACTGCCTCAACTAGAAATAGGTCCTTTTAAAGAGAATATCGTATATCTAGAAATTGCTGAGATTCTGAAAGGTCTTCACTTTGACATCAATCTTCTTCCTGAGGAGGATCTTCTTTCTTACTTCTAGTTAAATCTAATAGCATTGGAACTACCCCATAGTCTACGTTGTTAGTGCAATCGATCTCTAGTTAAGGTTGACCCAGTTCGAGTTCAGTTTTGATATTTAAATAATGCCAAAGGATTTATATTACTTTTCCTCGGCTACTCTACAACCATCCAAGAATTTTGATGCTCCCTTGGAATACTTTAGTAGTGCACTGGAATGGCTTGAAAATATTCCACATGGAGCACATGGTTTTCATATCCCTATTCCACTTATAGAGTATTCAGAGCACTCTCATACCCATTAATCAAATGGACTATCTAAAAACTATCTCCAAAGTTATCACTGAACAATTCTAAGCAACAAATTATAATATTAATCGAACCTTAACCATCACTTCAATTCTACAAATGTGATGTCAAAGGAAAAGAGAGCAAGCACAAAGTACAAAGTGAAATAAGGAAAGACATACATAAATATATAATTTAAGAGGTCAATAACAAAAGAGATAATTTTAGTTTTCGCACACCATTGATAATACTCCTTTCTCTCTAATTTAATTCTTATTCACTCTTTAATTAAATTCATTTGTTCCCCTCAATTTTTCATTTTCAATATTAGACACATCATACTCTTACTTAAATATATAGTCCAACGTAGCTAGTAAATGGGTGAATGACTTGCCACCTACCCTTTTAGGATGTGTATATATATCAAAGTGAATGATCCACAATCCACTTGATATGAAATACATTATATATAAATATAAAATAAAGGTGAGAGACCTACAATCCATTCAATAGAGATGTATCGTATGTACACAGGATGAGCAACCCACAATCCATCTAATATGAAGTACATAAAATGTATGCACATATACATACATGTATATATGGGGTGAACAACTCACAATTCATCCGAAATGTCCCACATAAAAATAGAATATACGATCTACAATCTACTCCATGATGGGTCTCACATGAAAATAGAGTGAAAGACGTGAAATCCATTTCATGAGATAAAGTTTTGAAAAAAAAACACGTAGCAAAAACTCTATATTTATAGAAAATTACTTTATTACTAATTTGATATAAATAACCTCATAATTTTTATAAATCATAGAACCAAAATTCTATGACACAAGAATTAAGCTCATCTCTTCGTTTATCTAGCTCAGAAACTATGTACAATTTATTTATTTATACCAGAGTTGAGATAAAGCCCTCTCATATTTTTTTCTAGTTATAGGAATTTTATTGATGTAATTATTTATGATATTGGTCCAATTTTATTTCTCATAATAATTCAATTCA
This sequence comes from Wurfbainia villosa, assembly GCA_025175895.1. NCBI lineage: Eukaryota > Viridiplantae > Streptophyta > Magnoliopsida > Zingiberales > Zingiberaceae > Wurfbainia > Wurfbainia villosa. Next base: position 80,317 of record JAKLTH010000145.1, read on the forward strand.
ACTCTAGTAAATTTCATTAACCAATTTTTTTTTGGAAGAGTAACAACCAATAGGATATAAAAAGGACAAGCAAATATAAATGACAAGATCAAGCTAGCAAATAGAGATATATAAAAGCGTGGAATTTATACATTTTTTTCTTATGACATAAAGAAATTTTCAATAAATCCATCTCTACTATTCCCCTAAAAGGGATCAAATTTAATGCTCAATGTAATTATTATTTATTTATTATCATCGAGCTCTAAGATGATTTTTACAATAATCAAGCATAGATGTAAAAATATATAATGATTTTTTTCTTCTTAAAGACCAGAAATAAACTTTAAAGAATTAATCTATACCTAATTTTTTCTAACAAGGATCTAATTTATTTCTCTTTGTCAATTTAAATTTGTTATTCATTTTCAAACATCATATATAAAAATAATCAAACACATATATTATAACAAAAAAATATTTCTATCGAACAATCTATTTTTTTTTCTTTTAGAGTGTACATTTGATCATGCACAAAGTAGTTAAAAGAGAAACAAATCGAAAAACTCCACCTAAATCCAAGGCCTTTGTTGTGAAGTCTCAATAGTGCGACGATAGTAACTTTGACGACAAGCAATAGTGGTGATGACATACCACAAGGTTAGCGATAGTAATGGAGATGGTAACACTAGGAGAAACGATGATAGAAAGATGGATTCAGAGTTTTTTTTTGTTCAAAGGGAAGTAGGTTAGGAAAATAAATATAAGAAGAGACGACGTGTGGAAAGAGATAGGATTATATATATATTTTTTGGCACTTTAGCAAAAAACACCCAAAATATTTTAGAATATATTATTAGGCCTTCTTAAATTTTTCAGTAATATAACAACCTACCCCCCTAAAAATAAATTTGGTCCTCCAAATTTAGGTGTTTATGTGAAAGGAAGAGGTATGAAAATCGTTTTTCCTTGTCTTATTCACTTTCCCAAGTAGCCTCCCGATCAAAGAGATATTGTCATGTCACTTTTACTAGCTAAACATACTTTTTTTCTTGTGAAGTTGGTGTTCTTTGTACTCCAAGATATTACTTGGATACTCTTCTTAAATAGCATCAAGATACAAAGGTGTCATTAAACTCTCGAGCGTATGAGATGGATATGGAGTATATTTTTGCCACATCGACACATGAAATACAATATGTACTTTTGCTAGTGATGGTGACAGAGTAAGCCTATAAGTCACTAGGTCCGACCATTCAGGAATTTGAAAGTGTCCAAAAAATCTAGGTGCTAACTTTCCTTTAACAACAAATCTTTTCAAGCCCTTAATAAATGATACACGAAGGAATATGTGCACTTCCTAGAGAACTCTAATTCTCTTCATCTCTTGTCTGTGTAGTTTTCCTTTGAACTATGTGTTGTCAATCTCTTTATTTAATCATCTTCACCATCTCTACATCTCTCTAAATTCACTGTGGACGAAATAGTAAATTTCGCCTACTTCATTCTAGAACACAGGTGATTTTCATGCCCTTGAGTATAGTGCTTGGAAAGGAGACATTTGAATAGCTGAATGAAAAATATTGTTATAAGCGAATTTCTACAAAATGCACATGGTCCTCCCAACTATCCATAAAACCTAATACGCAAGCACCACCCTTCTTTTGTCATTTTTGTAATACAAATGTACACCCCCAAGAGGTTGTATTAATATTAATGTGATGTCTTTCCCGCTTCTGATAACTTTTTTTGTTCAAAAAGTATACCCCAATCCCTATATTTTCTATTTCTAACGATACATGTTGGTTGGACAATAAATAGGATGCAATGGGGAAAATCCTTGTCATTCACTCCTTGTTTTTTGTGGTTAGATTTGGATGCCTCCCTTTCACCTCCCTCTTGATGCTATGGCCTCCTCGGGGAAAGGGACCTCCAAGCCCTCGAATCCTCTCCCTATCACTTTGCGTGGCTTCGGTCGCCTTGCCTCTCGGTCGGTGTTCGCACCCCCACCTTTGGTCTAAGAGTCTCCCAGAGGTCCTACCAGGACAATCCTCCCCATGGATATCCCTTAGGTATATACTCTTGATTTCTTCCCCTAAATGCTTCTATAACTGTCCTTTTGTAAATAACCCTTGGTGCTCCTTTAGGTTCCTTTGGGGCCCCTAGGGAGGGGTCCCCTTTGTGCGGTGCCTCTTCACTTTTTCCACCATTCTCCTCAGTGAAGTCGTGGCAAGGAATGTCAGACATCGGATAATGACTATTTGGCTGGTGAAGTTGGGATTTCAAAGGGTAGTAGTTGTCCATCATCTGGCGGATCTATGTCGCCAGCAAGCAGGAGCCTTGCTACGTCTAGAGGAGATATCTAATTAAGTAGGAGCGAGCCCTAACGATCATGGTTGCTACTCTTCGTGATCAAGTGGATGAGATTGAGTCCATCCGCGCAAAGATCAAAGGAACCCCTTCGTCGTCCTCTACACCACCCTTATCTTGATGACCCATTGTCGAGCCCTAACTTAGGGTTTTGTTGTTAAGTTTTTTTTCGACTAATCTCCCGAGCATGCATATTCTCCAAGTTGATTTACTTCTCGACCCTCCACAATAGATCATCATAGTTGGTCAAGGGCTTCTTCATGATGTGAAAAATGTTCCAAAGATATTCTCCAAGTTGAGGAGGTTAAAAATTCTTCAGTAATCCCTCTGTTAGTATACCATCAATAAAGGGAGTGCTTCGGCTATTACTCGGGAAAACCATGGAAGACTTACCCTTGTCTTCCCAATTCGGGGATTCTCTGGACTCGGATTCTCGAGACTGCTCTTCTTGTGGGGCCGGAGTTTGTCCTAATCTTCTATGGGTACAGGAGGAGTCCTAGTCGAAATTGGAGTTATTTCACTTGGAGGTATATGCCTCCTCAAAATATCTTCTACAGTAGCTGCCACGACCTGATTCAGATCCTCCTTTGTCATTACCTCTGTGGTGGGTATTGAGGGTCGTGCTTTTTTGGCTGCGGAGTCATGATTCTCTGAATGTCTTTCCATCTCTACGTCTCAGCTCGGATTCCCACAGATGGTGCCAAAAATGATTCAGTCAGAGATCAAGGAATGAAATAGCCCGCTTTATCTTCTAGAACCTGAGAAGGCCGATTTGGACCCTATATCCATAGGCTTCAAGGAAGTCGGCTTGATTATGGAACGTTCGAGGTCATTGTACACGTTGGCAGGTCGGTTCTAGGAACACGCCGATAGTTATTTGTAAGAGGGTTGGACTTATTGTCAGTAGTCGACTGCCGCACTATCAGTCGACTACCAAGGGATGACAATCGACTGATGAAGATGGGGCGTGGGCACAGAACCTTCCATAGCCGACTGATCAATCGGCTATGCAGACATCAGTCGACTGATGGAGACCATCAATCGACTGATGGGGTTACTGTTGGGCCGGTGGCAGCGACATTGTCGTTAGTCGTCGTTAGAGGGGTAGTCGACTGATGACATGCATCACTCGACTACTGCCTGACCAACAAGAAGAATACCACTCTCTCTATAAAAAGAGAGGGTGAGGGCCTTGGGGAGGAAAATGCTTCATGCCCAATTACTCCCTAAGTGCCTAAAACGTTTTCTACTCTTCTTACTTACTCTTATTTCAATTCTATTGTAAGAAGAGAGATCTTGTAAAGAAAAGGTTTACCTCTACCTTGCTTGGTGCAAAGGAGAGACTAGTGGATTGGTTAGAGGAGTGATTCACCTTGGAACGAATTGGGTCGTGGATTAGCAGCAAGACCGTGAACCACGTTACATCTCGGCGTTAGCATTGGTTTCTTTACTTCTTGCATTTGCTTAATTGTTTTAGTTTTATTATTCCGTTGTGATAACCTTTGATTGTAGACGATTAAGCAAATGATTACCATCAAAGTTCATATAAGGCTATTCACCCCCTCTAGCCGGCCATCGATCCTCCAACAAGTGGTATCAGAGCGAGGAGATTGTCGTCAGACTCACCGCCACAACAATCAACTACAATGGCCGGCTCAAATATTCATCCCCCCAAGTTTGAGGGAGAATTCGCTTGGCGGAAAAAGCTAATGGAGGTATTTTTCGAAACAGATTTTGATATTATGATTACAATGGAATCCGGTTTGGATTTGCCTAGGGATGAAGAGGGAAAGCCAATAGAAAAATCAAGGTGGACCAAGAAGCAAAGAGAGAAGCACCTTGCAAATTCAAGAGTCAAGCACCATCTCTACAATGTGCTCCCTCAACAAGAAATAAATAGAATTGGAGAATGCCTTAGTGCTAAGGAAATGTGGGAGAAGCTAGTGGAGCTTCATAAAGGCACCTCGGAAGCCAAATTAGCAAGAAGAGATCTCCTCCGCTCCCAATTGAACAACATCAAACTCGATAAAGGGGAGAAGGTAACATCTCTTCACTCTCGGTTCAAAAAAGTTATTAATGGTCTAACAAGTGTAGGAGAAAAGCCTTCGAACCGGGATATAGTAATGAAGGCAATAGATGCATTTCCCCGGTCATTAAAATGGAGCTCTATGGTGGACTCCTATATTTCAAAGAATCTAGAGGTGAGTACTCTAGATGAATTTTTATCCACCATGGAATTGCATGAGACTAGGCTTGAAGGAATAGTAGAAGATCAAATCAAGACATCAAGGGGAGTTGCACTCATGGCCGAAAAAGGGAAGAAGAAGAAGGAGATTGCACCCTCCTCATCGGATGAATCATCTTCTTCCTCCATGGATAGCAATGAGGAGGCCTATATGGTAAGGAAGGTGAGACATGCACTTAAAAGTTTTAGATTTAATAAATATCATGATAGGGGAAGAAGGCCAAGGAGAAAAATCATATGCTATAATTTCCAAGGAGAGGGACACATAAGGGATGATTGTCCCCTCTTGAACAAGAGCAAAGAAGAAAGAAAGAAGCATGACAAAAAGAAAGAAGGGAAGAAGAAAGAAGAAAAGAAGAAGGAGAAGAAGTCAAAGCCCCACAACCTTAAAGCGGTGACATGGGATGATCCATCCACATCGGAGGAAGATCAAGCCTTCACAAGCCTTGCTCTAATGGGGATAGATGACTTAGACTCCTCCTCCTCAGAAAAAGAAGAAACAAGCTCAAGCGAGGAGAGCTCAAGTGAAGGGGGAGTTTCACCTTCATCCTCATCATCGGAAGGGGATTGGATAAGTAAGGTAATGAAATTACCCTCCTAAGATGTTATTTCTATGATTACTAGCCTAACTAGGGATTTATTTAAGGCTAAGAAAAAAAACAAATGCATGCTTGATCAAATTCAAAAACTAGAGGAAAAATTGAAAATTGCATGCTCACATGTTAATGAGATTACTTCTAGTATTAATAATGCACACTCACATGATGATTATATTCCTCTTAATGTTAATGATGCATGTATTGAGGAAAATAAGGCCTTAAGGGAAAAGGTAGATCATTTAACTAAGGCTTTAGAAAAATTCACAATTGACTCCAACACCCTAAACATGATTATTGGGAGCCAAAGGGTAAGTTTTAATAAGAAAGGCCTAGGTTATAAGGGAACCAAAAATGAAAAGGCCTATCATTGCCTAATTGCTAGGGGAATCCAAAACCACCATGATAGCTAGGAAATGGATCCCTAAGGAATACTTGGTGAATCCTATAGGAAAGAACTTATATTGGGTTCCCAAGTCCATTCATAAGGGTTAGGAAAACCCTAGGATAGTCAACCATAGTGGAATTTATGTATATCATGTTAAATGGTTGACTTAGGATGATATGGGTGGTAGTTTTTGATTTATAGTGTTGGGTGATGATAATGTGTAACCCATGAATTGAATGTTTAGATCATGATTTATGTTTGATTTTATACTTGATAAATAATCATGATTTATGATTTGGATATATTTGGTGTATGATCATGATATGCAATGATTGATAATATTTGTGTCTATGATCATATTGGGTTTTTAAGATAATACTTAACCTTGATAGAATTGCATGAAATTTTGGTTAAGTACAAATACTTTAGGTACATCTCACACTCACTATAGGCCAACTTGATTGACAACATAGCATGGGTGAGATGCTAGGATGATTCAAATGACTCACTTATGATTATAACATTTTGATGAGTCATTATAGGTATCATAATAGCAATAATAGACCAACTATAGGGAAAGCATGTAAAATACGATAAAAAAAATTGTGATTAAGAAATTATCTTATATAATTTCTCGGGAGTTCACAGAAATTTTACCGGATTCAAAAGGAGTTCATACGAGGAAGATTTAAGCTTGAATGGGTGGTTAGGTCAGCTTGAGTTAACTCGGACTAAACCTAGGTTAGACTTGAGTTGAATGAACCCATTCCATCACGGTTTATAAGGCCGAACCCGAACTCCATCGATCTAGATTTCTTCCCGATCGCGATTTCATCCTCTTCCCATTTTTCCCCTCGATCCCTCCACCGCCACCGAGCTCAACTCTGGTCACCAAGACCGTCGAGCCCTCCGTTGTCGCCTCCGTGCCGTCTTTCGCTCGCCGATCACCGAGGTCTCCTACCACGCGCATCTACCTTTCGCCGCCGCCTAGCTTGTCGTCGCCGTTGGCCTTGCTCGCCGCGAGGACGATCTGCCATCGCCGACGCTCGAGTTCGGGATTCCGAGCTTTGCCTCGCATCGCTTGCGCCGCCGCGAGCCGCCGGCCGCCTTTGTCGAATGTCTGCAGCTACCACACCTAGTCGCCACCTGCATTCATCAGGGATTAGCCCCATCGGAGGTGTTCTCCTCTCCCTTATCCAGATCCCTGCCGACAGCTAATCTCGCTGCCTTTCTTCTCCCAGTCCGACGACAGCAAACACCACCCATGGTGAGATCCGCACGATTGTCGCAGTTGTCTTATTATCGAGCTGATTTACCAGCTCTTATTAGTCATTGCCATCGGAGTTAGGTAAGTCGTCGAACCTCTCCTCGATCTTGGACAAGATCCGTTCTTATTGGTAATCCCTACTTCCTTGAGCTAGGTTTTTCGTGTTTGGGCAGTGTTGGAGTTGGTGTTGCGCCGGAAAACAGGGAGTGCAGCCGGAGGAGATTTGATGGGTAAGCTCACCCTTCTATTCGACTATCGCCGCTATGTGTTTGGATGGTGGTTGATCCGTGTGTGTGTGTGTAAATTGATTGGCGGTGATAGATCGATCTTGAAGTAAGCTGCCATTATAACCCTGATTCAAGTGTTAAATTCTGTTTCCTTAATTGATTTGGTGGATGATTGGAGGATGTGGATTGTTGATCGATCTGCTGTTGGAGTTGGAGATGCCACGACTGTAGAATGTGTTAGGGATGCATTTGAAGTTGCAGCTGGGATGATTGGCTTAGATCGGTAACTCGTAAAGGAATTGCTTGGGGTTTACTTATCTAATTTGTGGTAATTGGGTTCTGATTGTTCTTGTGGTCGCTGACCATGGATGAGAGAATGGATGGAGTTGTGGTGAGGTTGATTTGAGTGTATTTAGATCTATTTACTTTAATAGATATTTGGATGTTGGTGATCTATTGTGAGTCTGATTATGGTGTATCAGATTTGGGTAATCAGGATTTCTACCTCATAGACGAGGAAAGGATGTGAGTATAGGAATGATGTAGTGTTTAGTTCCTACGTTTGTTGGATACTTGTACTTAATCATTGTTTGCTATTATGTGCAGGTTTGGGATACGAAGCGAGTCCACGACCGTGAGGATTATTCGAGCTTCGTATCATGTGGGTAATATCTACCTGGTCCGGTAGTTTTGATCAAATTCTAGTGCATGAATTTGGATATATGTTTATACCTATTTACCTTAAATCCACTCTTATTTAATCATATGCTTGTACTGCCTTGACCTTTGAGATATATACTCTGGTACTTCATTGATTATCTAGCTCGGATAGGAACTATAAACCCTATTATGTATTAGCTGATGGATGTTCAGTAAGTACAGGTGGTTAGGGTTATCTTTGTGACCTCAGATTGGGTTACTGTGTTACATCACTAGGGTTAGGTGATGAATTGGGTTATGGAGTCGATTGTTGTATCGTACATATATTAGTTGTGCATCTATGATGGATTTAGTTGTCTGTGCATAGATAAATGTGTGTGGTTGTCAGTATGTGGTTACGGACTAGAGGTCCTAGCATGATTGTATATCCATTATGGATCATATATCTGAGTATGGTTATATGGATGGTCGATAGTATCTCGCTACTGACTAAAGGTCTTAGCGTGGTCGATGGTATCGGATGAGTATGACTCTTTGTGCGATAGAGAGAGTCTTGTGGATTGTAGTCCTTGCATAGTTGACTTTTGGTTGACCAAGACTCCCCGTGAGATAGGGAGTGTTGCGAGGATACTTGTGTGGATCTATGCATCATTACATTTGCATGCATGCTGTTGACTGGGTCTCCCTTATGGTTGAGACAAGTCGTCAGTCATCCTGCCTCCCCGGCCGCTCGGGGTAGTGGTAGTAGGGTTGAGGGCAGAGCATTGGATGTGCCGCGCTCGGCCACTATGGATGGTGGTAGCTGGAGATGCGAACCTGGCCACTGAGCAGAGTGGTATTAGCACTCGCCCACTATAGACGGTGGTTGTGTGACGTGCAGTTGTCCTGTGTGCGGCGCTTGTCTACTCATGGATAGGGACGGCGTGGCTTGCAGCAGGGGCCCCTAGGAGTAGTTAGCTCTTTACGCTTATACGCTACTCACCATACTACCCAACCGCCACCGAGAGTGGTAGCCGGAGTCGGGCTAGTTGTCATGTCGTACCACCGCCACTCTGGGTCGTGGTTGGAGGGTCCGCAGACAGGTGACCATGCATATGCACCGATATATATGTATGCATGTATTTGATATATGTTTTACATATGCCCGTGAGATCCGTTGCATTTGATCGAGCTATGATTCTGATATGGTTGTTCATCATGATACATGCCATTTGCATTTTATATTCGCTATGTGTTGAGCATGATACATGCGTTGATTGATCGTTATATGCATTTGATTAGCATCATGTCATTGTGTGGTACGGACCGGGTTGTTATTACAGGTGATCATATACTGTTCATATGTTGGAGTATTGGTCAGGTATGGGATTGACTTGGTACGTTATATGAGTTATGTTATTGTAAATCTGTTCAGGATGATCTAGCATCTGGTGTTACAGACCGTCAGGTACGTTGGTACATTACTTCATGTTCAGTTGATCAGTTTAGTATATACACTGAGTATGACTTTACTGTAGTTACTTGTTATTAGAGTTGGATAGGACTGTATGTCTATTGGACTCATGTTGTATACCTGTAGATCTTCACATGTATACTTGTAGATTTCTTTACCCTATATGTTCATGCACTTTCTATATATTACCCCTGAGTTTATACTCACCACCCCTGGACCCTGGGTTTCCTGTCGCCCAGATAACAGGTAGAAGATTCCTTGGACGTTCGGAGCTCCGCCAGCTGATCCCATCTCACACCGAACAATTGGGGTTTTCCACGTATTTGCTTCCGCTGTTGTTTTGTATTATGGCCATGTATAATCAGTGTTGTATTTGGCTGTTGGTTTGTATGTTGTTTTTGTGTAGTATGTTAGAGTCGCACCGGTGCGCACCTTTTGTGTTGTTGTGGATATATTGTTTGGTATTGTCCATATATATATTGTTGTTGTGGGTCTACGGGCCTTGTATTAACCCGATATGTTGCCACGTACAGGGGAGATGTCGTCCGTTTACTTTTCGGCACGGGATACTCTCGGGGCGTGACAATTTTATTGGTATCAGAGCCCTAGGTTGCGAAGTCTATTTTTGGATTTTATTTTGTTCGGGCATCGAGTTTTGCTTTACTCGGTTTTGGTTTCGTGAGTTATGGGATCTGGCTGTTGCGGACATCTCCGAGCTACAAGGTTTAAGGTATGTTAATTGTTATTACATATCCTTCTATTGGTTATGCATTTAGTTGCTTATAACATGAATGACTTGTAGGATATTGGTTAGTATTCGTAACCGTGGTTTGAGTTTGACTACGGGAACGATATGTTGAGGTTATTAGATATGTACCTGCTATCGAAAAGGTAATTACCTTTGAGAGCCGACTGATACCGAGTCAGAAAGCAGGGATTAGGTAGTCACATCTCTTGTGGAGATCAAGGATTACAGTCTTAAGATTTTCACTAATTATGTTAGTCAGATCATTACCCATGGGGTAATGGACAAGCGAGTATACTATTGCTGATGCAGATAGTATAGGATTATTTTGGTGATATTCATAGGGATTTTGATCCCTGATTGGTCGTTCTAGGTTGTATAACATTGAGAGTACTTTTGAGTACTTAACTCGTGTTATACAGAGGAAGCTAAGTTAGCTGCATACCATTATCCGGATTTAGCCGGTACTTGGTGTAAGATATAGGAAATAACCTACGGAAAATAATATATCACTTGGTCATGGTGATGTTGTGAGATAGTATTTCCCCACGTCATCTTCTTTGACTCATTGTCAGAGAATTCTTGGGCATCGAGTAGGGTGATCGGTTGGTAACGAAGGTACCATGCAGAGTCGCTAGACTTGCGAGGGTTACAACCACCTAATAGCCCAAGAATGTGATTGGGTTGGTTTTGGCCTCCCACGGCTTTATCGGTTGACATCTTGATCATGATGTTTGGATCTCCTATCAGATCTTACCGGAAGTGCATAGACCGAGTCATGTGTATAGAAATAACTCTGTAGTAGTGTTTTAAAGAGTTGGAGATTTGATAAGTGATTTTATGAGTCAAATTATTGGAATCCGAAATCTCCAAATGTTGGATAAAAGGAGCAAGATTAAAGTCATGAGTCACGAGCAATTATTGGAGACTTTTCCGATCATAGAAGACCGATTGCAGATTGTCAGCAGCTTCTCATGATTATCATCGAACTCAGAGGAAAGACTCCGAAGGGAGATTTTGTGTGTGCAGTGTGGGTCACGACGACACCAGAGTCAGATTATTCGATGGACCATTGTATCTGTTTCTACTATAAGCAGCTGGTATCTACGAAGAGAGTAAGTATTTTGAAGACTCAGTTGAAGGCTATGGATGATGCTTTCGAGCGGACGATCCACAACCTCGAAAGCTGAGATCATTACAGAAGATTGGGTTATCACATCAGCAGCGATTTACTACCTTAGATATAGTTGGAGCTCTTTGATACTTTCATCCGGAAGAAGTAAGTTACTCGTGATTACCAAGACATCTCAAGACTTCGGGCGTTGGACAACAATTGTTACCTTCCTGCAAGAATACCTTCCTTCCGAGCGGCCAGCATTACCTTCCCAGGCATAGTTGTGATTTGTGCAGAGGAGAGAGAGTATACGACGATGGTCATATCTATGCCGTATTCTCCGGGTGCAACTATACCATTTACAGAGTTGGAGCGTGCTACGATGTCGACAGTTCTTCAGTATTTTACAGCCGGATGTGTACCCTTTGCCAGTACAACAGTGTTTACCATCTCCATTGCAGTTGTTGCAGTTTGTACCTCGATTCGATTGATTTCAGTTCCTCCATGGCAGATTATTTTTGCAGTTACTTGAGCTCAGCCGTCCAGAACAGATGTTGGACAAGTTTACATGATTACTCGAGAAGAAGTATAGAAGACCGAAGGATCGGTCCTTCGTGGTATTACTTTAGGTTATCCTATTTGCGGATATATCGAGAGATACTGGTAGTTTACAAGTATATTTGTCTAGAACATTCTTGGATAGGGTTCGAAGGGTTCCTATCGACTTGTGGGTTGGTGATTTTCTCTACCGTTAGGTGAGATGTTGATCAACAATCAAGAAGTTAGGGGATACCCTTAGCCTTTGCTAGACATACCTCCACTATAGACATATCCTTACGGATAGTTGGATTGTTGGAGCGTTGGTATGCTAGGACTCTCGGATGTACGTATAATCCGAGAGTATTCAGATGTAGTTACGGATGAACTCTCGGGCTGGTCACTGCATGGGCAAGTGGAATATGCGATTGAGGTGATTTCGAGAATAGTCCTGATATTGGGGACCTCATACCGAGAGATGATTTTATGGGTATCAGTGTTGCTAAACACTATGGGAGATTTATCTGCCTTAGTGGTTCTTCTTGAGAATTTTCGAAACTCTTCGTTAAAAGAGAGATAGACCTTTGAGGTTATGTATCGATTATCGATGATTGGAATGCAGTAGTTGAGAATGAGTATCCTTCGTTGGGGATAGATGATTTGTTTAGATCAGCTAAATGACACCTGTGTATATCCTAGGGTTGGTCTACGATTGGAGGTTTGATATTGTAGTGACCTAGTGTCATACAATTATCAGTGTCAGTGTGATGATTGAGCTATCATTAGCGTAGAGTAAAAGGATTCAGGTGTATAAAGCTGATTGATAATGTTGTTAGACTTATCGACGAATTAGTCGTTCATGGATTCGAGGAATCAAGTACTCTTGGAGTATTTGGGATCGATTGTCATCATATCTGTGGATGATATATTTTTGAGATATATTCACGATATTAAGGGAAGTTATGTTTCCCTAGATTGATTTGGTATTTACCATAGATGAGGATAGGATGTTCTAGCGATACTATACCACTGATTTGTTGGACCAAGAAGGTGATGGAAATCACCTGGTCGGAAGCTTGGGAAGCTAGGTTTTAGGGCCTGAAATGTGGCTGACTTTTGTGTCAGTGTTAGTTAATCCGTCCGATATGGATGGAAGGGTATTATACGCAGATGCATCATTTTAGGGATTAGGAGCGATCCCGATGCAGTTGAATGAGACGTATATTATGTGCATGCTTGGTTGAGAAACTAGCGAGATTAATCATTATAGTCTTCCAGTTACTTTCAGTTCTGGGTGACATAGTGAATTTTGGACATTAGATTAATTTCTCTTGTGAGAATAAATCTCCGTCTCTGGGAAGGATGGTGGTTCCCAGAGTTGCATTCGCTTTAGGAAGAGTTGTTTCAGGAGACTCTTCATTCGAGAATAATGATTTATTCGGAGTGTATCCGAAAATAATGAGTATTGGGACGTTCCTGTTGGTGGAACGAGATATGGGATATGGTTGATCTCGTAATTTGAGGTTGGGTGTGCCAACAAGCAAAGGTGGAATATTAGTGACCTGTAGGGTTACGTACCGTGATGAAGTGGGAGCTTAGTACGTTAGACTGTATTGGGAGATTATCTAGAATTCGGAAAGGACTTGATCGAATTTGGGTAGTCGATGATCGATTAGCTAGGTCCGCTCATTTTCTTCCGAGCTGTAAGATGGACTCCGTTGGATCGCTTGATGGAATTATATCCATGGAGTAACCTTAAGTATCATTTCTGATAGTGATTCATGATTCACCTTACGATTCTGGCAAAGTTTCCCATCGGGTACAGGTATAGAGCTCCACTTTGGTACAGTTATTTACCTTGTAATAGGTTGATTGAGATTGTAGGAGAGCTGGAATATAATATTCGAGCTCAGAACCCCACTTAGTCACTTGAGGTGTGATTTTGCACCAGATATTTGAGATGATTGTTGTGACATCTCGTACTCGTACATGAGTCAGAAATTTGGGGACCAAATTTTTATTAGTGGGGGAGAATGTAAAATACGGTAAAAAAAAAATTGTGATTAAGAAATTATCTTATATAATTTCTCGGGAGTTCACAGAAATTTTACCGGATTCAAAAGGAGTTCATACGAGGAAGATTTAAGCTTGAATGGGTGGTTAGGTCGGCTTGAGTTAACTCGGACTAAACCTAGGTTAGACTTGAGTTGAATGAACCCATTCCATCACGGTTTATAAGGCCGAACCCGAACTCCACCGATCCAGATTTCTTCCCGATCGCGATTTCATCCTCTTCCCATTTTTCCCATCGCGACCTTCACCGTGCTCGATCGCAGCCCTCCGCCGCCAGCTGAGCTCAACTCAGTGGTCACCAGCGCCGCCGGAGCCCTCCGTTGTCGCCCTCCAGTCGGCGTGCAGCCTGTCTTTCCGCTCGTCGACCGCCGCGAGGTCTCCTGCCGATGCGCAGTCGCCTTTTCGTCGCCGAAGCCTAGCTTGCTGTCGCCGTCGGCCTTGCTCGCCGCGAGGACGATCTGCCATCGCCGACGCTCGAGTTCGGGATTCCAGTGCTTTGCCTCTGCTATCGCCTTGCCTGCCGCCGAGTCGCCGCCGTCACTTTGTCGAATGTCGCAGCTACTACACCTAGTCGCCACCGCATTCATCGTGGATTAGCCTCCGGAGTTGTTCTCCTCTCCTTATCCGCATCCTCGCGAACCGATCTCGCCTCCTTTCTTCTCCCGGTCCGACGACAACAAACACCACAACCATGGCTGAGATCTGCACGATTGCTGCAGTGTCGGTTCTTATTGGAGCTGATTTACCAGCTCTTACTAGTCGTTGCCGCCGGAGTTAGGTAAGTCGTCGAACCTCTCCTCGATCTTGGACAAGATCCGTTCTTATTGGTAATCCCTACTTCCTTGAGTTGGGTTTTTCATGTTTGGGCAGTGTTGGAGTTGGTGTTGCGCCGGAAAACAGGGAGTGCAGTCGGAGGAGATTTGATGGGTAAGCTCATGTTACCCTTTCTATTCGACGGTCGTTATGTGTTTGGATGGTGGTTGATCTGTGTGTGTGTGTGTGTGTAAATTGATTGGCGGTGATAGATCGATCTTGAAGTAAGTTGCCATTATAACCCTGATTCAAGTGTTAAATTCTGTTTCCTTAATTGATTTGGTGGATGATTGGAGGATGTCGATTGTTGATCGATCTGCTATTGGGGTTGGAGATGCCACGACTGTAGAATGTGTTAGGGATGCATTTGAAGTTGCAGCTGGGATGATTGGCTTAGATCGGTAACTCGTAAAGGAATTGCTTGGGGTTTACTTATCTAATTTGTGGTAATTGGGTTCTGATTGTTCTTGTGGTCGCTGACCATGGATGAGAGAATGGATGGAGTTGTGGTGAGGTTGATTTGAGTGTATTTAGATCTATTTACTTTAATAGATCTTTGGATGTTGGTGATCTATTGTGAGTCTGATTATGGTGTATCAGATTTGGGTAATCAGGATTTCTACCTCGTAGACGAGGAAAGGATGCGAGTATAGGAATGATGTAGTGTTTAGTTCCTACGTTTGTTGGATACTTGTACTTAATCATTGTTTGCTATTATGTGTAGGTTTGGGATACAAAGCGAGTCCACGACCGTGAGAATTATTCGAGCTTCGTATCATGTGGGTAATATCTACCTGGTCCGATAGTTTTGATCAAATTCTAGTGCATGAATTTGGATATATGTTTATACCTGTTTACCTTAAATCCACTCTTATTTAATCATATGCTTGTACTGCCTTGACCTTTGAGATATATACTCTGGTACTTCATTGATTATCTAGCTCGGATAGGAACTATAAACCCTATTGTGTATTAGCTGATGGATGTTCAGTAAGTACAGGTGGTTAGGGTTATCTTTGTGACCTCAGATTGGGTTACTGTGTTACATCACTAGGGTTAGGTGATGAATTGGGTTATGGAGTCGATTGTTGTATCGTACATATATTAGTTGTGCATCTATGATGGATTTAGTTGTCTGTGCATAGATAAATGTGTGTGGTTGTCAGTATGTGGTTACGGACTAGAGGTCCTAGCATGATTGTATATCCATTATGGATCGTATATCTGAGTATGGTTATATGGATGGTCGATAGTATCTCGCTACTGACTAGAGGTCTTAGCGTGGTTGACTGTCAGATGAGTATGACTCTTTGTACGATAGAGAGAGTCTTGTGGATTGTAGTCCTTGCATAGTTGACTTTTGGTTGACCAGGACTCCCCGTGAGATAGGGAGTGTTGCGAGGATACTTGTGTGGATCTATGCATCATTACATTTGCATGCATGCTGTTGACTGGGTCTCCCTTGTGGTTGAGACAAGTCATCAGTCATCCTGCCTCCCCGGTCACTCAGGGTAGTGGTAGCAGGGTTGAGGGCAAAGCATTGGATGTGTCACGCTCGGCCACTATGGATAGTGGTAGCTGGAGATGCAAACCTGGCCACTGAGCAGAGTGGTGTTAGCACTCGCCCACTATAGACGGTGGTTGTGTGACGTGCAGTTGTCTTGTGTGCGGCGCTTGTTTACTCATGGGTAGGGACGGCATGGCTTGCAGCAGGGGCCCCTAGGAGTAGTTAGCTCTTTACGCTTATACGCTACTCAGTCATACTACCCAACTCGGCCACTCGAGAGTAGTGGTAGTGAGTCGGGCTAGTTGTCATCGTGCCACCACGCCACTGGGGTCATGGTTGAGTCCGCAGATGATGATCATGCATATGCATTGCTGATATATATGTATGCATGTATTTGATATATGTTTTACATATGCCTGTGAGATGCTGCATTTGATTGAGCTATGATTGCTGCATATGGTTGTTCATCATGATACATGCCATCTGCATTTTATATACTGCTATGTGTTGAGCATGATACATGCGTTGATTCAGACTGTTATATGCATTTGATTAGCATCATGTCATTGTGTGGTACGGACCGGGTTGTTATTACAGGTGATCATATACTGTTCATATGTTGGAGTATTGGTCAGGTATGGGATTGACTTGGTACGTTATATGAGTTATGTTATTGTAAATCTGTTCAGGATGATCTAGCATCTGGTGTTACAGACCGTCAGGTACGTTGGTACATTACTTCATGTTCAGTTGATCAGTTTAGTATATACACTGAGTATGACTTTACTGTAGTTACTTGTTATTAGAGTTGGATAGGACTATATGTCTATTGGACTCATGTTGTATACCTGTAGATCTTCACATGTATATTTATAGATTTCTTTACCCTATATGTTCATGCACTTTCTATATATTACCCCTGAGTTTATACTCACCACCCCTGGACCCTGGGTTTCCTGTCGCCCAGATAACAGGTAGAAGATTCCTTGGACATTCGGAGCTCCACCAGCTGATCCCGTTCCCCACCGAACAATTGGGGTTTTCCACGTATTTTCTTCCGCTGTTGTTTTGTATTATGGCCATGTATAATCAGTGTTGTATTTGGCTATTGGTTTGTATGTTGTTTTTGTGTAGTATGTTAGAGTCGCACCGGTGCGCACCTTTTGTGTTGTTGTGGATATATTGTTTGGTATTGTCCATATATATATTGTTGTTGTGGGCCTACGGGCCTTGTATTAACCCGATATGTTGCAACGTACAGGGGAGATGTCGTCCGTTTGGTTTTCGGCACGACATACTCTCGGGGCGTGACAAAGCAAATGCTTAATCAATGGACATATTGCCCATAGATCATAGTTGTATATTTTAAATGATTTAAAAACATTTCATATTTCATAAACAGTGAATTCATGTTTTGAAAAGTTTCTAAGGCAAAACTAGTTTTCAAGTTGATACAAAATTGAGACTTTTTGAAACTTTTGAGTTTTTACCTAATTTTTGAAAATAGAATGAATTTCATGAAAAATCATTTTTCACTAATAAAGGGACTTACAAGAAATATGTTTTCAAAATTTCATGATTTCTCGAATTTTCTATAATTTCTGGTGCATTTCTGAGGTTGGACTTCATAAATCAGAAATTCTGATTTTTAGGTGCCAGTCGATTGGTAGGCTGAACCAGTCAATTGATGTATTGTGCACGAGCACAGTAACCTATTTTATCATGTTTTTAATTTGATTTTGGTATTTTCTTCCATTTGACTTGATGTCATGCATGTATAACATTTGTATAATGTTTTTGATGGTGTCAAAGGGGGAGAATATTAATGGTTTAAGTGAATCATGCAAAGGGGGAATTTAGCATGTCTTAAGGGGGAGTTGCATGTTTAAGGGGGAGTTTTGATACTGATGTTTACTTAAGGGGGAGTTTTGATACTGGTGTCTTAAGGGGGCTTGAAACAGCTGAGCTAAACCAATTGGATTGGGTTTGAGTTGGGTTTGGAATGGGTTGGTTAGGCTTGGATCGGTTCACCTGAACTGAACCGCACGAACGGTTGTTAAAAGCGGACGAACGAATCGATCTCTCGCGATTTCCGCTTCATCGCTGCCGCTGGCGATTTCCTCCTCCCCTCTCGCGGCGATTTTGGCTCCTCTTCTTCCTTTGCGAGCCGGCGACTGCTGCTGCCGACGGTGGAGGATCCGGTCGTCGCCGATTTTCTTTCTCATCTGTCCCGATTTGAGCTATAACTCGCCGAGAGCTTTCCGCCACTCCTCCTCCTCTCAAGCATCGCCGGAGTGGTCGCCAGCTCCGTCGAACGCCTACGGCAGCCACGGCCGATTCCTTCCTTCCTTGGTTCTACTTCGTCGCTGCAATAGGTATTGTCCGACGTCGATTTCGATCTGCAGTTTCTCTTGGATACGGCCAACTCACTCAAGGACATTCAAATCAGTCGTCGATCGATTTCTTTCTTCTTTGTAGATGTTCTTACGATCGCTGAGAGCTTAACCTCGCCGGGGCAACACATCGACTGCTAGGTTCTTGCGTATGCATCACATCTGCTGGATCTATTCAGGCGAATCCAGTTAGTTCGCCGCCGCCTTCTTCCACACTTCCACGATAGCTTGATTCCAGAGCTCCAAGATGCTAAAGATGCCACGGTGAAAGGGGGAAAAACAGTGGTGAGTGGTGGTAAGGATTTTGGAATATTGTTGGTTTATGCAGTGGATTTACTGGATTCGATTTAGAGTTAATTGTTTCATACAAATCTGTTTGAATTCGATGGATGTGATTGGGCAGTGTCATCAACAGTTGATCATTTTTGTTGATGAAGTTAAGGGGGTGTGCTAAGTGTTGATGATATGTGAATATGCAGGTTGATTTGGATGTTTAGACTTTCATGTATGTTACGGTTGATCTGTAGATGAGTTAGGTGTTGTAAATGTGTCCGATTGATCTATTCGGTGGATGTATTGAATTGATTAGTTGTGGTAGACTGATCTTGTGGTAAACTCCTATTACAACCCTGTTTAGAGTGTTGTTTAGATCTATATACTTTAATGGATCTTTGGATGTTGGTGATCTATTGTGAGTGTGGTTATGGTGTTTCAGATTGGGATAATTGGGATTTTTAACTCGTAGACGAGGAAAGAATGCGAACATTGAAACGAAGTAGTGTTTTATTCGTATACTTATCAGAGTCTTGTACTTAACCATAATTTGTTATTATGTGTAGGTTTGGAGTACGAGGTGGGTCTTCGGGCTTGAGGATCATTATTTCGAGATTCGTATCAGGTGGGTAATATCTACCTGGTCCGGTAGTTTTGATCAAATTCTAGTGCATGATCTTGGATTTATGTTTATACCTGTTTACCTTAAATCCACTCTTATTTAATCATATGCTTTCTTTTGACCTTTGAGATATAAACTCGGTACTTCATTGATTATCTAGCTCGGATAGGAACTATAAACCCTATTATGTATTAGGTGATGGATGTTGGTAAGTACGGTGGTTAGGTTATCTTTGTGACCTCAGTTAGATTCTTGTGTTACATCACTAGGGTTAGGTGATGAATTGGGTTATGGAGTCGATCGTTGTATCGTACACATATTAGTTGTGCATCTAGGGTGGATTTAATTGTCTGTGCATAGATAAATATGTGTGGTTGTCAGTATGTGGTTACGGACTAGAGGTCCTAGCCTGATTGTATATCCATTATGGATCGTATATCTGTGTATGGTTATATGGATGGTCGATAGTATCTCGCCATTGACTAGAGGTCTTAAGCGTGGTTATTGTCGGATGAGTATGACTCTTTATGCGATAGAGAGAGTCTTGTGGATTGTAGTCCTTGCATAGTGACTTTTGGTTGACCAGGACTCAGTGGATAGGGAGTGTGGCGAGGATACATGTATGGAGCTATGCATCATTACATTGCATGCATGCTTTGTGACCGAGTCTCCTTGTGGATGAGACGGTCGTCAGTCCATCCCGCCTCCCGCCACTCGAGGTAGTGGTAGCGAGGTTGAGCGAGCATTGGATGTGCCCTCGCCACTATGGATGGTGGTATGGAGATGCGGCGTCGCGAGTGGTGTTAGCACTCGCCCACTATAGACGGTGGTTGTGTGACGTGCAGTTGTCTTGTGTGCGGCGTTTGTCTACTCATGGGTAGGGACAGCGTGGCTTGCAGCAGGGGCCCCTAGGAGTAGTTAGCTTTTTACTCTTATACGCTACTCAGTCATACTACCCAACTCGGTCACTCGAGAGTGGTGGCAGCTGGAGTCGGGCTAGTTGTCATTTGTCGTGCCACCCTGGCCACTCTGGGGTCGTGGTTGGACGGGTCCGCAGATAGTGACCATGCATATGCATTGCTGATATATATGTATGCATGTATTTGATATATGTTTTACATATGCCTGTGAGATGCTGCATTTGATTGAGCTATGATTGTTGCACATGCTTGTACATCATGATACATGCCATTTGCATTTTTTATTTACTGCTATGTGTTGAGCATGATACATGCGTTGATTCAGACTGTTATATGCATTTGATTAGCATCATGTCATTGTGTGGTGCGGACCGGGTTGTTATTACAGGTGATTGTATATTGTTCATATGTTGGAGTATTGGTCAGATATGAGATTGACTTGATACATTATATGGGTTATGTTATGGTATATCTGTCAGGATGATATAACTTAGGGTGTTGCAGACCGTCAGGTACGTTGGTACATTACTTTATGTTCAGTTGATCAGTTTAGTATATACATTGCGTATGACTTTACTGTAGTTACTTGTTATTAGAGTTGGATAGGACTGTATATCTATTGGACTCATGTTGTATACCTGTAGATCTTCACATGTATACTTGTAGATCTATCCTTATATGTTGTTCATGCACTTTCTATATATTACCCCTGAGTTTATACTCACCACTCCTAGACCCTGGGCTTCCTGTCGCCCAGATAACAGGTAGAAGATTCCTTGGACGTTCGGAGCTCCGCCAGTTGATCCCATCTCACACCGGACGAACGGATGAAGGTGTATTTACGCTTTGTTGTATTCTTGTGGATTGATGTATTCCATATTGTTGTTTTGGGTTTTAGTTTGTATTGTTTCCGTATTTGCGACATACGGATGTGTTGTATATATTTGGTCTTTGATTCGATTTCTGTTATGATTCTTGTTGTGTCAAGTCACTCCGGAGTGCACAGTTTGGTCTTTGTATCTTGGTTATCTGTTTGTATTGTTTCCGCTGTGTTTTGTATAATTGGTATGTTGGTATATTTATATATTGTGTTGTTGTTGGGCCTACGGGTCTTGTATTAACCCGATATATTGTCATGTACAGGGGAGATGCCGTCCGTTTACTTTTCGGTACGGCATACTCTCGGGGCATGACAACAGAGGTAATGACAAAGGAGGATCTGAATCAGGTCGTGTCATCTACTGTAGAAGATATTTTGAGGAGGCATATACCTCTGAGTGAAATAACTCCGATTTCGACTAGGACTCCTCTTGTACCCATAGAAGATTAGGACAAACTCCGGCCCCACAAGAAGAGCAGTCTCGAGAATCCGAGTCCGGAGAATCCCCGAATCGGGAAGACAAGGGTATGTCTTCCATGGTTTTCCCGAGTAATAGCCAAAGCACTCCCTTTATTGATGGTATACTAACAGAGGGATTACTGAAGAATTTTTAACCTCCTCAACTTGGAGAATATGTTGGAACATTTTTTCAGCTCATTGGTGAAGAAGCCCTCGACCAACTATGATGATCTATTGTGGAGGGTCGAGAAGTAAATCAACTTGGAGAATATGCACGCTCGGGAGATTAGTCGGTAAAAAAACATAACAACAAAACCCTAAGTTAGGGCTCGACAATGGGTCATCGAGATAAGGGTGGTGTAGAGGACGACGAAGGGGTTCCTTTGATCTTTGCGTGGATGGACTCAATCTCATCCACTTGATCATGAAGAGTAGCAACCATGATCGTTAGGGCTCGCTCCTACTTAATTAGATATCTCCTCTAGACGTAGCAAGGTTCCTGCTTGCTGGCGACATAGATCCGCCAGACGATGGACAACTACTACCCTTTGAAAGCCCAACTTCACCAGCCAAACAGTCATTATCCGATGTCTGACATTCCTTGCCACGACTTCACCGAGGAGAACGGTGGAAAAAGTGAAGAGGCACTGCACAAAGGGGACCCCTCCCTAGGGGCCCCAAAGGAACCTAAAGGAGCACCAAGGGTTATTTACAAAAGGACAGTTATAGAAGTATTTAGGGTAAGAAATCAAGAGTATATACCTAAGGGATATCCATGGGGAGAATTATCCTGGTAGGGCCTCTAGGAGACTCTTAGACCAAAGGTGGGGGCGCGAACACCGACCGAGAGGCAAGGCGACCGAAGCCACGCAAAGTGATAGGGAGAGGATTTGAGGGCTTGGGGGTCCCTTCCCCCGAGGAGGCCATAGCATCAAGAGGGAGGTGAAAGGGAGGCATCCAAATCTAACCACAAAAAATAAGGAGTGAATGACAAGGATTTTCCCCATTGCATCCTATTTATTGTCCAACCGACATGTATCGTTAGAAATAGAAAATACAAGGATTGGGGTATACTTTTTGAACAAAAAAAGTTATCAGAAGCGGGAAAGACATCACATTAATATTAATACAACCTCTTGGGGGTGTACATTTGTATTATAAAAATGACAAAAGAAGGGTGGTGCTCATGTAAGGGTCACCCCAATTTTAAGAGAAAATTTCTCTAGTACACCCAACCTTACACTAGAGGTTAACAACACCGGAGGTCTTCAGCTTTGGAAAAAGGAGGTGTTGCCCCAAAGTTATCTCTGGTAATCGATAAACCAAAGGCCTAGGGATAGCCCCCAGTGAGATAGCTAGTTTATCCATCCGCCTCGGCTAGGTCGGTTTGCTCTCACCACCGCCGAGTCGAGGGAGACAGGATTCATCGACAGAGGAAATAACTAATTATTACATGCATAATGCTATTATTACAAGAGCAACAAACACTAGCAATTCACAATGCAAAAGTGGTGGAAAACTGCTCTTTCCCCCTAGCGGCGCATGTAGTAAGCGAAGGGGTAGTTCTCGGTGGGGACATGCTCCCAAGCTCAGAATCACATGAAAGCCTTTCAGATCTTTTCTTAGTAAGAAGAATCAACCATTCAGGTTTGGACTACTTCTAGGGGATGTTCTCTTGAGTACAATTTTCTTCCTTGGACACAAAGAGGGCATCAGTAAACGCTAGATCCTAGCACGCTCCATAGAAAGATGAAGATCTTGTGATAGCATCTGAAAACTTCCATCCAAGGCGTGGGGATGATGAGATAGGTGAGCGGTCAACTCTCAGGGAGTAAATCTCTGTCCTTTTCGACTCGACACATCTTGTCAGCCTCTCAGGTCAATTTCGTTCTTAGTTGAGCATTGCTCTGGACACTAAGCCATGTGGCAAACCAACTTGTCATAGTTTCTCTGAACCTATATATGTGTAATTAATGAGGAACCTATAGGTGAGGACGAAAAAGAAAATAAGTAGCGACAATAGCTAAACTTACCATTAAGTCTTAGTGTATACGCTCTAAAATAGTCGAGTGCACCATGAGGCGGAGTTCCTTGAGAGAAGAGGATTGAAGTAGTGAAAGGCAAGACACTCAGTAATGGTAAGGGCATCTGGGTGGGGGCTCCATCAGCGGAGGATGAATCAGGTGACTTAAAGGAAAATGGTGATATTACAGGGATAGGTGCTGCTGGAAGCACAGATGATAAAGTGGTCAAGGAGGTTGGGAAGAGAGTCTCCAGAGCATATGAAAGGGGGTTGATAGGAGATCAAGGATACACTTAAGTAAAAGAAGGTACAGGGGTAGTCAAGAGAAAAGGCTAGGGTAGTGGAGAAATGGTCCTTGACGAGGAGTCTCAGATTTTTGAGACCCCTAGGGAAAGGGGTTCTACCCTTTGAAGTCCCGAGGGGGGTCCATTAAGAGGGGGCAGAGAAAGGGCTGCTGAGAAGGCAAAGGTGAGGTACTAGGTGCAGAAGCCTCATAGACCTCTAATAAGTCCCTCAATCACGTTGTCGTCGCTTGATCTGGAAAGGAAAGGGCAGCCCTCATCGCGGCAGCATGGTCATCATTGATCTCGGAGAATGGTGGAAGGGTGTGAGGAGACGTTGACCTCATCCCTTTGAATTTTTTCCTCTTTAGAGACTCTATGAGAATGTCTTTATCGAGTCCCTACATAATATCAACAATCGTACTATGCAAAGAGAAAGAAGGGACACCGAGTTGATAGAGGAGTTGCGACAACAAAGCCAGATATGCGTGAAGGAGAATAAAAGGGCAAAAGTATCGTCCTAATGGGATAAATGAGACAGAGGGTTTGCAACCCCAAGGGTAGAATGGTGCAAGCTCAAAGAAAATTGATCACGTAATGTCAAACCTTCATATTTATTCGTGTGACTATTTGAAAGGGAGGTGGCATATGATATGGATATAAATCAACCTATGGGACCCTGGGAGTAAATAAAGATAGGGGTAGGGTTTCGCCGTGGGGTTATGTAATGAGTCAAGAGTGGAGCAACTCGAGAAGGCTTGAGGGCCAAAGTGAGACTAGTCAGGAGTGGAATGACATCCGAAGGGCCGAAGTCGGAAGTATGATCGACGAATTGAGAGCAGAGCGACTTGGGAAGGGTTGAGGGCAGAAGTTGGACAAGTCAGGATCAGAGTGATTCAAGAAGGGTAAAATGTCGGAGTAAGATGAGTTGGGAGCGGAGCGACTCAAAAAGGGCAGAAAGTAGAAGTAAGACGAGTTGGGAGTGGAACGACTCTAGAAGGGTTGAAGGCTAAAATAAGACGAGTTGGGAGTAGAGCGACTCGAGAAGGGTTGCGGGCAAAAGTTGGCCGAGTTGGGAGTTGAGCTACTCAAGAATTGTAGAAGGCTGAAGTAAGGAGATTCAGGAGCGGAGCAACTCAAAAAGGGTAAAAATTCGAAGTAATTAAGATGAGTTGGGAGTGGAGCAACACAGGAAGGGTCGAAGGTCGAAGTAAGATGCTTTGAGAGTGGAGCAACTCGGGAAGGGTTGAAGGAATAAGTCGATCGATTCGGGAGTGGAATGACTCATGAAAAGCATAAGACAGAAGTAAACTGAGTCTGGAAGCGTAACGACTTGAGAGACAGGGACCACTCAGTACATTCCCTCTTCAGATGGAGTATGCTTGATCCCCTAAAAACTTTTTCACGAAGAGTAGCAACCATGATCATTAGGGCTCGTTCCTGCTTGGATATCTCTTCGTGATCAAGTGGACGAGATTGAGTCCATCCACGCAAAGATCGAAGGAACCCCTTTGTCGTCCTCTACACCACCCCCCTTATCTTGATGGCCCATTGTTGGGCCCTAACTTAGGGTTTTGTTGTTATGTTTTTTTCGACTAATCACCCGAGGGTGCATATTCTCCAAGTTGATTTACTTCTCGACCCTCCACAATAGATCATCATAGATTGTTGAGGGCTTCTTCACTAATGAGCTGAAAAATGTCCCTCTACTAAACCTTGGGAGAAAGCACTTACCAATAATTCCGAGTTGGTCGAAGGTATATCCAAGGTAGATTCGTTAAAACGTTGAATATACTCCCACAAAAACTTGTGACTCCTCTACTTCATGGAAAATATATTCATAGGGGTTTTATGATACCTTTTATTGCTGGTGAAGTGGTGGAGGAAAGCCAAACTCCGATCTTCAAAAGACCAAATAGATTCGGGAGGGAGTTTATTGAACCACCTTTGGGCCGAACTAAATAGAGTCATCAGAAACACTCGACACTTGACCCTCTCTATATATTTGTGCAACATATAAGCATTTTCAAAATGGCTCAGACGATCTTCTGGGTTTAATGTTCTAGCATATTCTCCAAGTTGAGAAGGTTAAAAATTCTTCGGTAATCCCTCCGTTAGTATACCGTCAATAAAGGGAGTGCTTCGGCCATTACTCGGGTAAATCATGGAAGACTTACCCTTGTCTTCCCAATTCGAGGACTCCCCAGACCTGGATTCCCGAGACTACTCTTCTTGTGGGGCCGGAGTTAGTCCCAATGCTTTTATGGGTACGGGAGGAGCCCGAGTCGAAATTGGAGTTATTTCACTCATAGGTATATGCCTCCTCAAAATATCTTCTACAGTAGCCGCCACGACCTGATTCAGATCCTCCTTTGTCTTTACCTCCGTGGTGGGTATTGAGGGTCGTATTTTTTTGCCTACTGAATAATGATTCTCTGAATGTTTTTCCATCTCTAGGTCTCAGCTCGGATTCCCACAGGCGGCGCCAAAAATGATCCGGTCTGAGATCAAAGAATGGAACGTTGGTGCAATCGGCCCAGGTCACGATTGACCAGACTCGAGTAGGGTTTTGATGTTTGACAATGAGATTGACAATTGGATTGTCAATGGAGTTTGACCATTGTTTGACAATGGATTGATCATATGGTCAACATGGGTTTGACCATATGAGGAGATAGTGTTATGGGGAAATTGTTAAAGCAATCAGCCTCAGGTCAAGGGTGACCTAGCTCGAGTAGGACTTGAGAGAAGTCCAAGTTTGAATACTTGGCATGAAAAGTCTAAGCATGGGTCTTTGCAATGGTAAATTCTAAGTCTTGGGTACTTGACATGGAAAGTCCAAGTCATGGGTACTTGGCAATTGGAAAGTCCAAGGGTGTAGTCTTGGCCATATATGTCCAAGTATGTAGTCTTGGCGGTAAAAGTCCAATTCATTGGTACTTGGGAATGGGAAAGTCCAAGGGTGTGATATTGATGGCATAAAGTTCAAGCATATAGTCTTGGCAGCATAAGTTCAATGTTTAGCATCATAAAGTCCAAGCATGGAGTCTTGATGGCATAAGTCCAAATGTGCCTTGACAAATAACCCAGTTAGCATGACATAGCCGATGGAGGCACTTGAAGGCTAATGCAAGGATGAAGAGTCACGGACTCAAGGGATCCGAGATGCGTGGGTCTGATAGAAGTGGACTGAAGGCATAAGTCTAGGCTAAGGGTGTTTATCAAGTATAAGGGGATCATACTTAGGGATAAATCTCATTGTTGAGGTTTATCAGTTGACTGACCTAGTTTTGATACTCGGGAGCCGAGTTGACTCAGAGCAATTGACTGGGATTATGACTAGTCAACTGGTGGTGTAGTCGACTAAGGCTCAACTACCGTCTGTGCTCTGGCAGTCGACTGGAGGTTGTGGACACGAGCACAAAATATTCATGCGGGCTTGGCGATCCCCACTTTGGTAAGGTCGTATCGGTGGTATCCATTAGGCAAAATCAACGTGGATTAAGTTTGTTGTGAGACAACAACACTGTAAACAATTGACTAGTGTCTTTAGACATTCGACTGGACTTGGACACTCTACTGTTAATATGGGCAGTCGACTGGTGTTTGTAGACACGGGCACAAAATGCTCGGTAGTCAATTGGGCAGTCGACTATGGGCTTGGCAATGATCCGTAAGGGAAGTTGACTGCGAGGGTATTCGTTGGGCGAATCTAACGTGGATTAAGCCCGATATGAGACAAGGACACTATAGGCAGTAGACTAGTGCCTTTAGACAATCGATTTTCAGGCGGAAATCTAGGTTGTGCGGAGGCATACGAGGAGGATTTCGGCAATAGTTATTGGGGCGATTTGAGGCGAGGTGTTGGTACATTTTAAGGTCCTTCAAGCTCTCCCAAAGCAACCAACAAGCAAGCAATCAAAAGTACTAGTTTGTAAAGTGTTCTTTACATTGTTGTTGTATTTCCTTTGTATTTACTTGTATTTATCTCATATTATTGTAAGAACAATTGTAAGAGATTTCACCACCTCTGGTGTATCATTGAGAAGGAGAAGTTTTATAGTGGTGGTGTGCATCACTAGAGCTCGCTCGTGGAGTAGGAACTCTAGGTTCCGAACCACGTAAAATTCTTAATGTTGTGCTTGTGTTGTTTTCATTTACTATTTGCATTTGTATTTGTATTCTGCTGCGCTAACAACAATTGTAGACACGCACGCGATCGAAATCCATCGAAATTGATGAACACTATTCACCCCCCTCTAGCGTGGACACATCAATCCCTACATGGAATATCCCACTTTATCTTCTAGAACCCGAGGAGGCCGATTTGGACCCTATATCCTCTAGGCTTCAAGGAAGTCGGGTCGGTTCTGGAACGTCCGAGTTCATCGTACACACTGGCAGGTCGACTCAAGGAACCTGCCTGACAGTTCAGGTCTAGGAGGGGTGTCAGTAGTAGTTCAAGTTCTACCCCTAAGCAAGTAGTTGAGAGCGACTATTTAGCAAGGACTTGAAAAGAGTTAGAGAGGGTATGGTGCCATGGAGGGGACCACGTGAGAACATGTCCTTACGGAAATCCCGGAGATCTAACTGCCTACCTGAGCTCGAGAATTTTGAGGTCAGGAGATTAAGCCGATCTGAACGCCGAACAGGACATATGTCAGAAGAGATGACTAAAACCGAGTTGAGGATATTTTGACTTTCGACTTGGCATGACTAGTGACTTGACCGATTGTTTGACTTGATTTGTTGTTGACTTGACTCGACCATGTGGTCATACCCTATCATACATAATTTTGCCTACTCTATAAAATGTTCAACTGTTTCATATCGACCTACTAAATAATAAATGATTTTGCATGAAAATATATATAGCGTACCGGTCTATAGGAATAAAAAGAGGAGTGAGGAAATTCTTAATGCTCTGATCTTTCCACTCCACGTTGTCCCACCAAATTTGATCACCTTCAATCTTTTTTAATCTGCTCTTGGATATTTCAATCTCAAATGGTAATTTTTTGAGCAATGGAAAATCACTAACATATATATGTTCCGAGTAGGGAAAATGGAATGGTGGGTTTGCAATGCAATCGAGGTTCTCCATGAAAGACAAAGTCAAGCTCTGGATGCTAGAGAAAGTGTTGGAATTGGAGGTCCCTATGTCACTTATTAGTGACTTCATATATCCCAAGTAGATCGAAAATGGAGCAGTCGGTTTGCTATACCAAACTCACATCAAAGTCAATTAATCATCCAAATTTATTTAAAATACAACTATCAAATTTATTTAAAACACTTCCACGATATATCAAAGCTATTTAAAACACAACTAACAAATTTATTTAAAACATTGCCACAATACATCGAGACTCGATTCCAAATTTATTTAAAACATTCCCACGATACATCAAACTTGACCGATCATCCAATTTTATTTAAAAGACAACTACGAAATTTATTTAGAATACTCCCCCGATGGAGCAAAGCGAAGATGACAAGATGGATGATCGAAATACTGAATAGATAGATGGCCAATTACTTAATAATCACACTTGCAGAGTTGCTTACGGCAGCCAAATAGAATCCGATGGAATTAATATATGTGACGGATTGGCCAAAAAACCCAACAATTTTACCGCCCGCGAGATCAAAAGTGAATTCTTTTGGACTCTCTCAGAGCAATCTTGTCACATCCACACCCAAAAGGCCCATGCATCGGCTTGTTTGTCTTAAATATGAGGTTAGAGATGCAAATTTGGTCATAATTTATGTAGGACCCACTCACGCACGTCGATATATTCACCACGGGCTAGTTCGATCTGCATGCATGTAACATCTCAAAATTGTTATGTACATATATAATAATTAAGACTAATTAAGATTTATACATGTATATGTATATAACTTGTAATGAAAATCCATATATATATGTTGTGTAGCTAGCTATAGAATGTCGCCATTCGTTTGGCGTACCTTCTTCGATTTACCAACCATGCTGCTGTTTTGTATGTTAGGATATTTCCTTTGGCGTCATAATAAGTGATCACCAAACCATTGACATTTGTTTCGCGTAGACTTTGACCTCTATGATCTCCGTGCTGGACGTCATAGTTTGGGGTTCCGTCGTCTCCCCATGGCCCAATCTTGATGCTATCAACTAAAGCTAAATATCATGCAGAATGTAAATTGTGGTCATTATAGAAATTGTACAAGAATTAATTAATGTTGGGAGTTGAAAGAGTAAAATTAATTTTCTACAATCCATTAGAGTTTATTATTAAAGTTTGATTATCAGAGCCGGCCCTAGATCCATATTGTACTTGAACTTTCTATTCCTTTTCTTGAAAGGAAAAAAAAAAAAAACCGCTGAGATGCATAGGTTATTGGATTGGCGCGGAAGGATGTAAATAATTTAGAGGATAAAGGCATAGGAGAATACTACTTGTATAGATATACTCACCGATGCTGAAGCCGCAGGCAGCCATATTCTTTTATAGCTAGGATTGAAAAAGCTGATGGAGAGGATCGGAGAGAGAGAGAGACTATTGCATGCATTCAGGAGTGACATCCATTTCCTTCTTTTATAGACTGCTGAAGAGGTGTATCGTTGCCATGCATGATCATTAGATAGAGTCAATATAATTAATATAATCCAGTTCACAGCTAACAAAAAGGACAATTAAATTAATATTGCGAACACCATCCAACATTTACGTCACTTCCATGACGTAATCGATATAATTTGTTTTATGGGACAGTCCTTTTGTAGATGCCAAGGATGCTGCAATCAATTGACTTTGCTTTGTATTATTTATACATGGCAACAACTTCACTTAATAATTTAATTAATTAATCAATCGGTTAATTAATTAAAAGCATAAAAAACTATGAGAGAGGACGAGGATGCATGTGATGAACATGGTTGACTACGCACTCTCACATGATCAAAAGCACAATTAAAAAAGGTTTTTTTCTAACTTGATCGATGATTCTTTCGATCCTTTCGAGAATTGAGACTATAAAATAATAAATTATTCATTCACATGATATCTCATCCTTGTAATTATATAATTAATTTTTGAATTTAATTATTATTTTATATTACAAATCAAGATCATGATTATTTGGGAAATATAGAAAAATTGAAATTACTTGCTTCTCAAGAACGAATGAGAGCTCGCCGTGTTAGTTTGAGTTTCGACTAAAATGTACCAAAATATTCAACACGCACACTTAATTTTCATATTTATTAAAAAACATTTATTTTCAAAAATATATTTCCTAAATTGCCCATAAAAGAATATTAAAGGATGTCTAAGTGTTTGCATAGTTACACATTATAAACTATTTAATTTTGCTTGTTTCATAGAATACTAAATCATTTAATTCCATTAAGCATCATATTTGATTGGGACCCTTATTTCACATTTAAATTTTAGAACACTTTATAGTAGACTCTGGGTGGGTACTAAGTTATGTTATAGCTATTCTTTCCACCTTTAAATGGATGGTCAATCAGACAGTCTTATTCATATCTTGAAGAATCTTTTGCGAGCTAGCTTGCGTATTAGGTTTTACGGATAGTTGGGAGGACCATGTGCGTTTTGTAGAAATTCGCTTATAACAATATTTTTCATTCAGCTATTCAAATGTCTCCTTTTCAAGCACTATACTCAAGAGCATGAAAATCACCTATGTTCTGGAATTAAGTAGGCAAAATTTACTATTTGGTCCACAGTGAATTTAGAGAGATGTAGAGATGGTGAAGATGATTAAATAAAGAGATTGACAACACATTGTTCAAAGGAAAGCTATGCAGACAAGAGATGTAGAGAATTAGAGTTCTCTAGGGAGTGCACATATTCCTTCGTGTATCATTTACTAAGGGCTTGAAAAGATTTGTTGTTAAAGGAAAGTTAACACCTAGATTTTTTGGTCACTGTTAGATTCCTGAATGGTTGGACCTAGTGACTTATAGGCTTACTCTATCACCATCACTAGCAAAAGTACATATTGTATTTCATGTGTCGATGTGGCAAAAATATACTCCATATCCATCTCATATGCTCGAATGCTTAATGACACCTTTGTATCTTGATGCTATTTAAGAAGAGTATCCAAGTCATATCTTGGAGTACAAAGAACACCAACTTCACAAGAAAAAAAGTACATTTAGTAAAAGTGACATGACAATATCTTTTTGATTGGGAGGCTACTTGGGAAAGTGAATAAGACAAGCAAAAACGATTTTCATACCTCTTCCTATCACATAAACACCTAAATTTGGAGGACCAAATTTATTTTTAGGGGGTAGGTTGTTATATTACTGAAAATTCAAGATGGCCTAATAATATATTCTAAAATATTATGTTTTTTTTTTGCTGAAGTGCCAAAAAAAATAAAGATATAATCCTATCTCTTTCCACGCATCATCTCTTCTTATATTTATTCTCCCAACCTAATTCCCTTTGAACAAAAAAAACCTCTGAATCCTTCTTTCTGTCATCTTTTCTCCTAGTGTTACCATCTCCATTACTATCGCTAACCTTGTGGTATGTCGTCGCCACTATTGCTTGTCGTCAAAGTTACTATCATCGCACTATTGAGACTTCACAACAAAGGCCTTGGATTTAGGTGGAGTTCTCCGATTTGTTTCTCTTTTAACTACTTTGTGCATGATCAAATGTACACTCTAAAAGAAAAAAAAAATAGATTGTTCGATAGAAATATTTTTTTTGGTTATAATATATGTGTTTGATTATTTTTATATATGATCTTTGAAAATGAATAACAAATTTAAATTGACAAAGAGAAATAAATTAGATCCTTGTTAGAAAAAATTAGGTATAGATTAATTCTTTAAAGTTTATTTCTGGTCTTTAAGAAGAAAAAAATCATTATATATTTTTACATTTATGCTTGATTATTGTAAAAATCATCTTAGAGCTCGATGATAATAAATAAATAATAATTACATTGAGCATTAAATTAGATCCCTTTTAGGGGAATAGTAGAGATGGATTTATTGAAAATTTCTTTATGTCATAAGAAAAAAATGTATAAATTCCACGCTTTTATATATCTCTATTTGCTAGCTTGATCTTGTCATTTATATTTGCTTGTCCTTTTCATATCTTATTGATTGTTACTCTTCCAAAAAAAAATTGGTTAATGAAATTTAATAGAGTTGAATTGAATTATTATGAGAAAAAAAATTGGACCAATATCATAATAATTACATCAATAAAATTCCTATAACTAGAAAAAAAAAATACGAGAGGTCTTTATCTCAACTCTAGTCTAAATAAATAAATTTTACATAGTTTCTGAGCTAGATAAACGAAGAGATGAGCTTAATTCTTGTGTCATATAATTTTGGTTCTATGATTTATAAAAATTATGAGGTTATTTATATCAAATTAGTAATAAAGTAATTTTCTATAAATATAGAGTTTTTGCTACGTGTTTTTTTTTTTCAAAACTTTATCTCTTGAAATGGATTTCACGTCTTTCACTCTATTTTCATGTGAGACCCATCATAGAGTAGATTGTAGGTCGTATATTCTATTTTTATGTGGAACATTTCGGATGAATTGTGAGTTGTTCACCCCATATATACATGTATGTATATGTGCATACATTTGATGTACTTCATATTTGATGGATTGTAGGTTGTTCATCCTGTGTACATACAATACATCTCTATTGAATGGATTGTAGGTCTCTCACCTTTATTTTATATTTATATATAATGTATTTCATATCAAGTGGATTGTGGATCATTCACTTTGATATATATACACATCCTAAAAGGGTAGGTGGCAAGTCATTCACCCATTTACTAGCTATGTTGGACTATATATTTAAGTGACTATATATTTAAGTAAGAGTATGATGTGTCTAATATTGAAAATGAAAAATTGAGGGGAACTGATGAATTTAATTAAAGAGTTAATAAGAATTAAATTAGAGATAAAGGAGTATTTATCAATGGTGTGTGAAAACTAAAATTATCTCTTTTGTTATTGACCTCTTAAATTATATATTTATGTATGTCTTTCCTTATTTCACTTTGTACTTTGTGCTTACTCTCTTTTCCTTTGACATCACATTTTCAGAATTGAAGTGATTGTTAAGATTCGATTAATATTATAATTTGTTGCTTAGAATTGTTCAGTGATAACTTTGGAGATAGTTTTTAGATAGTCCATTTGATTAATGGGTTTGAGAGTGCTCTGAATACTCTATAAGTGGAATAGGGATATGAAAACCATGTGCTCCAAGTGGAATATTTTCAATCCATTCTAGTGCACTACTAAATTTGTCACGCCCCGAGAGCATGCCGAGCCGAAAATCAAACGGACGACATCTCCCCTGTACGTGGTAACATTTCGGGTTAATATAAGGCTCGTAGACCCTCAATAACAACAACATATAAATATGTATGAAAACAACCACAACCACATAACAAACTTACTACAACAACTACACAGCGGAAACATAAAACACAACAACAACATCACAACTACACAGTGCATACCGGTATGACTAACACATCACAACATAATAGAATAGCGAAAAAATCCGAATCCACAAGTCCACAACACAATACATCAGGAAAAACTCCAAATACACAACACAATGTACGAAAAGCCCAAAAAAAACATGGGAGCCTCGGAGGTGAGATGAGATGTCAGCCAGTGGTGCTCCAAGCCATTACGAAGACTTCTACCTGTTACTTGGGCGACAGAAAAACTCAGGGTCCGTGGTGGTGGTGAGTAAAACTCAGCAGGTAATAGAAAAATATATATATATGTAATATCACATGTATTTCAACAACATAATCTAGAGGTACAACAGGTATATCAGTATAATATATAAATATAAGCATATACCATCTAACCAAATAAACAACGTAAAATGCAGACATACCTGAAGTCTGCTATGCTACTTTGATCCAACCTGAACATATATCCAACATATATATAACAGGAAGAGTAAGATCAACTCACAAATCTAATGGTCTAACACATACCAAAGATCCAATACACAATCAGATAATATATGCAAGAAGCATGCATGAATATGATGTACAATCAAATGCAAAGATCACAATAATATATATATATATATATATATATATATATATATATATATATATATATATATATATATATATATATATATATATATATATATATATATATATATATATATATATATATATATATATATATATATATATATATATATATATATATATATATATATATATATATATATATATATATATATATATATATATATATATATATATATACTGCATCTATATATATATATTAATCTCAACCATCCATATATATATATATATATATATATATATATATATATATATATATAATATGCATGGTCATGTCGACTCACCCTAAAGCTCCTACTACCCCAGTGTGACCTCGGTGGCTCGAGCATGACAACTGTCCAAACTTAATACCAACCACTACTCTCGAGTGGCCGAGTGGGCAGTATGATTGAGTAGCATATAAGCATAAAGAGCAAGCTACACGATGGGGGTCCCTGCTGTTGGCCACTCCGACAGTCACTACCCATGAGTGGTCAAGTGCCACACACACACAAGACTACGACACGCAAATCCAACTACCACCGTCTATAGTGGTAGAGTGCGGCACCACAATGCTCTGCCCTCACACCGGTTACTCCTCCTATGAGGAACCGTAGAGGCAGAATGATTGGCAACACTCTCAACCGCAAGGGAGACCTCGTCGCCAGCGTGCATGCAAATGACATGAATGCAATATCTCACATACAAACATTCACCATAGACTCTCTATTCTACAGAAAGTCATACTAATCAGATCAACGCACTCTCTATCCTACAGAGAGTCGTACTCAACTGATAAATGGACTCTCTATCCTGTAGAGAGCCATACTCAACTGATCATAACTCTCTATCCAATAGAGAGTCATACTCAACTGATCGACGCACTCTCTATCCTGTAGAGTCGTACTCGACTGATCATAACTCTTTATCCAATAGAGAGTCATACTCAACTGATCGATGCACTCTCTATCCTGTAGAGAGTCGTACTCGACTGATCATAACTCTCTATCCAATAGAGAGTCGTACTCAACTGATCGACACACTCTCTATCCTATAAAGAGTCGTACTCGACTAATCATATCAAGCTGAGACCACCGGTTCGTAGCGACATACTAATCACCCTTCACTTAACCATTACACAACACATGGTTGGTAACAAGTATGCAACATATGGGTATTGAAAATAAATCCTACATTTAGGGCATTACCTACCCACGGATGACCTTTTTGCCAATTTATAAATT
The DNA here is from genome assembly GCA_025175895.1 of Wurfbainia villosa. Lineage (NCBI taxonomy): Eukaryota > Viridiplantae > Streptophyta > Magnoliopsida > Zingiberales > Zingiberaceae > Wurfbainia > Wurfbainia villosa. The sequence goes on from JAKLTH010000145.1 coordinate 116,505, forward strand.
GGGTCATCACCCGTACTAACATTTACACCCTACTAAACATCTAGGTCAATTTACATCACATCTATAACTCCTAAATCATGATAGGGAATATGTGATATCAACAATTGAGCATAAAAACATCCAACGATAAGTTTAAGCATAAGATAATAAGAGCAGGGTCAAGGTAACATGATCATATAAGATGATCATGCATCTAAATCTGTATGCATTAAAACTACCAGACCAGGGTAGGAATTACCCACCTTCTAAGAAGCTCAGAATAATATCTTCACGGTCGCGATCCTGTCTCGTATCCATGTCCTGCACATATCAAATATTATGATTAAATGCAAACATATAATGAAGGATTAAATCGACTCCTACATCAGCTTTTGTATCCCAATCAACTTTATTGATCTAGTTACCTAATTAACCCAATCAATCCTCCACATCCATCCCTATATTTCATCATCAACCAACACCTGATTGGATAACGAAATAACCAATAGTATACATCCATAACAACCTAGCTCCTGCCTCACCTAGGTTAGCTTCAATTGCTAAATAGCTCCATCCAAATCAACTAGTTGAACTGCAACAACTCAGTTAAATTGGAAGCAGATTTCAATTCTAATAATCCTAAACTTGAAATCACACAACATTTAAATTTCTCTCAAACCTACTTTACCATCCATAGCCAAATCACAACCAACCAAAATTAACAACAATAAAGAAGAGAAAGCTAGATTAGCTTACCAGCCCTTATCCGATTCGTAGATTTGGCTTAGTCCACCATAAGATATGATGATACGAGAATCAATTCACTTGTAGAATCTGCCCCAGCTTGACTCATGAAACACCAAAGTTCTAGATCAGCATACTCATCGTAGGTCAACAATGAAGCTAAATAGAAATTGAAAAGAACCGATCAATTACCATAGGCATTACCAGGAATTGAGTAAGAACAGAACCATCTAAACTTCGATCACCTAGCTCGAAACCCTCCTCAGAAGAAGATCGGCTTGGTGTGGCTGGTGATCGGTAGAGCTGGGCATCGAGACGAGTGGCGGCTGAGGAAGAAGGTTAGCAACCACAGCGATCGAGCTCTGGAATGGCATCGCTAAGCTGGGATCGCACCATCGCACCAGGAGATCCCACGACAAGAAGAGAGCGGCGGCGATGGGCGCGGAGAAAAAGAGGCGGCGCCGATCCAGGGGCTCCTCTTTGAGCACGACAACATTACCACCGTGGTGGGCTCGCGCAAGGAGATTCTGCGAGAAAAAGGGACGGCGATGGTGAACTCCGATGGCAACGCGTGGGAGTTCAGGGAAGGAAAGTCGGCTTGCATCGTCTGGAGGTCAGCCGTGCTCACCGCCATCTGGATCAGCGGAGCACGATAAGGAGGCGACGACTGGATCTGATTGTCGGTGAAGATATCCGACGGCAGAAGGCTCGATCAACGGCGATGGAGCAGTTCGACAGTCGTGCAGCGAATGGCTTGTGGAGGTAGCCCTTGGGCGGCGGCAGCGAGCACGGGCAGAGATAGAAGATGGATCGATCGATGGCACACAGAGAAGGAATCGAGAGGAAGGAGAATCGTGCCGATTGGGAAGAAAAAGGGCACGGGGAGAAAATGAACGGAAGAGGAAACGGGTTATACGGGTCGGGTTCGAGCATTTTTTTTTTAAATTGGCCAATTGATTGAGCTAGCTCAAATCTAACCCAATCACCTATTTAAGCCTTAATCTTCCTCCTAATCGATCATATGAACTCCATTCAATGCTAGAAAAATTTCTAAAAACTCCTGAAAAATTCCACAAGATAATTCTTACTTAGCAAGGGATTTTTTTTTCCCGGTATCTTACAAAAGTATTCCAAGGGAGCATCAAAATCATTGGATGGTTGTAGAGTAGAAGAGGAAAAGTAATATAAATTCTTTGGCATTATTTAAATATCAAAACTGAACTCGAATTGGGTCAACCTTAACTATAGATCGATTGCACTAACTGTAAAATACCGTAGGACAAAAAAAAAAAAAAAAAAAAAGGTATGCAGTTGGGGGTTTGATTGAGTTTGGGCTTAACCTAGATTTAAATAAAACTTATGGGTTTAATCAAATCTCCGACCCATTTTTTTTTTCTTTTCATTACGGCGCATCCGTTTTCTACCGTTCCCCTCCACCAAGCGTTTTCAGTTTTTATTCACTTTTTTCCCCCGATTCTTCTCCCCGCGTGCCGCCGACGCTCGAGCAGTCGAGCTCGCCCCATCTCCGCCCGATCTCTGCCCGATCTCCGCCCGAGCTCGTTGCCGCCGCGAGAGAGGGAGTGATCGTCGGCGACCCTGATCTTCGCCGAGCTCGCTGTGCCCTAACGCGTCACCGCCACGAGAGAAAGAGCGGCTGCCATCAGTGTTGATCCAGTGATCTCCGGCCGTTGCTACTGCTCTTCCAGTCGACCGTCGTCGGAGCAAGGATTTTGGGCTGTTGGCGGTTCGACTGGAGAAGAGGAAGCCACAACTCATCCCCTTCCTCAGCCTGATCCTCTCGCCGTTGTGGATTTGTTCCAGATGTCGCCGTTGCAGTTGAAACTCCACCGTTTGTTCTTCAGATCGTCGACCGGTTGACTGCCATTTCCGATCGGTGCCGCCCAAATCACGATTTTTCTCTTTCTCCCGAGCCCTAGCCGTTCCAATCGCCGGCCACTGCACCGGCAGCGTCGCCTGCCTCGCCGGTGAGCCACTCTTGTTGGGTTCAAGATTTTGATCGATGGATTGGCAACAGTTCCACGCTGCTAGATTGGGAGCTGCCCTGTTTGATCACCGTCGCAGCGAGGTAAGAACCAAATTTTACCTTACTTGGATGAGATTTTGGTGCTACGGTGTTTGTCGTGTGCTAAAATCCCTCTGTGAATTAGACAGGGGCTTGGGCCGGTGAATTGAGGAAGGAAGGGAATGGTGGCTGCCGAGGGGTTTAGGGTAGGTTATTGTGGATGATATGCCGGATGTGTAGCTGTGGAAGCTGCATGGTATTGGGTTGTTGACTTTAAGTCAGTGATGGAGCTCAATCTGTGACTTCAAATCAGGGATCAAGAAGCGATGGAAGCAAGGCTAAGTTGGGTAATCCTTGTCCTACCTTTGTTTTGATTTGGAATAGTTGATGAATTTATGTGGATGCTTGTTTAGATCGGTTGTGTAAGCATGGAAATGGATTATAGGTGATTGACACCGGATTGTTCTTCCATAAAAGCTATGGGAATTGATGCGATGGGTAAGTTCAGATCAAATCTTATCTTTTATAGTGGTAATGGTGTTAATATTGGAATTTCCTACATTATAGGGAAGCTGTAGTGTAGGTGTTATGATTGGGGATTGATTTTTCCACTTATCTTATCAGTGATGTAATAATTATGGCAGATTACGCGTGAAGGCTGCTATTTGGAAGCATTTGCTTTTGTTTCGACTGTGGGATCCTGAAATTTGAAACAAGAAGTTGTGCCAGCAAAGCTAGGCTTGGTAAGTTTGATTTGGGATTTGATACCATCATTGGACTTATGATAGAATTTGTCAATGTTGCATGTTGATCGCAGGATTTTGATAAGTGATAGATGCTGATATGTGAGGACTTTGATATGAGGCCGGTTCGCGGATGCAAAATACACTCAGCATAGTCTACATGTCAGGTGGGTAATTTCCTACCTGGTCCCGGTAGTTATATTTCATTCAGATTTAGTCATTGATATGAGCATGTTAGGTGTTCATATTACCTTGACCCTGTTCTTTTTATCGTATGCTTGATCCTTTACCATTGGCTATTAACTCTATTGCTGATATCATGTTTATTTTACCATGATTATGAGTTATACATATAGGTGATGCAAGTAACTTAGAATTTGTTTAAGTTAAGTGCAAATGGTAAAGTCCGGATGACAACCTGATTGTACATTGGGCAAAAAGGTCATCCGTAGGTAGATAATGTCTTTAACCTAGGGTTAGTTCTAGTACCCTTAGGTTGTATGTTACCACCGAACATGTGTTGTGTAAATGGTCAGAGGAATGATACTTAGGGTATCGCTACGGACCGGTGGTCCTAGCTTATTATAATCAGACGAGTACGACTCTCTACAGGATAGAGAGTGTGTCCATCAGTTGAGTAGGACTCTCTACAGGATAGAGAGTGCGTCGATTAGATTGGTATGACTCTCTACAGGATAGAGAGTATTATGATCAGTTGAGTACGACTCTCTACATGATAGAGAGTGCGTCGAGTAGATTGGTATGACTCTCTACAGGATAGAGAGTCTATGGTAGATGTCTGTATGTGAGACATTGCATTCAAGCATTTACATGCACGCTGGCGACGAGGTCTCCCTTGTGGTTGAGAGGGTCGCTAGTCATCCTGCCTCCACGGTTACTCATAGGAGGAGTCACCCGTGTGAGGGCAGAGCATTGTGGTGCCGCACTCTACCACTATAGACGGTGGTAATTGGATTTGCGTGTCGTAGTCCTGTGTGTGTGGTACTCGACCACTCATGGGTAGTGACTGTCGGAGTGACCAACAGCAGGGACCCCCATCGTGTAGCTTGCTCTTTACGCTTATATGCTACTCGATCATACGCCCACCTACGCTCGAGAGTAGTGGTTGGTGTTGAGTTGGGACAGTTGTCATGCTCGAGCCACCGAGGCCACACTGGGGTCGTGGTAGCTTTAGGGTGAGCCGACATGACCATGCATGCTGCATTGCCGACTGATGACATTTTTTCATATTACCATATATATATACATATATGCATGTATATATATATATATGGATGGTTGAGATTAATATATATATGGATACAGTCTATATATATATATATATATATATATATATATATATGATTATTGTGATGTTGCATTTGATTGTATTATGTTTGCTGCATTTGATTGTACATCATATTCATGCATGTTTCTTGCATATGTTATACAGTTGTGTCAGATTTTGGTATGTGTTGGATAGACCATAGATACCTTGGCCTGTAGCATGAGTAGGTTATGTGTTGGTATTACTCTTCCTGTTATATATATGTTGGATATATGTTCAGGTTGGATCAGAGTAGCGTAGCAGACTTCAGGTATGTCTGCATTTTATGTTATTCATTTCAGTTAGACGGTATATGCTTGTATTTATATACTATGCTGATATACCTGTTGTATATCTAGATATGTCGTTGAAATACATGTGATATTACATATATACATGCTTTCTATTACCTGCTAAGTTTTACTCACCACCCCCGCGGACCCTGGGTTTTCTGTCGCCCAGGTAACAGGTAGAAGACTTCGTGATTTACTTGCAGACCGCCACGACATCGTCTCATCTCACCTCCGAGGCTCCCGTGTCTGTTTTGGATTTTCCGTATGTCTATTTTTTCATTCGGAGTTTTCGTGATGTTATGTATTATGTGATGTACGCACATGTTGGTGCGGGTTTTGTCGAGGTTTTCTTTATGTTATGGTGTTAGTCAAACCGGTATGCATGTGTGACATTGTATTGTTGTTGTATCGTTTCCGCTGTGTATTTGTTATAGTAGTTTTGTTATATTGTTATATATATTGTTGTTATTGTGGGCCTACGGGCCTTGTATTAACCCGAAATGTTGCCACGTACAGGGGAGATGCTGTCCGTTTGATTTTCGGCTCGGCATGCTCTCGGGGCATGACAACTTTAGTGGTATCAGAGCCTAAGGTTCTGCGATGCCATACAATGTTGTTTTTGTGTCGAGTCTTGGATTCTCGGGAGTCGATTTTTTTTCGGTTTTGGTTTTTGAGATGAGATGGACAGCGGCCTGAGCTCCAAGAAGTACGAGGTAAGAATTCCTGATAACTTATGGTTTAGTAGATATTTATCTAAACTTGATCAGTAGGTGTATACCATAGAGTTATGACACCTGTGCAGACTTGTAGTAGGGGTCGTCCACCGAGGCGACCAACCGGAGGGACCTTTAGGGTTTATATTCCCGGTTTTAGTTGACTATGCATTTAGATGCTTATACCAGAGAATAACCTGTGGTATGTTGGTTATTATTCGTAACCGTGGTATGAGTTGATCACGGGAATGACCTGTTGAGTCTGTGAGTCTTGAACCGTGTCGAAAAGGTGATTTGCCTTTGAGAGTCGACTGATACCGAGTCGAAAAAACATGGGTCAAGTCGTCACATTTATGGTTGAAATCAGAGATTTCAGCCTTAGAGATTTCCACTAACTGTGCTAGTCAGATCATTACTTGTGGGTAATGAACAGACTTATAGACTATTGTGATGCAGATAGCGGAAGGCTAGGTTACTGTGTTTCATAGAGATTTTATCCCTGAGTTGTTCATACTGAGATGTATAACTTTGAGAGTACTTTTGAGTACTTAACTCATGTTATATCAAGAAAGAAGAGTTGTTTGCATACCATTATCGGGATCAAGCCGGTATTTGGTGATAAATGCAGAAAAATAATCTTCGGGAAATAATATATCACTTGATCATGGTTTAGTGATGTTGAAAGAGAGTATTTCCCCGTGTCACTTTTAGTGACATTATAAGGAATTCTTGAGCTTCAAGAAAGGGTGATCGGTTAGTGATATTGTACTGTGCAGAGTCGTGAGACTTGCAGAGACTACGATCACCTAATAGCTCAAGAAGATGAATGGAGGATTTAAGCCACCCAGAGTTATTGGCTTATAGTTGGATTAGGAAGCCGGGATCTTCTATCAGATCCTACCGGAAGTCGTTGGATTGAGACAGGAGTTTAGAAATGACTCCGTACAAGAGTTTAAGAGTTGGAGACCGGTAAGCAAATATTGCAGGTCAACTTAATAGAGTCAGAAGTTTCCGATTGTTGGATAAAAGGAGCAAGATCAGAGTCATAGACTTTGAGCTATTTTCCGATTATAGAAGACCAACCGCAGATCATCAGGATGTTCTTGTGGATATCAGCAAAATCAGAACAAAAACTCCGAAGGGATTGTGTGCGTGCAGTGCAGACCACGAAGACACGCAAAGTCAGATTATCCGTTGGATCAGTTCATCTGTTGCTATTGTAGGCAACCAGTACATTTGAGGAGAGATACTTTGAGGACTCAGTTGAAGACTACCAATGGTGTTCCAGGAAGATGATACACCGTCTCGATAGCAGAGATCGACACCGAAGATTGGGTTATTTCGTCAGCAGCGACCTACTACCTCAGGCGTGGTTGAAGTTCCGTAATACTCCCCTTCAGCAGAGATCAGCACACAAGCAGCATCAGCAGAAGACATCTTAGAAGATTCAGCAGACAACAACAGTTACCTCCAGATGTGATTTGCTTAGTACAGAGGAGAGAGTATACGACGATGGTCGTATTTATTCAGTATTCTACAGTTGCAGCTCGTAGGATTAAGTGATGAGATCAGATGGTCTAGGAAAAATCCCCACGGCATTCGTCGCAGAAATGTGACCGCCTTGTCGCAAACTGTTGGATCTGATCTGTTTTTCTTCGGAGAAAGACCGAGACCTGCGGGGAGCTTTTGGATCGGATCGACAAATATTTGATCGTTCAGGGTATTACTCTAGTTTTACCCTTTGGATTAATATGTTGAGTGTATCAGAACTAGAACATTCTCTTGATTAGAAGGGTCCTTTACATCGACTTGTGGGTCGGTGGTATCTCTACCGTCTGGTGAAATGTGGACCAATAATTAAGAAGTCAAGGGAGACCCTTAGACTTAGATAGACGTACTTTTATTAGACATATCCTTGAGGATGATCAAATTGTTAGAAGTAAGGTACGATATGCTCTCGGATGTGTGTATAATCTGAGAGTATTCGGATGTAGTTTCGGATGAACTCCAAGGCTTGTCGTTGCTTAGGCAAGTGGAGTAGGCGATCGAAATGATTGCGGAGATAGTCCGGTATCGAAGATCACATATCGAGTGATATTTTTGTTGGTATCAGTGTTGTTAAACACTATAAAAGAATTGGAAGAACGTGAGTTGCGATTATAGGAGATGTTGGAGGGGATATTTATCTATCCCAGTATTCCTCCTTGAGAAGATCCGGAACTCTTTGTTGAAAGAGAGATGGACCTTTGAAAGTATGCATCGATTATCGATGATGTAATACAGTAGTTATTGTGATGAATATCCTTCGTTATGGATAAATGATCTATTTAGATCAGCTAAAGACACCTGTGTATACTCTAAGGTTGGTTTACGACTGAAGTATTGATATTGTAGTGACATGATGTCATACGATTATCATTATTGTTGTGATGATTAATATATATCATCAGCGTAGAGTAAAAGGGATGCAGGTGTGTAGAGACGACAATTTCATACTTGGTATGAATTGTATGAGTTTTGATTAAGTTGCTAGACTAATTAACGATTTAGTCGTCATTGGATTTGAGAATCGTGTATCCTTAACACGATTGGATCCTTTTGTAGTTGTTGGAGTTGCGTAACCTGGCTACTGTTGGTTCTGGTAGTTGGAGTTGCGCACTCGACCACCGTAGATGGTGGTTTTCCTAGTATGTTTTGGTTAATTTCGTAGATGTGGATAGAATGCTTGACATTACTATACCACGGACTTATTTGACAAAGGTGATGATTGAAATCATTTAGTCAGAAGCTGGTGAAACCAGTTACAAGACTTAGACGGCGGTTAACTTTTACACGAGTATTAGTTAATCCTTCCAGAATGGATAAAAAGGATGTTATACGCAGATGCGTCATTTCAGGGATCGGAGCGATTCCGATGTAGTTGAATGAGGCGTACCTTATGCTTACGTCAATTAAGAAACTACGAAATAGTTTGTCATATACATGACATGACTTTAGTAATTATTATTTGGATTTGTAGTGGTATGGAGCAGAAGTGCTCCTTGAATTTAACAAGCTACTGGGTAGCTACAATGGAGTTGCTGGAGCGCGAACAGTTGCAACAAGGGAGATTGATCGCTATAGTCTTCCATGCACTTACAGAGTGTGTGGTAGAGTGGATTTTGAATGGTTGATGGATTTCTCTTTTGAGAAAATAATTCCCTGTCTCTGATGAGGATAGTGGGTTCCGAAGTTGCAGTGTTTAAGGAAGAGTTGCTACAGAAAGCACATCATTCGAGATGGGTTATATACCTTGGTAGTACTCAGATGTACCGAGATTGAAACGTTTATACTGGTGGAATGGTATAAAGAGAATTATAGCAGATTGTGCTGCTTGATGTTTAATATGCCAGTAGGTGAAGGCTGAACATCAGAAACTTGCTGGATTGCTCTAGAAAATTCCGATTCCGGAATGGAAGTGGGAGCATATCATGATTGATTGCGTGACGGGATTGCCTAGAACCCGTAAAGGACGTGATGCGATTTGGGTGATTGTGGATCGACTGACCAAATCAGTTCATTTCCTTTATATTCGTGGGTCGTACCTGTTGGATCATTCGGTAGAGTTGTATTACCGAAAGATTATTGGATTGCGTGGGGGTACTTTTAAGTACCATATCGGGTAGAGATTCGCGATTTACCTCGCAATGTTGACAGAGTCTGCATCAGACTATGGGCACAGAGCTTTGGCTTAGTGCAACATTTCATCCACGGACTAATGGACTGTCTGAGCATGACATTCAAACGTTGGAGGGTCTATTCAGATCTTGTGTTGTGGATTATGGAGGTGTAGCTTGTCGGTTGGCTTTACCTCCGACACTTGCGGGTGTTCATAACGTGTTTCATGTTTATATGCTGAGAAAATACGTGCCGCGATCTGACCATGTTCTGTAAGAGGTTCCAATTCTACCTCAGTCTAATGTGACTTACGAGGAAATTCCAAGGTGGAGCCTGGGTCGCAAGGAGCGACAGTAGTGGGACGAAAACTATCCGACTCGTAAAGGTTGGATGACAGCATCATATCGATGAGGAGGCTATGTCGGAGATGGAAGATACTATCCGAGCTCGATAGTCTCATCTGTTCAGTTAAGGAAGGTATGTGGTCCTTTCGGAAACCTGCTTGAAGTAATTTTGCATGTTAGTATGAAATTTGGGGACCAAATTTTAATAAGTGGGGGAGAATGTAAAATACCGCAGGACAAAAAAAAAAAAAAAAAAAAAGGTATGCAGTTGGGGGTTTGATTGAGTTTGGGCTTAACCTAGATTTAAATAAAACTTATGGGTTTAATCAAATCTCCGACCCATTTTTTTTTCTTTTCATTACGGCGCATCCGTTTTCTACCGTTCCCCTCCGCCGAGCGTTTTCAGTTTTTATTCACCTTTTTCCCCCGATTCTTCTCCCCGCATGCCGCCGACGCTCGAGCAGTTGAGCTCGCCCCATCTCCGCTTGATCTCTGTCCGATCTCCGCCCGAGCTCGTTGCCGCCGCGAGAGAGGGAGCGATCGTCGGCGACCCTGATCTTCGCCGAGCTCGCTGTGCCCTAACGCGTCACCGCCACGAGAGAAAGAGCGGCTGCCATCAGTGTTGATCCAGTGATCTCCGGCCGTTGCTACTGCTCTTCCAGTCGACCGTCGTCGGAGCAAGGATTTCGGGTTGTTGGCGGTTCGACTGGAGAAGAGGAAGCCACAACTCGTCCCCTTCCTCAGCCTGATCCTCTCGCCGTTGTGGATTTGTTCCAGATGTCGCCGTTGCAGTTGAAACTCCACCGTTTGTTCTTCGGATCGTCGGCCGATTGACTGCCATTTCCGATCGGTGCCGCCCAAATCGCGATTTTTCTCTCTCCTGAGCCCTAGCCGTTCCAATCGCCGGCCACTGCACCGGCAGCGTCGCCTGCCTCGCCGGTGAGCCACTCTTGTTGGGTTCAAGATTTTGATCGATGGATTGGCAACGGTTCCACGCCGCTAGATTGGGAGCTGCCCTGTTCGATCACCGTCGCAGCGAGGTAAGAACCAAATTTTACCTTACTTGGATGAGATTTTGGTGCTACGGTGTTTGTCGTGTGCTAAAATCCCTCTGTGAATTAGACAGGGGCTTGGGCCGGTGAATTGAGGAAGGAAGGGAATGGTGGCTGCCGAGGGGTTTAGGGCAGGTTATTGTGGATGATATGCCGGATGTGTGGCTGTGGAAGCTGCATGGTATTGGGTTGTTGACTTTAAGTCAGTGATGAAGCTCAATCTGTGACTTCAAATCAGGGATCAAGAAGCGATGGAAGGAAGGCTAAGTTGGGTAATCCTTGTCCTACCTCTGTTTTGATTTGGAATAGTTGATGAATTTATGTGAATGCTTGTTTAGATCGGCTGTGTAATCATGGAAATGGATTATAGGTGATTGACACCGGATTGTTCTTCCAGAAAAGCTATAGGAATGGATGCGATGGGTAAGTTCAAATCAAATCTTATCTTTTATAGTGGTAATGGTGTTAATATTGGAATTTCATACAGTATAGGGAAGCTGTAGTGTAGGTGTTATGATTGGGGATTGATTTTTCCACTTATCTTATCAGTGATGTAATTACGGCAGATTACGCGTTAAGGCTGCTATTTGGAAGCATTTGCTTTTGTTTCGACTATGGGATCCTGAAATTTGAAACAAGAAGTTGTGCCAGCAAAGCTAGGCTTGGTAAGTTTGATTTGGGATTTGATACCATCATTGGACTTATGACAGAATTTGTCAATGTTGCATGTTGATCGCAGGATTTTGATAAGTGATAGATGCTGATATGTGAGGACTTTGATATGAGGCCGGTTCGCGGACGCAAAATACACTCAGCATAGTCTACATGTCAGGTGGGTAATTTCCTACCTGGTCCCGGTAGTTATATTTCATTCAGATTTAGTCATTGATATGAGCATGTTAGGTGTTCATATTACCTTGACCCTGTTCTTTTTATCGTATGCTTGATCCTTTACCATTGGCTATTAACTCTATTGCTGATATCATGTTTATTTTACCATGATTATGAGTTATACATATAGGTGATGCAAGTAACTTAGAATTTGTTTAAGTTAAGTGCAAATGGTAAAGTCCGGATGACAACCTGATTGTACATTGGGCAAAAAGGTCATCCGTAGGTAGATAATGTCTTTAACCTAGGGTTAGTTCTAGTACCCTTAGGTTGTATGTTACCACTGAACATGTGTTGTGTAAATGGTCAGAGGAATGATACTTAGGATATCGCTACGGACCGGTGGTCCTAGCTTATTATAATCAGACGAGTATGACTCTCTACAGGATAGAGAGTGTGTCCATCAGTTGAGTAGGACTCTCTACAGGATAGAGAGTGCGTCGATTAGATTGGTATAACTCTCTACAGGATAGAGAGTATTATGATCAGTTGAGTACGACTCTCTACATGATAGAGAGTGCATCGAGTAGATTGGTATGACTCTCTACAGGATAGAGAGTCTATGGTAGATATCTGTATGTGAGACATTGCATTCATGCATTTACATGCACGCTGGCGACGAGGTCTCCCTTGTGGTTGAGAGGGTCACCAGTCATCCTGCCTCCACGGTTACTCATAGAAGGAGTCACCCGTGTGAGGGCAGAGCATTGTGGTGCCGCACTCTACCACTATAGACGGTGGTAATTGGATTTACGTGTCGTAGTCCTGCGTGTGTGGTACTCGACCACTCATGGGTAGTGACTGTCGGAGTGACCAACAGTAGGGACCCCCATCGTGTAGCTTGCTCTTTACGCTTATATGCTACTCGATCATACTGCCCACTCGGCCGCTCGAGAGTAGTGGTTGGTGTTGAGTTGGGACAGTTGTCATGCTCGAGCCACCGAGGCCACACTGGGGTCGTGGTAGCTTTAGGGTGAGCCGACATGACCATGCATGCTGCATTGCCGACTGATGATATTTTTGCATATTACCATATATATATACATATATGCATGTATATATATATATATATGGATGGTTGAGATTAATATATATATGGATACAGTCTATATATATATATATGATTATTGTGATGTTGCATTTGATTGTATTATATTTGCTGCATTTGATTGTACATCATATTCATGCATGTTTCTTGCATATGTTATACAGTTGTGTCGGATTTTGGTATGTGTTGGATAGACCATAGATACCTTGGCCTGTAGCATGAGTAGGTTATGTGTTGGTATTACTCTTCTTGTTATATATATGTTGGATATATGTTCAGGTTGGATCAGAGTAGCGTAGCAGACTTCAGGTATGTCTGCATTTTATGTTATTCATTTCAGTTAGACGGTATATGCTTGTATTTATATACTATGTTGATATACCTGTTGTATATCTAGATATGTCGTTGAAATACATGTGATATTACATATATACATGCTTTCTATTACCTGCTGAGTTTTACTCACCACCCCGGACTCGGGTTTCTCGTCGCCTGTACAGGTAGAAGACTTCGTGACGACTTGCAGCACCGCCGGCTGACATCGTCTCATCTCACCTCCGAGGCTCCCGTGTCTGTTTTGGATTTTCCGTATGTCTTGTTTTGCATTCGGAGTTTTCGTGATGTTATGTATTATGTGATGTACGCACATGTTGGTGCGGGTTTTGTCGAGGTTTTCTTTATGTTATGGTGTTAGTCATACCGGTATGCATGTGTGACATTGTATTGTTGTTGTATCGTTTCCGCTGTGTATTTGTTATAGTAGTTTTGTTATATTGTTATATATATTATTGTTATTGTGGGCCTACGGGCCTTGTATTAACCCGAAATGTTGCCATGTACAGGGGAGATGCTGTCCGTTTGATTTTCGGCTCGGCATGCTCTCGGGGCGTGACAACTTGGTTACCAGGATTCATAAACTTTAGTACTTAGCCTGGAGGTCTAGAGTTCGAATCCTGGGGAAGGTAAAAACCCACTTCCAGGGGTGGGAAGTCCAGGAGAGTAACGACGGGCCAACATGGGCGACGGTCGTCGACCAATAGGGGTCGCCGAATTCCGCCAATAGGGGCCAGGTCGTTACAATAAAAAGGCGCCTTTTTATTGTAACGACCGGGCCTCTATTGGCCTACCTGGCCCCTATTGGTGGAATTCGGCGACCCCTATTGGTCGGCGACCGTCGCCCCTGTTGGCCCGTCGTTACTCACCTGGACTTCCCACCCCTGGAAGTGGGTTTTTGCCTTCCCCAAGATTCGAACTCTAGACCTCCAGGCTAAGTACTAAAGATTTTGATCAATCAATGACTTTTCATATTTGGCTTCATGATCAAAATTATTATAGCAACTGATAATATTATGCTACTGTTATCATTCCATACCTCAGGTAAATTTATTGCTGTAAATATTTGTATAAAAGAGTCCTTCGACTCCAATAATGATAGATGAAGAAACATTTATTTTCCTATTTCTTTTTGAGCTTTTACAATTTAACCATTGGCTCGGCTAGAAGCTAAAACAACTCATCTTCTAATTTCAGATCGGATATGGATCAATGTGAATATAGATTCAACGGATATGTAGTCGTCAAGAGCATTGTCTTTCTTAATAGAATCTTTCTAGAATTTTTAAACTCAAAAATTAATTATTTAATTATAAAGATGAGATACCATGTGGATGAATAATTTATTATTATTTTTTTAAAAAAACTATTTTATATTATCCTTTAGTCTCAATTCACGGAGGGATCGGAAGGATCATCGATTTTTTTTTTAAAAAAAAAACTTTTTTAATTGTATTTTTGACCATGTGATAATTGAGTGTGTATCTTCAACCACGCATGTTCGTTAAATGCATGCTGACTATCTCTCATAATATTTATATTTTTAATTTAATTAAACGATTGATTAATTAAATTAGGAGAAGTTGTTGGCATATATAAATAATACAAAGCAAAGTCAATTGCAGCATCCTAGGCATCTACAAAACGGCAGTCTCATAAAACCGGTGGCAATAATTTTACCAAGTCTTTAACAAATGAATATATATTGTTTCTAAATTCGTATTGACTTTGACTAACGTCGTGGAAGTGACGTAACGATCAATTGGCAATTAATATATTTAAGTTTAGCGACGATATTTAAAAATTCATCGCCAATAATAACAGTTGACTGATATATATATCACTAGTCGACTGATACTAATTAACGATGAAATAAATAAATATTTATCCTAAACTATTCAGTCGATTGGCCAGTCGAGTAAATTTGATTCTGTGGCCGACCAAATTATTAGCAGTCGACTAGTGGATACCATCAGTCGACTAATATTTAGCGAAGAAATATATATAATATTCATCGCAAACTATTCAATCGATTGGCTAGTCGAGATTGATTCTGTGGTATGCCAAATTATCGACAGTCAATTGGTGGAACCCACCAGTCGACTGATATACAAATATCAGCGATGAAAATTTAAATTTTCATCGCTAAAATAATAAATATTAGCAATGAATAAAAATATTTCATCGCTAATATCCACGTAAAAAACCCTCCATCGCGCCGATGTTGGGAATCCTATGCGAAAAATAATAAAAGCGTAGAGGAAAAAGGATCTCTTGAGTGATCCATGCGAAAGAAAACTCATACAAAGTATAGATCAAAAGGTCCTAACTTATAGAGTATACTTTTGATGTGTGCCCTTTGTCTATCCCGCTCGTCCACGGTTCGCCGAATCTTAGCGCGATCAGTATGGTCGCGCCTCTATGGTATCCACACGAACAATATGTTAGAGAAGGAGATGAAATCTTTAGTTGTGCTAGCAACCACACAAAGGCTTTCCACGCAAGAATTTGGCCAAGAAGAAAGAAGAAGAGAAAAAAGGGATGCTTAGCTAAAATGAGATCACACACCAAAAATGAAAATCAACTTATCATTCACGTTAGGTGTAAAATACGGGGAAAAAAAAATAATAGCTCTTGCTAATTGGGAATTAGCTCATGGAAATTTTAGGAATTTTTAGAAATTTTCTGGGATTTAAATGGAGTTCATATGGTTAGTCTTAGGTCAATTTGAGCTAGTTTAAGCTTGACATGGGTTAGCCTAACCACAAGATGAACCCCATTGGAACTACCTTTAAAAAGGGTCGACCCAACCCATATCCGTTAACCCGATTTCTTCTCCTTCTCTGTTGCATATTTTTCCCCGATTGCGATTTTTCCCCTCTTCGATATCTTGATCGCGTGATCTTCTCTGAGCTGCCATTCGCCGGCTGCTTCACGCGAGAGAGCTCGGCAAGGTCATCATCGCCGCCGTGTTGTCGCCGGAGCTCTCACTCTTCGCTGCTTGTCTCTCCAGGCGTCAAGGATTTGCTAGGAGCTCAAGCTGACAACGCCGATCGTTCTTCCTCTTCCGGCGTTGTCGGAGATCTTTATTGGAGCAGTCGGTCGGTTGCTGCTGCCTCTGCTTAGTCCTCCTCGCCGCTAGAACCAGCTGCCGTCGGTTTCCTCGAGCTGGATCTCACCTTTCCCGACGAGCTGCCACTGTTGCTATCGCGAGCTGGAGCCGCTGAAGCGCTGTTGAGAGGAGGCCACCCACCGAGAGCTATTCAGTTGGTTGTCTTCTTTCTTCCGGCATCACCGTGGCTTAGATCAACTGTGGGGACTCAGATCGACGTGGTCGTTGCGGCAGGTGAGCATCGTCGGTGAGTGTTTGTGTTTGGGTTATTTGTCTTCATCAGATCAGGGTAATAAGCTTGCCTTGTCTCAATTTTAAGAGTCTCTAATGCCTGTGGTTTTCTCCGAGTAGTGGTTGATTTGGATCGTCCGAGGATAGTGATCTCAATGGGTCATTGAGTGGGATTGCCGAATGTTCTCTGCTCATGAGTGCACGATTTTGCATCTAGATGATCGTGTTTGGTGGGGGATTACTCTAGTGAACAGGAGGCCGCCGGTGAAGATGTGGGTCAGTAAGTTGATTTCCCTTGTGTTGTGTTGTCTGTAATTACTATGAGTGTGTTCATGTGTTGTCGATTGATGCATGAGTTGGGAAGTTCCAGTTGATGTGTTCTGATTGCTAGAAATATCAACTGTGATTGGAAGTTAATCTGTGATGGAGGAGTATTGTTGATTTGGTATAAATCTGTGTTGTTTGTGTAGATCTATGTTCTGCCGACGGGTTGTTTGGGTGTATCTACATGATAGTGAGCTGCGTAGGGATTGTTCCTATACGATTGAAGACCTTGTTCCAGATCTACTGGGTACGAATGAATCGAGCTAGGTAAGTTCGATTTGGGATTTGATACCATCATTGGACTTATGATAGACTTTGTCGATGTTTGCTTATTGACTACAGGATGTTGATTTCAGGACTTTGATTAGTGATGCTGCTCGTAGTAGGGATGGCTAATACGACAAAGTCTTCAATCTATGGTGGGTAATATCTACCTGGTCCGGTAGTTTTGATCAAATTCTTGTGCATGATCTTGGATTTATGTTTATACCTGTTTACCTTAAATCCACTCTTATTTAATCACATGCTTGTACTGCCTTGACCTTTGAGATATATACTCTGTTACTCATTGATTATCTAGTACGGATAGGAATTATAAACCCTATTATGTATTAGCTGATAGATGTTCAGTAAGTACATGTGGTTAGGGTTATCTTTGTGACTTCAGATTGGGTTACTGTATTACATCACTAGGGTTAGGTGATGGTTTGGATTATGGAGTCGATAGTTATATCATATCCGTATTAGTGGTGCATTTATGATGGATCTAGTTGTCTGTGCATAGATAAGTGTATGGTTGTCAGTATGTAGCCATGGACTAGAGGTCCTAGCGTGATGGTATATCCATTATGGATTGTGTGCATGTGTATGGTTATATGGACGGTCGATTGTATATCGCTATTGACTAGAGGTCTTAATAGGTTGACTGTCAGATGAGTATGACTCTTTGTGCGATAGAGAGAGTCTTGTGGATTGTAGTCCTCGCATAGTTGATTTTTTGTTGACCAGGCCTCCCCGTGAGATAGGGAGTGTGGCGAGGATACATGTATGGATCTATGCAGCATTACATTTGCATGCATGCTGTTGACTGAGTCTCCCTTGTGGCTGAGACGGGTCGTCAGTCATCCTGCCTCCCCGGCCACTCGGGGTAGTGGTTGCAGGGTTGAGGGCAGAGCATTAGATGTGTCGCGCTCGGCCACTATGGATGGTGGTAGCTAGAGATGCGCACCTGGCCACTGTGCAGAGTGGTGTTAGCACTCGCCCACTATAGACGGTGGTTGTGTGATGTGCAGTTGTCCTGTGTGCGGCGCTTGTCTACTCATGGGTAGGGACGGCGTGGCTTGCAGCAGGGGCCCCTAGGAGTAGTTAGCTTTTTACGCTTATACGCTACTCAGTCATACTACCCAACTCGGCCACTCGAGAGTGGTGGCAGCTGGAGTCGGGCTAGTTGTCATTTGTCGTGCCACCCTGGCCACTCTGGGGTCGTGGTTGGACGGGTCCGCAGACAATGACCATGCATATGCATTGCTGATATATATGTATGCATGTATTTGATATATGTTTTACATATGCCTGTGAGATGCTGCATTTGATTGAGCTATGATTGTTGCACATGCTTGTTCATCATGATACATGTCATTTGCATTTTATTTACTGCTATGTGTTGAGCAAGATACATGCGTTGATTTAGACTGTTATATGCATTTGATTAGCATCATGTCATTGTGTGGTACGGACCGGGTTATTATACAGGTGATCATATACTATTCATATGTTGGAGTATGGGTCAGGTATGGGATTGACCTGGTATATTATATGGGTTATGTTATTGTATATCTGTCAGGATGATATAGCTTATGGTGTTGCAGACCGTCAGGTACATTGGTACATTACTTTATGTTCAGTTGATCAGTTTAGTATATACATTGAGTATGACTTTACTGTAGTTACTTGTTGTTAGATTTGGATATGACTATATGTCTATTGGACTCATGCTGTATACCTGTAGATCTTCACATGTATACTTGTAGATCTATCCTTATATGTTGTTCATGCACTTTCTATATATTACCCCTGAGTTTATACTCACCACCCCGGGACCCTGGGCTTCCTGTCGCCCAAATAACAGGTAGAAGATTCCTTGGACGTTCGGAGCTCCGCCAGCTGATCCCATCTCACACCGGACGGATGGATATTTAATCTGCATGGTGGTATTTGTGTGGATTGTCGTTTTGTGGTTTTAGCCTGTATTGTTTCCGTATTTGCGACATACGGACGTATTGTATGTATTTGGTCTTTGATTCGATTTCTGTTATGATTCTTGTCGTGTCAAGTCACTCCGGAGTGCACAGTTGGTCTTTGTATCTTGTGATCTGTTTGTATTGTTTCCGCTGTGTTTAGTATGTTTGATATGTTGATATCTGTGTATATCATATTGTTGTTGTGGGCCTACGGGCCTTGTATTAACCCAATATGTTGCCACGTACAGGGGAGATGCCGTCCGTTTGCTTTTCGGCTCGGCATACTCTCGGGGTGTGACATTAGGCCCAAAAGTTTATATCTCATTTGCATCCATTAAATCCCTTTGCATGCAACATTGAGCATTAAAACTCATTTCATGCATTAATCCCATTGCATGCAACATTAACTTTTTACATGCAACGTTTGAGAATCTTCATGAAATCTCATTTCATGTAATTAATCCATTTCATGCATTAATCCCATTGCATGCAACATTAACCTTTTGCATGCAACGTTCAAGAATCTTCATGTTATCAAAATCATCTGGTAAATCCAGTTCATTTATCATGGCAACCCTTTCTTTATTGCCCACTTTATTACGACATTCCCTTGCGAAATGTCCTTCTTCACCACAGATAAAACACTTGCACTTTTTAACCCTTGATCGGTCATTCTGGTACTTTCTCTTAATTACCCGTACATGTGATTTATGTGGTTTCCCTTTGTAGGTGCTTGATTTTCTCAACCCATATTTCTTTCTTTCTCCTTGATAATAGCTGGGTATGGGTATTTGAGAACAGAATTTCAGGTCTTTAAGGCTCCTTTGCAATGGAACGCAGATGGTCTATGTGATACCAGACATCATGATGAACATAGAAGATTTTGCCAATCATGTGGAAATTTCCATTCAAACCAAGGGGTATCAGGATTGGCAGGGTGGTTCTAGTAATCTGTTAATTACTAGAATGATGATAGGTCGGTTAACAAATACCAGCTTTACAAATTTCAATTATAATGTTCAAAATGTGGCAGATTATTTAGACAGCAGGGGAGTTATTGCACTCCCAAGAACAAGATTTAGTGTTGAAGAATTCTCATTTCATGCAATTAATCCATTTGCATGCATTAATCCCATTGCATGCAACGTTCAAGAATGATCATGAAATCCCATTTCATGCAATTAATCCATTTGCATGCATGATTAATCACCATTAATCATGCTAACCTTCTTCAATTGGTTTCACTTGAGTCTAACTCAAATTAAACCAATTTGAGTCCAACTCAAGTTTGGCCAAGAAATGAGTCCAACTCATTCTAGTTCATTCAATTAACTAATGATTCATTTAGTCATACTAAAATGATCATATCTCCAAAATAACATGTTATTTGTGTGTGACCCTAGGGGTGCGTTTGGTTCAAGTAATCATACATAACCTTAGTTATGTGATTACCAGAGAATAAAACATAACCTTGGAATAAAGTATAACCTTAGATAAAAACCTTATTTGGTTTGAGGTTTTAATATATAACTTAGTTTAACATTTTACTAAATTATCCTTTGTCTTTGCTCAATCAATTCGACAACAACGACAGAAATATTAATGACGATGGCAGCGATCGGCCGACCGACGACAGTGCCCGGTCGGTCGGCGACGGGCGGCGGCGGCAGCCGGCGACGGGCGACGACAACGGCCGACAGGCGGCGGTGATTTAGCGGCGGCGTCGCGATCGGCGACGAAGCGTCGGCGAGATCCGACGGCGGCGGCGACAGCGGGCGCGGTGGCGGCGAGGCGGCGACGGCGGCCGAGGGGGCGGCGCCGGCTCGACGGCGAAGCGGAGCGGAAGTCGGGCGGCAAGGCGGCGGTGGCAGCGGCGCGGCGGCACGTGCGGCGGCGAACGGCGGCGATGACGGCGGACGCGGCGACGGTGCCAAGCGGCAGCGGCGGCGGCGGCGGCGGCGGCGAAGCGGGCGGCGGCGGGTGTATGGCAGCGGTGGCGAAGGGCCGGCGCCAAAGGCGCGGCTGATCGGCGACGGACGCAATCGATCGATTGAGTTTTGACAAATTGTCATTTAATATATTGCTTGGGGTAATATTGGAAAAAAGTTTCCTTAACCCCGGGAATCAACAAAAACCTTGGTTCTCTAAGGTTTTCCAATTCCCCCTAAAAAGGTTTTTGTTCATAACTTGGTAATGATCAATTACCAGGTAATTGTTTATAACCTAAACCAAACAAGATTTTTGTTGATAAACTAACAAGGTTATCAACAAAAACCCCCAACCAAACGCACCCTAGAGGTTTTCGTAACGTTGGCAATGTCTCTAAACCACTTTAGACACATAAGCAATGGGCGACATCTAGCAATGCATCATTGCTACCCAAGTTATGAAAATGTCAAGATCCAACAAAACCTTTCTGTGACTACTATCTTGTAGAACCTTGTCCTTCTATCCTCGATATCTAGATTGATCAATAAGGCATAGACCATGTCATCTTCTTATCAATCTTTGTGTTTCTTGATCCCCAAGTAGACTCACTCAAAACAAATGAGTTCAATATCTCATATTGACTCATTGGAGCATGGTCATGTATTTCGTTGTCCTACTCTATTAAGCGACCTAAAGATATCACTCTCATCATATGGGAGTGATAGATCTCATCTACATCACTCACATTCCTCCGCATAATTTATTACATACCCAGTGATCACCTTTCTTGTTCACCGTGTTACGGGTGATGTTTAACGATACCAAAGTACATAACTCCTTATATATGGAACCGTAGTGATTTCAGGTCTAAGGATTATTCATACTAATAGTCACATGAGAAAGTTTATGACACTCATATAACGATCCATGAAACTTTCTCATGACAGGTCATTTCAGTATATATTCTCTAATATATATCCATGTGTCAACGTGATATCACATATCCATGATCTGTGAGATCAAATCATCAATTGACCTACAGGCTAGTCTCAATGCATTAATATTCCCCTTGTATATTAATACTTGACTAGGAATATTTAAGAATAGTGTTCTCCATAGCTTCTCACAATCAATTCTACTAATTGATATGCTGTAGATAAGAATTTATACTTTCTAGGACATTATTATATTTATTCAGATGACATGAAGTATATATAATAATCAAACTTTGCTTTTTATTAATGAAGTATGATACATATGATCCCTAATCAATCATCCCATGATTGACACTGACAATCTCCCACTAGCACTAGTGTCAATCACTATAATCTCTAAGATCCAGTGACCTAGTAGGACCATCATGCTTCATCTGTGCCAAAACCTTGGTCAAGGGATCTGCAATGTTAGCATCAGTATCTACTCTGCATATCCGCACATCTCCTCTATCGATGGTCTCTCGAATGAGGTGATACCGCCGTAGTATATGTTTGGAACACTGGTGAGAACGAGGTTCCTTAGCCTGTGCTATAGCCCCATTGTTGTCACAATAAAGCTCTATAGGGCTCACAATGCTAGGAACTTGATTTGTTGTTGAGACTTGACTCGCCCACGTAGTCATACCCTCTCATACATAATTTTGCCTACTCTATAAAATGTTCAACTATTTCATATCGACCTACTGAATAATCAATGATTTTGCATGAAAATATATATCATGTACGTACCGGTCTATAGGAATAAAATTAGGAGTGAGGAAATTCTTAATGCTATGATCTTTCCACTCCAAGTTGTCCCACCAAATTTGATCACCTTCAATCTTTTTTAATCTGCTCTTGGATATTTCAGTCTCAAATGGTAATTTTTTGAGCAATGGAAAATCACTAACATATATATGTTCCAAGTAGGGAAAATGGAATGGTGGATTGAGGTTCTCCATGAAAGACAAAGTCAAGCTCTGGATGCTAGAGAAAGTGCTGGAATTGGAGGTCCCTATGTCACTTATTAGTGACTTCATATATCTCAAGTAGATCGAAAATGGAGTAGTCGGTTTGCTATGCATTTGAGGTAGACCTAGAGCTAGAGTGTCATACACTTATGACTAGAAAATTAAGGCATGGTGTGCAGTTGTAGAACCTAAGAAGTATACTTCGATGATCAACAACCATTAATATCAAATTTGAAAATACCAAACTCACATCAAAGTCGATTAATCATCCAAATTTATTTAAAATACAACTATCAAATTTATTTAAAACACTTCCACGATATATCAAAGTTATTTAAAACACAACTACCAAATTTATTTAAAACATTGCCACGATACATCGAGACTCGATTCCAAATTTATTTAAAACATTCCCACGATACATCAAACTTGACCGATCATCCAATTTTATTTAAAAGACAACTACCAAATTTATTTAAAATACTCCCCCGATGGAGCAAAGCGAAGATGACAAGATGGATGATCGAAATACTGAATAGATAGATGGTCAATTACATAATAATCACACTTGCAGCGTTGCTTACGGCAGCCAAATAGGATCCGATGGAATTAATATATGTGACGGATTGGCCAAAAAACCCAACAATTTTACCGCCCGCGACATCAACAGTGAATTTCTTTGGACTCTCTGTAGCAATCTTGTCACATCCACGTCCCCCAAAAGGCCCATGCGTATTCAGCTTGTTTGTCTTAAATATGAGGTTAGAGATGCAAATTTGGTCGTCATAATTTATGTAGGACCCACTCACGCCGTCGATATATTCACCACGGGCTAGTTCGATCTGCATGCATGTAACATCTCAAAATTAATTGTTATGTACATATATAATAATTAAGACTAATTAAGATTTATACATGTATATGTATATAACTTGTAATGAAAATCCATATATATATGTTATGTAGCTAGCTATAGAATGTCGGCCATTCGTGCGTTTGGCGTACCTTCTTCGATTTACCAACCATGCTGCCTGTTTTGTATGTTAGGATATTTCCTTTGGCGTCATAATAAGTGATCACCAAACCATTGACGATCGCTTCAGTAGACTTTGACCTCTATGATCTCCGCATCGGACGTCATAGTTTGGGGTTCCGCTCTCCCCATGGCCCAATCTTGATGCTATCAACTAAAGCTAAATATCATGCAGAATGTAAATTGTGGTCATTATAGAAATTGTACAAGAATTAATTAATGTTGGGAGTTGAAAGAGTAAAATTAATTTTCTACAATCCATTAGAGTTTATTATTAAAGTTTGATTATCCGAGCCAGACCCTAGATCCATATTGTACTTGAACTTTCGATTCCTTTTCTTGAAAGGAAAAAAAAAAAAACCGCTGAGATGCATAGGTTATTGGATTGGCGCGGAAGGATGTAAATAATTTAGAGGATAAAGGCATAGGAGAATACTACTTGTATAGATATACTCACCGATGCTGAAGCCGCAGGCAGCCATATTCTTTTATAGCTAGGATTGAAAAAGCTGATGGAGAGGATCGGAGAGAGAGAGACTATTGCATGCATTCAGGAGTGACATCCATTTCCTTCTTTTATAGACTGCTGAAGAGGTGTATCGTTGCCATGCATGATCATTAGATAGAGTCAATATAATTAATATAATCCAGTTCACAGCTAACAAAAAGGATAATTAAATTAATATTGCGAACACCATCCAACATTTACGTCACTTCCATGACGTCATCGATATAATTTGTTTTATGGGACAGTCCTTTTGTAGATGCCAAGGATGCTGCAATCAATTGACTTTGCTTTGTATTATTTATACATGGCAACAACTTCACTTAATAATTTAATTAATTAATCAATCGGTTAATTAATTAAAAGCATAAAAAATTATGAGAGAGAACGAGGATGCATGTGATGAACATGGTTGACTACGCACTCTCACATGATCAAAAGCACAATTAAAAAAGGTTTTTTTCTAACTTGATCGATGATTCTTTCGATCCTTTCGAGAATTGAGACTATAAAATAATAGCTTATTCATTCACATGATATCTCATCCTTGTAATTAAATAATTAATTTTTGAATTTAATTATTATTTTATATTACAAATCAAGATCATGATTATTTGGAAAATATAGCGAAATTCAAATTACTTGCTTCTCAAGAACGAATGAGAGCTCGCCGTGTTAGTTTGAGTTTCGACTGAAATGTACCAAAATATTCAACACGCACACTTAATTTTCATATTTATTAAAAAACATTTATTTTCTAAAATATATTTCCTAAATTGCCCTTAAAAGAATATTAAAGGATCGATGTCTAAGTGTTTGCATTGTTACACATTATAAACTATTTAATTTTGCTTGTTTCATAGAATACTAAATCATTTAATTATCTTATGTTCATTTCTTTCATATCATATAGATATAATAGATAATAAATTATTTGTTACAAAAACATTTGCCAAAGATAAGTATTACCAAAAATAAGGAGCGAGAGAATCCTTATTACTCTCGTCGTCCCAATCCAAGTTGTTCCAACAATCTCTTTCACTTTTGATGCGGTCTTTTTTTAGATATCTTTCGCCGAACCTTTGAGAGAGGTAGGGTTCTCACGGCCACAATAATATCCCTGCCAAAATCAATACACATCAAAAGGCGTATCAACCTTATGACCCTCTAATGCTTAAGTTAGGCAGGAAAGGAAGATGAAGAGAAGATAGTAGAATTAGTTGTTCTACGCTAGAAGACCGAAAGAGTCCTCGTTTTACCTTAAACCGTCTTTATATAGCATCTATGTGGTTCTTTGCACACCTAAGTTAATCGCTTGTAATTAATGTTGCTTGTCAAGTTGTTAGGGGATAACTTCTTCCAGAAATCTCCACGTAACAGGCCACGTATATATGAGAGTTATTATTAGAAAAGGTCGTTAGGAAGACCAAACATACTCCATCCAAGAGGGAATTTTCTTGATTGATCCTTGCCTCTCGAGTCATTATGCTTCCCGACTCAATTTACCTCGCCTTATGCTTTTCTTGAGTTGCTCCGCTCCCGAATCGGTGACTTCTTTCCTCAACCCTTCACAGTCGCTCTATTCTCAACTCGTCTTACTTGGCCTTTGACCCTTCTAGAGTTGCTCCTCGACTCATCATACTTGACTTTTTACTTTTTTGAGCCACTCCGCTCTTGACTCGTCTTACTTCAACCTTCTACCATTCTTGAGTTGTTCCGCTTCCAACTCAGTCAACTTCTGCCCTCAACCCTTCCCAAGTCGATCGCTCCACTCCCAACTCATCTTGCTTTGGCCTTCGGCTCTTCTGGAGTCGTTCCACTCCCAGCTCGTCTGACTTCGACTTTTTACCCTTTTTTAGTTGCTCCGCTCCCGCCTCGTCTTACTTCGGCCTATTATCCTTCTCGAGGTGCTCAATTAGTGACTTGGTAAACCGCCCTCAACCCTTCCCAAGTCGCTCCGCTCTTGACTCGCCTTACTTGACCTTCGACCCTTCCAAGTCGATCCACTCCCGACTCATCTCACTTGGCCTTCAATCCTTTCCGAGTTGCTTCACTCCCGACTCATTACATAACCCCATGGCTAGACCCTACCGCCTATCTTTACTTACTCCTAGGGTCCCATAAGTTGAGTTATATCCACATCATGTCAACCCCCACTATAAGAAAAAGGAAAATTAGCGACGAATTATTTTCGTCGCTAATACCAAAACGTCACCATTAAATACATTTCACGACAAAAAACTTGTCACTAGAGTCATTGTAATAAGCTTGTAGCTAAGACAAATTAGCGACAAATTAATTATTTTAAATCGTTAATATTACCATTAAAATTAAAATGTCACCAAAAATAAATATTTCGTCCCAAAATCTCGACACATTAGCGACGAAATATAAATAATCATCGCTAACCATCAGTCGCCTGCTTAGAATCGGTCGCAACTCGACTAGAAGTTAACGACGAAAACACCTTATTTCGTCGCTAAAATCTATTTTTTGCCACCACGAGCGGAGCCCTCAATCGAGATATTTTTGCGACGATATTTATAAATTTCGTCGCTAATATCTAGTTTTTGGCCAACCACAGAAGCGGGAGCACCTCGACTGGCGCCTCGACTAGAGATACATTTGCAACGATATGTATAATTTTCGTCGCCAAAGTCCAATAGCAGTCTAACGCGTCAACTAACGACTCGACTAATACCCCAAATCTACTGACAAAACTATAAATTTTGTCACTAATACTCAAAATCCTGAAGTCGTATATCGACCGTTAGCGACAAAATATTAAAAAATCGTCGCTAACCATGAAAATATAGATTTCCAAAATTCATTTTATTTGTATTCAAAATCTTGTAATACAATATCAACCGCACGATTTAACTTAACAACATACAACTAAAATAATAAAACCAACATATACATTTAAAAACAACTAACATAACATCAAATTTAAAGTCCAAAACATCCATTTTCACAAATTCATAGTATTAAAATGCAAACACATTCAAATCGAACACAATTTCACTAGCTCAAAATATAAATTTTCACAAACTCTAAGGTGGAGGAGGTGGAGCTGGAGATGATTCATGCATTAATGATTGTAATGCTCCAGGCGCAAGCCGATTTAGAATTGCTTCGAAAATATCTTGTCTTGATCTCATTTATGCCAACTCATCTTGGGTGACAACTAATCGAGCTTTAGTTTTTGCTAGCTCCTCTTGGGTGGACTGAAGTTGTTCACGCAGTGCTGCGTTAGTTGTTCTGGAGGAGGAGTTGGCATCTGAAGAAGTCGATCTAATCGGTTTGGCCCACTTCCAAGTCCTCTAATATATCGAGAGAACACCGAGTACTTGATCACACACTGATCCGCAATCCATTTCCGATTTCTTGTGACTAGATGTGTTCATCTCGCAGTCTCACCATTTCACCCTAAGAATAACAAACACATTATCAATATGTTTACAAAGAATTACTAATATTTAAAAATAACTTTACTAAATTTTATGGATTATATCTTACGTATGCAGCCTCGGCTCTCTCCCCACTCCATCTTTTTGATGAGGTACAGTGGATTGTATTAAAGACAGTAATCCAATCTTTCTCTGATCGATCGGTTCGAAAAATATTATAATGTGTTAATATTAAAAATACCAACCAATATCTGTACCTATAAAATTTGTACTTACACCGTAGAATCGCTGATTCGGATGAATGATTTTGAGCCACCTCGATGGGTAAATGGTAATTGTGCTCGATTTTGGGCATTTATTGTCGATCGGGTCTACAATATCAAAATTTGTTAACATAAAACTTAAAACATGAGTTACACATATTTTAATTTATATATAACTCAGACAATTGGTATAGATTGAGTTACCTAAAATTTCTCTGATTCAAACAGATCGCACATATAGTTCCAATCTTCTTGCGTATCACAAAACTCGCTCGGCATATGATGTCGCCGCTCGGTGGGGGGGGAAGATGCAATAGACTCTTATAATGAATGTGCATTTTATTTCGATTATCTTTGTACCTTGTACTCATTAATCTGTCGGTCTTCTTCCTTTCCGATGTTGCCTCCTCGGCAAAACTAATATCGAAAGTAGCCTGAAAAAAATACCAATATTGAATTTTAATAATGAATGATGGTTGATTGTTTAAATAGCAAAATACTCGTACTTACAGATAAATTGAATAGGGAGAAGCAGTGGCCCAGCTAATTCTGGAGGTCATTAGCACACCAGAATTAATGGAAGTCGATGAATTGGGACGCACTCAACGAATTGGTGGATTCGGGTCCATTGACACAAATACGGAAGTTTATGCTGATGTACTAGATTATGAGAACAACACTATTGAATGGGTCCAAATTGGAACTCGTCAATGGGATCGTCTTCTTGATCGAGTTTTACAAAGAATTGGAACTGTCATATATCATCTGTTTATTATCTGCGGGGATATGCTTCCAACTCTTAGCTTGTAGGGGAGTGAACTTAATTGACAGACCTAACTCTGTCATAAAAGCAGCTACATTGGTCCCGATAGGGTGACCATCGTTCTTACGAAATGTAATGGGTAATCTATCTCATTCCTCGATTTGTCATCGGAGCTGATCGGAGTGTGTCCCTCGTGTCTCTCTAAGTATCGGATGAACTTTAAATCAAAGAATGTTAACAATTAACAAGTTAAATATGTAGGAAACAAAATATACATACTTAAAACCACATAACTAACCAGTAGGAGCAGGAGCACTATCATTGTCAGGCGTAGGCACAACTGGGGGGGCTCAATTCTCTTAGGTGGCATAGCTATGACATAAGCATTATATATAGATTGACATATAAAAAAAGATCCGTGTAAATATGTTTAATCACTATCATCATCTGAAAAAGATAAATAATCATATGTCTCACTGTCAATTTCACTATCTTCACCATTGGCAATACGATTACTTTGAGCGCTCATATCTAGATCCACTTGTGCATTTGCCATATTAATTTGGTAATTCTCAACATCTAATCGACAATGTTGAGTTATTGCTAGTCTTCACCGACTACTGAAGTTGAATCATTGGATGAAATCTCTTGGTTTGGCTCCATGATCAAGATATTACCACCCTCAAAATCTTGAGATACTTCATCAACTTCAGTTACTTCGTATATATCGTAGTGGTCAACCCTTTGCACGACCTTCCAATGACCTCCATGTTTGATATCATTCAAATAATACACTTGATTTGCTTAGTTTGCCAAAATGAATGAGTCATCATTATACCATATTTTAGAAGTGTCAATACACGTGAGATCATACTCTTCCACCAACGATTTTTTTTTTGGATTACATTGGAACCATTCACACCAAAATAATTGAACTTTATACTGGAAAGAGTAAAATATTTGGACCACATCTTTCAACACACTGAAAAAATCCAAATTGTCCCCATCGTCAGGGGATGATACACTAACCCTACTATTCTGAGTAGTTCTGCGTGAATCACGAGACGTCGTATGATATCGAATACCATTTACTATGCATGCATCATATAGTTGAACTTTAGCATCTGGTCCCATTGCTAAATAATACAACTCATCTGTGATATCTGAATTTGTTAATTTTTTTAGGGCTACAATTTTATCCCTATACCACCATGGGAAATCTCGCTCGTGATTTTGCATCACTTGATCAACATGAACCTTTTGGGACACAAGTTGTAGATGCTCATTGTATAAAACTTAATCAATTTAAACTCTATGAATGAAAAAGAATTAAAGTAATAACTTAATGTAAACACTTACTTTCAATATCGGCCGACTTCTTTAGAATTGTTCAGAATGTACCAATGTGCTTTCTTAAACAATGCCAATGGCAATTTTAGACTTTGTTGGTTGCCAAAGACATATTTCCTATGAGAAAACACTTAATTTGCATTTTGATGGTTGGACATCTTTATTCCGTTCTGACCTAGAAAAACTTGTCTCAATCTGACTAATATATAACGAACTGAAAGTCAAGGCCTCATTTACGATATACCCCTCTGCAATAGATTCTTCAGGTCGTGCTTCACTATCAACTGGGTGTCTTAATACACCATCTGTTTCAACTCACTTTTCTTTATGTCATCTCATCTCTTTGGTCGTATGCTTCAAAATAAACAACCTCTTAAGTCTCGATTTCAGAGGAAAATATCGAGACTTTTGTGAGGATTCTTTTTCTTATTCATCCCTTCGTACTTGTATCTCAGCTCCTTGCATACTGGACATGCATCCTTATTCTCATGCTCTTCCCAAAATAATATACAATCATTCTTACAGACATGTATCTTCTCATATGTCAATCCTAACTCTTTTAATATTTTTTTGGCTTCATAATAAGAGTTTGGAATCGCATTCGGTTTAGGAAATGCCTCTTGCGATAATTGAAGTAGCGTATCAAAAGATTTATTGCTCCAGCCATTTAACACCTTCACATGCATTAGATTCACCATAAAATTGAAAACCGAAAATTTAGTACAATTGGAATAGAGTTCTTTTTGTGCTTCTTCCAACATTGAAATATAACTTCGTCTACAATCATTTGCATTTGTGTTTATATTTATATCATCTGATTGAGGCTCATTGTTGGTTATATTTTCTATATTTTGTAAATCAGTAAACATGTCTTCAAAATTATCTTCGAAATCATCTACTTCAACATCAAAATCATTCTCATCTTGATTGAAAATATTTATACTATCGGATGATGTAGAAGCTTCTCCATGAAAGTTCCAGACTTTATATAATCTATCGAAACCCCACCTATAAAGATGTCCTCGCACATAATCCAATTCATACTGAAACAAATTACCACACCATCGACATGAACAACGAATTTTTGATAAATTCAAGATCATGTAATTCTCAATATTTATAAACTGATTCAACCCATTGATATATTTAGGGCTAATCCGATTCTGAATCATTATCCAACTTTTATCCATATTCTTAAACCCTGGTTAAACATATATACAATAATTTTTATGTTAATTTTCAATAAAAGGAATTTACTAACTCAAATTTAGTTATCACATACAAAATAATCACACAATTTATAATTTAAACCTCACACAACATAACCTACAATTTGCATTATAACCCTGTGTTTATCATCGAACATTATAATCTAAAAATTAGAAAATCCTAAACTTATCCTCTAATCGTAAAATACTCCTAAAATAATCTAATTGACAACATATCTTCAAATGTATCATCTAGGCAATAATTTATTGCTTGATTACCATGAATACATCCAAATCTAAATGATAAAAAAAAACCCTAAATTCATCGTCTCATCGCTAACAAAATGCTACCAACCATATATACTACAAAAAATTTGACTTTTCACAGCGCGCAAATATGATATCCGCAGCACGCATCACATGCTGTACAACACTAAGCTGTTGAAAATCATAAGGCATTCGCAGCGCACGATCGCACGCTGCGGTTAAGTGCATTCGCAGCGTGCGATCGCGCATTGCGATTAAGTGCACTCACAGTGCGTGATCACACGCTGTGGTTAAGTGCATTCGTAGCGCACGATTGCACGTTGTTGTTAAGTGCATTTGCAGTGTGTAATCGCGCGCTGCGGTTAAGTGCATTCACAGCGCGCTATCGCATGCTGCGGTTTAGTTCATTCGTAGCGTGCAATCGCACATTGCGGTTAAGTGCATTTGCAGTGCACAATCGCGTGTTGTGGTTAAGTGCATTCGCACCGCACAATCACATGCTGCGGTTTAGCGCATTCGTAGCACACAATTGCACGTTGCAGTTAAGTGCATTCGCAGTGCGCAATCGTTCGTTGCGTTTAAGTGCATTTGCAGCGCACAATCGTGTGCTACGGTTAAGTGCATGCACAACACATGAAAGCGAGTTGTAGTTAAGTGCATTCGCAGTATTGTAATATCAAAACTCAAATAATTATTATCCAACCCACAAATACCACACAATTATAATATCACATATAAATACTATACCCATTTTTAATATCACATACACACGATTATAAAATCAAAACAAAACAATTATAATACCATAAATAATCATCACCACCACTTAAATAGCTAGTGTACTAATTATTCACTTAGTCACAGAAAATAATTCAAACAAATAACATAAATTCACTTACATGATTTCTTTCCTACAAAATAATTATTCATTTAG
Organism: Wurfbainia villosa; assembly: GCA_025175895.1. NCBI lineage: Eukaryota > Viridiplantae > Streptophyta > Magnoliopsida > Zingiberales > Zingiberaceae > Wurfbainia > Wurfbainia villosa. Next base: position 149,166 of record JAKLTH010000145.1, read on the forward strand.
TCACATAAACAATTCAACCAGTAACACAAAACTATACACTTAGAGAACCAATATTTGTGCTTCCTATTGCATCCTCAAGAAAATACATTTCATCATTGAATTAGATCCACCTAATCCAGCAAAACTCTATCAATCCAAGCTTTCCAACAAGATCCACCAAGAGGAACATGATATACTTTTGCTTTTGGATATGTGGATGCAATTCGACCTTCTGCAACAACTCCATCACCAAACCAATGAAGCATCTTACATTTAGTATTAACACTGACATCTCCACAATTCACGTTCTTCAATTTTCCCTGTATAACAATAAAAAATTATTAATGTTCCCAAGTGTACTTTTATAACAAAACAGGTTATTAGTATTAAGAGAGAGATTCTATCATGTAAAAGAAATCACAATATTCCTCATATCAATATGGTTACCTGAGTTGCAATAATTTTTTTTTTCTCCATTGACATCACTACCACCACTAACATAATTTCTAATATCGTCATCAATGCCACCACTAGCAACCTAATTTTTTAAATAATATTATCATAATTGCACATTCACTAACAAGAACACAAAAAAAATAAATAGGGACAAATAATAAAATGTTAAGTTTTCCATAAACAATTCACATTCTTCAATTCACTATGGAACCTACAACCACATCAAGTATGTTGATAATACCAGTTTCTTTTTATCAATAGTGCCAATTGGCAAACATGAGACGTGCTTGCCTATGTTAGCATGTATAAGTAGATAAGCAAAAGTGCATGCCTTTTTTATGACAAGCTCCTCGGACAATAAAACTAACATTTTTTTATAAATAATTGTTTATGAAACAATTATGAAAATTAACAATCTATTGCACTGTTTAGATCATAGTTTATGTAAAATAAGTCTAAACTGCACAGAAAAAGGATTATGACGATAAATAGTGCGGTGGTTTCGCGAGGTAAGTGTGTTCGAGATTTTAATTAGGGGCTCTACTAATTTTGGCATGCTTTATCGTTTCAAAGGTATTTTGGTGTGGATCTACCGGATCGAGATGGAAAACTTAAAGCAACGATCAGCGTGTATGGATGCATGATTTTTAAGATGAACTGTTTGTGATTTAATAAAAGCACCATTTTACTATCTTCCCTCTACTTACGACTTTATGCTATTTATTCTCCTATAGGGACCATTAAATCTACTAGATGTTATCTTTCTTTTATCTGAGATCGTCCTAGTTTGCTTCTCTGTTACAGATCGTCATAGGTTTTCCCCCCATAAAATAGAGAACTATAAAATATGAAAGCTTGTATCCAACGAACTTGCAAAATCTTGTGTAGCAGTAACCCTTAATTTGCTGCAGATAAGAGATAGGAACCAAAAAAGATGAATCATACAACAGATACACGCTCGTAAACAGATCAGAAATAAACTTTATAGCAAAGTTGAATATACCATGCGCTGTAAATCAAGAGGTATATTGATCTAAGATACTGCATGCATAGCTAAACACTATGCATAGCTACGTTTGGTACGGGGTAATGTAATCAACCTTGTAATGTAATCAAGTTTGTAATGTAATGTGTATTACATTACTGTGTTTGGTTAGCGATTGGTGTGTAATCTTTGATTACAAAAGTGATTACATTCGTTTGTTTGGTATCCATATTTGTTATAAGGAATATAATTCATATTATTATAAAATGACAAAAATACCCTTATAATTTCTTCTTAAGGTAATATAGACCAATGTCGATCGTCGGCCGATCACGGCCGCCGCTCATTATCGGCCGTTATCGACCACCGCCGGCCGGTTACGGGCCGTCGGTCGGTCGCCGGCCGATCACGGTGTCGTCGATCGGTCGCCGGCCGATCGCTGACGGGCCGCCGCTAACCGCCGATCGACGGCCGATCGGCCGGATCGGCCGTCGGCCATTGGTGACTTATCATCGGCCGACAAACCGTCCTGGTCGTTGTTGACGAGCGTCGAGAAACAATGAGAAAAATAAAAGAATAATATATTTGTCATGATAAATATTAAATCTGTAATGTAATCGGATTACATAGTTTTTCCTTCGTAATCGAGATTACGGATCTTGACTCTTATTTTGTAATGCAATTACATTATATTACATCTTTGAAATGTTACCAAACAAAATAAATCATCTTGTAATATAATCCTAATTACATTACAAGTCTGATTATCCCGCACAAATGTAGCCTAAGCTTTCATAGATCGATCAAAACTTGTTAAAATAGATCGATCCGAGGTAAACTAATCGGAGAAGAAACAGTAGATCTTTGAAATTTCGAGATGAAAAATGAGCCCTATTCCACAAAGGACTCAAGATCTATACTTTTGTGAAAAACACCTCGTAAACTCGCAGAGTAGAAGCAAACTAGGACGATCTGTAAAAAGAAAGATAACCTCTAGTAGATTTAATGGTCCCTCTATAGGAGAATAAATAGCATAAAGCTGTAAGTAGAGGGAAGATAGTAAAACTGTGCTTTTATTAAATCACAAACAGGTGCATCTTAAAAATCACGCATCCATACACGCCTGATCGTTGCTTTAAGTTTTCCATCTCGATCAAGTAGATCCACACCAAAATACCTTTGAAAACTGATAAAGCATGCCAAGATTAGTAGAGCCCTAATTAAAAATCTAACACGAAACCGCACACATGCGTTTGGGGCAAATATGGCTTTATGATGACACTGATGCATAACAGTATTAATCCCTCCTCAACGTTAATCCTATTTGTGTTCTAATAACAGTATTCATCCCTCCTCAACGTTAATCATATTTGTGTTCACTAGGTTCATTTATGGTCATTTATCAGCAAGAAGGATAACCAATTTATAACTTGCAACCATCTTCTTCATTGAAAAATAATAAACAAATGGGATTCTTGTTGCCCTTGCATTACGTAAAAATCTTTAGATACTAACTTGCAAGATAAGTGTCGATGGACGTAGGCTGACGAACGGAGATTGTGCGTGGGAAAGAGGTGGACGATGGCCGACGGATGAAGGCTGACGAGCGAAGGATGTGCTGAGAAAGCGACGGAGATCAGGCCAGCACGACGAAGGGTGAAGAGAATGGATGGAGACGGAATGTGGCGAGCGTGAGAAGATCGTGTAGAAAGCGATGAGGAAGGTGAAGAGAATAGCGCCCGTGAGAAAGCTGCGGTGAGAATAAGGTTTGAGAAATTTTTAACCTAAAACAGAATTATAATTAATTAGTAATATAATTAATAAAAATGGTAATGAATAGCAATAACTGTTGTAAGATAAATTTATTCGAGGATTCTTTCTAAAGTTTTTTTAGTTATATATAATTGGATTCTTTTTATTCTTCTCGTTGACAAACGTGTTGTTAAATTTTTTTTTAAAAAAATATTTTCCGATTAAAAAATAATAAATTGTTTAATACTAATAGCAAATGTGTTGTTAAATTTAAAAAATTTTAGTTTTGTAATCATACAAATATAATATTATTCGTATTAGATTATTGGCACACTATGAAAAATTTAATTTTTTATAATTATATTTTTAACGGCGTATAAAATGCATGCTGAGAATAATATTAACAAATTTAGTTATTATCAACAGCGCACTTGATTAGCATGCTGCGAATAGTTTATTTTTTTATAATGAAACTTTTGATGGCGTGCAAATTGTATACTATTATTATTTCATATTACCAAGTTTAGTATTATCTGCAGCACGCTTGACTGGCACGCTATGAAAAATTTAATTTTTTATAATGATACTTTTAACGGCGTGCAAATTGTACGTCATTATTATTTCATATTAACAAACATTGTAATATCCACAGCGCACTTGATTGGCGCGCTGCAAAAAATTTAATTTTTTATAGGGAGACTTTTAACAACGTGCAAAATACACGCTATTAATATTATCTGCAGCACACATGATTGACGTGCTGTGAAAAATTTAATTTTTTATAATAAAATTTTTAATAGCGCGCAAAATGCACACTGTTATTATTTAATATTAACAACGTGCACTGTACACTGTTAAAATGAGTATTGACAGCGTATTATTTTTGCATGTTGTTATTTGTAAAAATATAATATTATCTGTAGCATAAAAAATTGGGTGCTATTATTAACAGCGTGCTACAATTGTGTGCTGTTGATAACGTACTGCGGAAAGTCATATTTATTGTAGTTATATATATAATCTATAATAATCTTAAACCCTAACAAAACCTTAAATTCATCGTCTGAGTATAACAAAACTCTAAATTTATCATTTAATCATAACAATCATAACAACAATATAAAAAACCCCTAAATTTATTGTAAAACTTTGAAGAAATAATTTGGATAAACCTAAGTCTTCGTGTCGAAGGACGAGCTTGAGATGGCGTTGAGAAGAAGCCGGAGCTAGAGACCGGAGCTGGAGAAGAAGCCGCCGAAGCTGCTGCCGAGCCGAAGAATTGCCGGAAGAGATCGAGCAGTTGTCGCAGGCGCCGGAGAAGACAAGTCGCACGCCACACCAACGAGAAGTTGGAGCACAGAGAAGCCGGAGTTGGAGTCGGAGCATGGAGATGAATGAAGATTCGAGCGGAGCTTGTCGCCGGAGAGCAGGGAAATCGCCGGAAGATGGAGTCGCACCGAGAAAATGGGGGAATCGGGCACTGCCGAGGGTTTTCTGTGCAATTATTAGCGACGAATTAACAATATTCGTCGCTAATATAATAAATATTAGCGACGGATTTTAAATATTGGTCGCTAATATATTTTTCGTGAGAAAGAGGTGGACGATAGCCGACGTATGGAGGCTGACGAGCAAAGGATGTGCTGAGAAAGCGACTGACGGAGATCAGGCCAGCATAACGAAGGGTGAAGAGAATGAAGACGAAGGGTGAAGAGAATGGATGGAGACGGAATGTGGCGAGCGTGAAAAAATTGTTTAGAAAGAGATGAGGAAGGTGAAGAGAATAGCGCGCGTGAGAAAGCTGCGGCGAGAATAGGGTTTGAGAAATTTTTAACCTAAAATAGAATTATAATTAATCAGTAATATAATTAATAAAAATGGCAATGAATAGCAATAATTGTTGTAAGATAAATTTATTCGAGGATTCTTTTTAAAGTTTTTTTAGTTATATATAATTGGATTCTTTTTATTCTTCTCATTGACAAATGTGTTGTTTAATTTTTTTTAAAAAAATTATTTTCAAATTAAAAAAATAATAAATTGTTTAATACTAATAGCAAATGTGTTGTTAAATTTTAAAAAATTTATTTTTGTAATCATACAAATATAATATTATCCGCTGCTTATTAGATTATTGGCGCACTATGAAAAATTTAATTTTTTATAATTATATTTTTAACGGTGTACAAAATAATATTAACAAATTTAGTTAGTATCAACAGCGCACTTGATTGGCATGCTGCGAATAGTTTATTTTTTTATAATGAAACTTTTGATGGCGTGCAAATTGTACGCTATTATTATTTCATATTAACAAGTTTAGTATTATCTGCAGCACGCTTGACTGGCACGCTATGAAAAATTTAATATTTTTTAATGATACTTTTAACAACGTGCAAATTGTACGCCATTATTATTTCATATTAACAAACATTGTAATATCCGCAGCGCACTTGATTGGCGCGCTGCAAAAAATTTAATTTTTTATAGGGAGACTTTTAACAACGTGCAAAATACATGTTGTTAATATTATCTGCAGCACACATGATTGACGTGTTGTGAAAAATTTAATTTTTTATAATAAAATTTTTAACTGCGCGTAAAATGCACACTATTATTATTTAATATTAACAGCGTGCACTGTACACTGTTAAAATGAGTATTGACAACGTATTATTTTTGCATGCTGTTGTTTGTAAAAATATAATATTATCTGCAGCATACAAAATTGGGTGTGCTGTAAAAACTATTATTAACAGCATGCTACAATTGTGCGCTGTTGATAACGTGTTGCGGAAAGTCATATTTGTTATAGTTATATATATAGTCTACAATAACCTTAAATCCTAACAAAACCCTAAATTCATCGTCTGAGTATAACAAAACTCTAAATTTATCATTTAATCATAACAATCATAACAACAATATAAAAACCCTCTAAATTTATTGTAAAACTTTGAAGAAAGAATTTGGATAAACCTAAGTCTTCGCGTCGAAGGACGAGCTTGAGCAGGCAATGAGAAGAAGCGTGGAGGGAGCTAGAGAAGGTGCCAGAAAGGCTGCTGCCAGTCGGAGAATCGCGAAGAGATCGAGCGGTTATCGCAGGAGAAGACAATGCGCACGCCACACAAACGGGAAGTCCGAGCACGTAGAAGCCGGAGTCGAGCTGCACGGAGACGAAGGAAGATTCGAGGAGCTTGCCGGAGAGCAGGAAATCGCCAAGATGGAGTCGCGTAGAGAAAATGGGGGAATCGGGCGCGACCGAGGGTTTTCTGCACAATTATTAGCGACGATTTAACAATATTTGTTGCTAATATAATAAATATTAGTGATGGATTTTAAATATTTGTCGCTAATATATTTTACATTAGCGACTAAATATTAAATTTCGTCGCTAATATTGATCATCAGTCGACTAGTGGGATTGACGACTCGACTGCCAGTAATTTGGTCGCAGTCACAGAATCGAGTTAACTCGACTAGCGGCTCGACTGATATGTTTGCGAGAAATTTAAATATATCGTTGCTAATATTCAATGACTAGCGGGATTCGACGACTATCGACATTCTACGACCACAGAATCCAGTTTACTCAACTGGCGGCTTGACTGAATAATTTGCGACAAATTTTAATAGTTCGTCGCAAAGTAGTTTACGATGATTTTATATTTATTCGTCGCTAAGTATTATTTTACGACGAATATGTTTATATCGTCGTCAATATATAGTATATTGGCGACGAAATGTTATATTTCGTTGCAAATATAAGATTATTTTGTGACGATAGATTATTTCGTTGCAAATATCTAGTTTTAGCGATGAATTACTATTTCATCGCTAATATTTCATCGCTATTTTCCATTTTTCTTGTAGTGCCCCCCCCTCCCCTCTCAAATAGTCAGGCGAATAAGTATGAAGATCTGACATTACATGATCGATTTTCTTTGAGCTTGCACCGTTCTTCCCTTAGGGTTGTGAACTTCTCCTTCTCGGAAATAATCCGGAGGTAGAGAAACCTCTTACAATGTAGAATATATATATATATATATATAAAATTATTAACCCGTTAATTAATTAGTATTAATTAAGGGATTAATTAGGCTTAATTAGTGGGCTAATGGGTTAATTAATTAGTGGGCTGAAATCGGGCTTGATCTGCAATTGGGCTTGGGCTGAAATCGGGCTTGATCTGCAATTGGGCTTGGGTTGAAATCGGGCTTGAATTTGGAAGTGGATTTGGATTAGACTTGGACTTGGGTCAAGTGGTTAAACCGGCTTAGCTGAACCCAATCGGATTGGGTTTGGTTTGGGCTGGGTTAATCAAGTTGGTGTCGAACAGGATATAAAAAGGGGCTGTGGATGCAAGAGCGATCAGATCGCGATCCCCATTTCACTTCTCCGCCGTCTCGCTGTTTTCGCTTCGCGCGATCGCGTCTTCCTCTTCGGCTCGTCGGCGATCGGGGAAGAGTAGCTCGACAACAATGCTTCCCTAACTGATCTCTGGCCGGAGGTCAGTAGGTCTCGACTTTAGGGTTTTTTTTTTAGCGATTGCTGTGCTTGGCGGATCATTGGTGTAGTCATCGCGGTAGTGAGCTGCCGTCGAAGGTTAGTGATCTTCTTCTTCTTTTGGAATGGGAGTTTAGATCTAGCTGGGAATGTTTGTTTTAGCTCAGATCGATTTTTGGCAGTAATCGGGAGTTGGATTGATTCGGCGGGCAGTCGGGATTTGGAAATATCGCCGCCGGTGAAGTTTGGTCTCGGTAAGTTGGATCTAACCCAATACTGTCAGCTGTGGTATCAATTGATTGGTGTTCTGTTATACTGTGATTGTTGGATTTGGTTTGTTCGGGTAAATTTGAGTTGCCGATTAGTAATTGAGTTTGTTGATTCGGGTATTGGTGCTCGGGTAATACTAGTTGTTGTTTGATATGTTTGGATCGTTATTAGCTAAGGCTTGATACGTTCTGAGTTGGTAAGGATTTGATCAGTAACGTTGATATTTCAATTGTTCAGCTATAGTGTAGTGTTTGAATCAAAGATCGAAAAGTGCGGTGGGTTGAGAATCGTAGCTGTGATTTGGAGACTAACCTGTGATAAGTTTCAATCGGGAATTTGAGTGCTTGTGATAGACTTCGATTTGGGAACTAGGCTGTGATTGGAGTGGTAAGGTCTGATCCAGTGTTGGTTTAAGTTCTGTGATTGCAAGTCGATTGTGCCGGTTGTGTGTGTGAGTGGAGAAGAGAAACTGTAGTTGGTAACTGTTATGGATTAATGTGATGGTAAGCCGTCGAAGGGTGGTTGGAGGTTAGTTCGTAAGAGTATGTTTTGATTTGGAGATTTTAGTGTTTGGATCATATGGGTTATGATGTATAAGCTTAGGAAGTGGGTTTTCCTGTAGTTGATCTATGTAGTGTGTCGGGGTGGTCATAATGTCTCCGGGGAAAAGAATACGAATATAAATGAGTTAGTATTTGGTTCGTATAAGTATCGGCGATTTGTACTTAATCGTAATTTGTTACTATTGTGCAGGTTTGGGATACGGAGCAGGTCCGCAGTCGTGAGGATTATACGAGCTTCGTATCAGGTGGGTAATATCTACCTGGTCCGGTAGTTTGATCAATTCTGGTGCATGAACTCGTATATATATGTGTTATTCTTGTTTACCTTAGATCCACTCATGTTTTATCCTGTGCTTGTACTTAACCTTCGATCTTTGAGCTATTGCTGTTAATCCATCATACCTTTATCCTGGATATGAATAATAACCCTGCTTGTGTATTAGCTGATAGGTATTCAGTTAAACGCATGTAGTTATGATCATTAGTGTGGACTTAGATGGGATTATCGGGTTGCATCACTAGGTTAGGTGATGAGTCCAGAATATGGGGTCAGTCGTTATACTGTACGCACATTAGTGAGTTAGCTTGGCGAATCTATTTATCTGTACATAGGTAAATAGGTTATGATTACTGATTTGTTGTCCTTGCATGGTTGACTTTTGGTTGACTAGGTCTCCCCGTGAGTTAGGGAGTGTTGCGAGGATTTGTGTGTGGGCTATGCATCATTACATTACATGCAAGTTGACGATTGAGTCCCCTTGTGGTTGCGACGGGTCGTCAGTCATCCTGCCTCCCCGACCACTCGGGGTAGTGGTTGCAGGGTTGAGGGCAGAGCATTGTGTGAGTGCCGTTCTCGGCCACTAAGGATGGTGGTAGCTGGAGATGCGCACTTGGCCACTGTGCGGAGTGGTGGTTAGCGCACTCACCCACTATAGATGGTGGTCGTGTGATATGCAGTTGTCCTGGGTGCGGTGCTCGTCTACTCATGGGTAGGGACGGAGCAGCTAGCAGCAGGGACCCCCGTGTGAGTAGCATTTAGCTCTATGGCGGCTAGCTACTGTTTCATACTACCCAACTCGGTCACTCGAGAGTGGTGGCGGCTGGAGTCGGGATAGTTGTCATGTCGTGCCACCTAGGCCACACTGGGGTCGTAGTAGCGAGTTGGGTGTGCAGGCATGACCATGCATTTGCATTGCTGATATATATATATATGTATGCATGTATTTGATATATGTTTTACATATGCCTGTGAGATGTTGCATTTGATTGTTGCATATGATTGTACATCATGCTACATGCCTTTTGCATATTTTATATACCGCTGTGCATGTGTTGAGCATGAGTGTGTACTATTTGGATTATGTCATGATACTGCTCGTGATGTTATAGATCATATGGAGGATGACGATACAGTGCACGTACATTACTTTATGTCAGTTGATCAGTTCAGTTTATGCTATGAGTAGGACATATCTGTGATTACTGATTTCTATGCTTAGTACTGTATGTTTGTTGGACTCATGTTGTATACCTGTAGATCTTCACATGTATACTTGTAGATCTTTACCCTGTATGTTATTCATGCACTTCTATATATATTACCCCTGAGTTTTATACTCACCACCCGACCTCGGTTTCTGTCGCCTGTAGTAGATGAAGACTTTGGCATGGACTTGGAGCATCACCGATCCCATCCCGCCATTTTTCCGAGGGTTTTGCTTCCCATCGCATGTATTTTCATATGGACTCTTATTGTTTTAGAGATCATGCTGTATGTTTCTCTTTTGATATTCAGTATGGATTTTGTTCTAGTATGGACGGATATACCGATGTACTTATGTTGTTGAGTTTGTATTTCCATTGTGTTTGGCTTCCGCTATTGATGTTATACGTTTTGCTGTGATGTTATACATTTTTGATATGTGTTATATTGGCTGCGACTTTTGTACTGTATTGGAATTGTCATAAGGGGGTGTCGTCCGTTGGCCGGACAGAGTCTACCTCGGGGCGTGACAATTTTATTGGTATCAGAGCTCTAGGTTGCGATGCCATGCAATAATGTTTTTGTCGGATTTTGGGACCTCGGAAATCGTTTTTGATTTGATTTGATTTCGATTTTGGTAATATGGGATTGACAGAGGCATGAGCTCCAAGTTGTCCGAAGTAAGAAATCTTAACACTTAATATTTTCTGGTTAAATATTTATGTAAGTCGTTCAACAGGTGTGAACAGACAATATTATGGCACCTGTTCAGACTCGTAAGAGAGGTCGACCATCTAAGCAGCCTACTGCTGGTGGACCAGTTGAGCAGGAGGAGCCGCGACAGTCTCCTACCAGAGGTTTGGAACCTCAAGAGCCTGACGTACCCTCGACTATGCCGACTGCTACGGATTCCAGTTGGGTCAGAGTCAAGGCCCGTATACCTGTGTTAGCACGGTCAGCCAAGGACCGATTTACGCTATTCCGAGGAGAGTCTGATCCCTGGATTACTCGGACTTGGTTAGACAATTTGGAGGATACGTTTGAGTTCATGAGTTGCACCGATGAAGAGAAGGTGGGTCTAGCAGCTTATCATCTTCGATATCAGGCGACTACGTGGTGGAAAATGCAGAAGACATTGATGGGAGAGCAGAACATCACCTGGGCAGTTTTCCGAGATATATTCTGGAGGCAGTATTTTCCTTCTGCGTTCTCTACAGCACGCCGTCAGGAATTCTTAACGCTTAAGCAGGGCAACCGGTCAGTCATGGAATATAATGCGGAGTTCACCCGACTCGCGGAATTTTGTCCACATTTGGTAGCACAGGATGGGGACAGAATGTTCCAATTTATGCAGGGTTTGGCTGCGAATATTCGGGCCAAACTATCGGGATCTTCCATTAATTCATACCGAGAGGCACTGGATAGGGCACTGTCTATTGAGATGACTTCTCAACAAATCACCAAGGAGAGAGAGTTGGAAAAACAGATGAACCAGGGAAAGCAACGAAAATCTGATGCGACTCCTGAGACTCAGAGAAAGCAAGATCAGAGTAGGGCTTCTCGAGGTACTTCAGAGGGATCATCTAGGGCACAGAAAGGGAAGCGACTAGTTCTGATACCGAGGTTCTCGTAAGAACCGTAAGAGCGGACACATGGCTAGATGCTATAGATGCGGTCAGAACCCACCACATTTCGTAGAGTGTCCCTTTGACCGAGTGTTTGTTATTACCGCAAAGCATCCAGTGGCACACTAGTCGAGAGTGTACTAAGGCACAACTAGAGGGTTCAGTAAATTCCAGCAAGGGAAAGAGATCTGATCAGCATCATCAGCAGAGGTCAGCACCTAGGACGCAGATGCATGGTCAGAGACAGCCACCCCCTCCTACAATCTGTATATATCATATACATGGGAGTGATTCTTCCGGATGCCAGCGATTCATTATACACCACCCAGAGAGTTATTATTCCGACCACCTACTCAATGATATCTACCCCGGCCTCGTGGATATATTATGCTCACAAGAGCAGAGTCACCTCCAAAGCAAAGATCATCACAGCACTCAGATCCATCCGAGTGGAGGCATTCTACCATTATATCCGAGCGCAATGCACCGCATGTGGAGATCGGACGAAGTTTATGCCATTACCCGAGAGGACGCTCAATGCCGAGGGATCGGCCATTCGGGTATGATTTTGGTTTATTCTATACCGCTAATACATCGATTGATACGTAGCTCGTGATTCCTTTATTTCTAGTATATTTCGAGTAAAATTGGGAGAATCCCTATGATTCGTTCTTGCGGGTTAGCGGTAGCATTACCATCGGGCGAGGTTTTGACTAGTCATCAAGTAATGAAGGGTTGTCCGTTGGATTTCGAGGGACATATACTTATGGTGGACCTTCAGGTGCTAGAGATGGTGGAATTCGATATCATACTTGGAATGGATTGGTTGGCTAAATATTGTGCTACAGTGGATTGTAGAGCGAGAGTAGTGACCTTCCGACCACCAGATCAGCCTGCATGGGAATTCATGGGTACCCGGGATGATGGAGTGTCTGTTATATCTGCACTTCGTGCTCCTGAGATTATTGTCGATGGTTGTCGTGGTTACTTATTCTCTTTGGTCAAAGTGGAGAGAGAGGAGATACCACCTCTTTCCAGCGTGCGGGTAGTTCGTGAGTATCCGGATATATTTCCAGATGAACTTCCGGGTTTGCCACCTCAGAGGCAAGTGGAATTCGCGATAGAGGTGATTCCCGGAACCGCATCGGTGTCAAAGGCTCCATACCGGATGGCACCGAAAGAGTTAAGTGAGCTAAAGATACAGCTGCAAGAGTTATTGGATAGAGGTTTTGTTCGTCCTAGTGTTTCACCTTGGGAGCTCCTGTTGTTCGTTAAAAAGAAAGATGGATCTCTCATGGTTATGTATTGATTACCGACAACTTAATGCAAGAACTGTTAAGAACAAATATCCACCGCCGAGGATAGAGCGATTTGTTTGATCACCAAGGATACTTGCGCGTATTCCAAGATTGATCCGCGATCGTTATCATCACCGAGGGTAAGAGACGAGGATGTTCGTAAGACAAGCTGCACGATTATGGACATTACGAGTTTCTAGTGATGCCATTTGGTCTTACTAATGCTCCAGCTGCATTTATGGATCTGATGAATCGGGTTTTCTTGAGGTACTTGGATCAATTTGTCATCGTATTCATAGATGATATCTTGATATATTCTCGTTCTGAGAAGGAGCATGAGCACCATCTTCGGATTGTATTAGAGACATTGCGACGAGAGCATTTATATGCCAAATTCAGTAAGTGCGCGTTCTGGTTATCTTCTGTGGGATTTCTTGGACATGTGGTATCTAGCAGAGGTATTTCAGTTGATTCCCAGAAAATCGAAGCGATTACCAGTTGGGAGCAACCAAAGTCCGGGCTCAGAAGTCCGTAGTTTTCTTGGATTGGCCTATTACTCAGAGATTTGTGGAGGGATTTTCCCGTGATAGCCACAATTACTTACTCGCTGACTCTTAAAGGGGTCAAGTTTGCTTGGTCAGAGGCGTGTGAGTCCAGTTTTCAGGAGCTTAAGCAGCGACTAGTTTCTGCACCTGTATTAGTGATTCCTTCTTCTTGCTATGGGATGATCCTGTATACTGATGCTTCTTTCCAAGGATTGGGGAGCTTACGATGCAGCCGATCGTAGTATCCTATGCCTCCCGTCAGCTTAAGGACCATGAGAGGAATTATCCGGTGCACGATCTGGAGTTAGCGGCCATTATTTTTGCACTAAAGATATGGAGACATTATCTGTATGGGATTACTTTTGAGATCTATACAGGTCATAAGAGCTTGAAATATCTGTTCACTCAGAAGGAATTGAATCTTAGACAGAGACGATGGATGGAATACCTAAAGGATTATGATTGCACCATTCAGTATCATCCGGGTAAAGCTAATGTCGTAGCAGATGCACTGAGCAGGAAATCCCGTGGGATTCTGGCCAGTCATTTGACCGCAGTGACGGATCTTGTTCGACAGTTCTCAGAGTTGGGGTTGTCTGAACAGGGTCAAACATCCCGAGGGATATTGGTATCCATGTTTGCCCACGCTATTATTGAGAGGATCAAAGAGGCACAAGCTAGTGATCAAGATTCGCAGCTTCTTATGCAAAGACTACGGACTCAGGATTTACGCATGATTTCTCGTGACGATAGACCGAGTCCTCCGGTTCCGAGGAAGATTATGTGTTCCAGACACACATCCGATTAAGGAGGAGTTATTACGAGAGGCACATCATTCGAGATTTGCTATACACCCGGGCGGTACTCGGATGTATCAGGATTTGAGGCGTTCCTATTGGTGGGACGGTATGAAGAGGGATATTGCGGATTTCGTCGCTCGATGTTTGGTCTGCCAGCAGGTAAAGGCTGAACATCAGAAACCCGCCGGATTGCTACAGAGAATCCCAATTTCGGAATGGAAGTAGGAACATATTACGATGGATTTTGTTACGGGGTTACCCAGAACCCGTAAAGGACATGATGCGATTTGGGTGATTGTGGATAGGTTAACCAAATCCGCTCATTTCCTTCCGATTCGTGAGACACATCCATTGGATCGACTAGCTGAGCTATATCAGAGAGATTGTCGATCGCACGAGTTCCTCGAGTATCATATCCGACAGAGATCCGCTTTTACTTCACGATTCGCGTAGTCTTCAAAGATGCTATGGCACCGAGCTTCGTCTCAGTACTGCATTTCATCCGCAGACGGATGGACAGTCGGAGCGTACTATTCAGACGTTGGAGGACTTATTGAGATCTTGCGTCATGGATTTCGAGGCTACCGGGAGGATCACGCTCACTTGGTGGAGTTCGCAGATAATAATAGCTATCACTCTTCCATTCAGATGGCTCCTTTGAGGCTTTGTACGGTCGACCGCAGATCTCCGATAGGAGGATGTCGGAGAGCGACAGTTATTGGGCCCTCAGAGTATTCAGCACGATACAGAGTTAGTTCGTGTTATCAGACGACGATTGTCAGAGGCTCAGGACAGACAGAAAAGTTATGCGGATCGGAGGCGAAGACCCCTGGAGTTTTCTATAGGGGATCATGTTTTCCTACTGCACGTATCGCTACAAAGGAGTTAAGAGATTCTGGAATTAAAGGAAAATTAGCACCCGCTACATTGACCATTCGAGATATTGGAGCGGATTGAGGTGTAGCATACCGATTGGCTCTACCGACGCTATGCAGCCGCTCATAACGATTCCATGTTTCTATGCCGAGGAAATACGCATCGCATCCGGATCATGTTCTCGACGGAGGTGCCGCCCACTCCACCCTAACGCGACATACGAGGAGGTTCCTCGATTCTCGGGTCGCAAAGAGCGCCATTTAACAAAACCATCCGCTTGTAAAGGTTGGATGGCAAGATCACACGATGAGGAGGCTACATGGGAGCCGGAGGATATCATCCGATTCGATACCCTCACCGCTCACGGAGGTATGTAGTAATTCAAGAAATTTCTTACGCTTGATTTCTGCATATAAGTACGGAAATTTGGGGACCAAATTTTATTAAGTGGGGGAGAATGTAGAATATATATATAAAAAAAAATTATTAACCCATTATTTAATTAGGATTAATTAAGGGATTAATTAGGCTTAATTAGTGGGCTAATGGGTTAATTAATTAGTGGGCTGAAATCGGGCTTGATCTGCAATTGGGCTTGGGCTGAAATCAGGCTTGAATTTGGAAGTGGATTTGGATTAGACTTGGACTTGGGTCAAGTGGTTAAACTGCTTAGAATAACCCAATCGGATTGGGTTTGGTTTGGGCCGGGTTAATCAAGTTGGTGTCAAACGATATAAAAAGGGGTTGCGGATGCAAGAGCGATCGATCACGATCCCCATTTCCCTTCTCCTCTCATTGCTGCCCGCTCGATCGCTGCCTTCCTCTTCTTTGCCACGATCGGGAAGAGTAAGCTCGACAACAACGCCGCCTCTAATCGATCTCCTCGCCGAGGTAAGCAGGTCTCGCTTTAGGTTTTTTTTAGCGATTGTTGTGCTTGGCGGATCATTGGTGTAGTCGTCAGAGTGAGTCCGTCAAGGTTAGTGATCTTCTTACTCTTTTGGAAGGGGAGTTTAGATATAGCTGGGAATGTTTGTTTTCGCTCAGATCGGTTTTTCGCCGTAATTGGGAGTTGGATTGATTCGGCGGGCAGACGAGAATTGGAAATATCACCGCCGGTGAAGTTTGTCTCGTGAAGTTGGATCTAACCCAATACTCACCGTGGTATCAATTGATTGGTGTTCTGTTATACTGTGATTGTTGGATTTGGTTTGTTCGGGTAAATTTGAGTTGCCGATTAGTAATTGAGTTTGTTGATTCGGGTATTGGTGCTCGGGTAATACTAGTTGTTGTTTGATATGTTTGGATCGTTATTAGCTAAGGCTTGATACGCCCGAGTTGGTAAGGATTTGATCAAGAACGCTGATATTTCAATTGTTCACCTATAGTGTAGTGTTTGAATCAAAGTGCGGTGGGTTGAGAATCGAGTGATTTGGAGACTAACTCGTGATAAGTTTCAATCGGGAATTTGAGTGCTTGTGATAGACTTCGATTTGGGAACTAGGCTGTGATTGGAGTGGTAAGGTCTGATCCAGTGTTGGTTTAAGTTCTGTGATTGCAAGTCGATTGTGCGCTTGCCAGTGTGTGAGTGGAGAAGAGAAACTGTAGTTGGTAACTGTTATGGATTAATGTGATGGTAAGCCGTCGAAGGGTGGTTGGAGGTTAGTTCGTAAGAGTATGTTTTGATTTGGAGATTTTAGTGTTTGGATCATATGGGTTATGATGTATAAGCTTAGGAAGTGGTTAATTAGGTTTTCCTATAGTTGATCTATGTAGTGTGTCGGGGTGGTCATAATGTCTCCGGGGAAAAGAATACGAATATAAATGAGTTAGTATTTGGTTCGTATAAGTATCGGCGATTTGTACTTAATCATAATTTGTTACTATTGTGCAGGTTTGGGATACGGAGCAGGTCCGCAGTCGTGAGGATTATACGAGCTTCGTATCAGGTGGGTAATATCTACCTGGTCCGGTAGTTTGATCAATTCTGGTGCATGAACTCGTATATATATGTGTTATTCTTGTTTACCTTAGATCCACTCATGTTTTATCCTGTGCTTGTACTTAACCTTCGATCTTTGAGCTATTGCTGTTAATCCATCATACCTTTATCCTGGATATGAATAATAACCCTGCTTGTGTATTAGCTGATAGGTATTCAGTTAAACGCATGTAGTTATGATCATTAGTGTGGACTTAGATGGGATTATCGGGTTGCATCACTAGGTTAGGTGATGAGTCCAGAATATGGGGTCAGTCGTTATACTGTACGCACATTAGTGAGTTAGCTTGGCGAATCTATTTATCTGTACATAGGTAAATAGGTTATGATTACTGATTTGTTGTCCTTGCATGGTTGACTTTTGGTTGACTAGGTCTCCCCGTGAGTTAGGGAGTGTTGCGAGGATTTGTGTGTGGGCTATGCATCATTACATTACATGCATGCTGACGATTGAGTCCCCTTGTGGTTGCGACGGGTCGTCAGTCATCCTGCCTCCCCGGCCACTCGGGGTAGTGGTTGCAGGGTTGAGGGCAGAGCATTGTGTGAGTGCCGTTCTCGGCCACTAAGGATGGTGGTAGCTGGAGATGCGCACTTGGCCACTGTGCGGAGTGGTGGTTAGCGCACTCACCCACTATAGATGGTGGTCGTGTGATGTGCAGTTGTCCTGGGTGCGGTGCTCGTCTACTCATGGGTAGGGACGGAGCGGCTAGCAGCAGGGACCCCCATGTGAGTAGCATTTAGCTCTATGGCGGCTAGCTACTGTTTCATACTACCCAACTCGGTCACTCGAGAGTGGTGGCGGCTGGAGTCGGGATAGTTGTCATGTCGTGCCACCTAGGCCACACTGGGGTCGTGGTAGCGAGTTGGGTGTGTAGGCATGACCATGCATTTGCATTGCTGATATATATATATATATGTATGCATGTATTTGATATATGTTTTACATATGCCTGTGAGATGTTGCATTTGATTGTTGCATATGATTGTACATCATGCTACATGCCTTTTGCATATTTTATATACCGCTGTGCATGTGTTGAGCATGAGTGTGTACTATTTGGATTATGTCATGATATACCTGTTCAGGATGTTATAGATCTGTATAAATGTGCACGTACATTACTTTATGTCAGTTGATCAGTTCAGTTTATGCTATGAGTAGGACATATCTGTGATTACTGATTTCTATGCTTAGTACTGTATGTTTGTTGGACTCATGTTGTATACCTGTAGAACTTCACATGTATACTTGTAGATCTTTACCCTGTATGTTATTCATGCACTTCTATATATATTACCCCTGAGTTTTATACTCACCACCCTGGACCCTGGGTTTCCTGTCGCCCAGGTAGTAGATAGAAGACTTTGGCATGGACTTGGAGCATCACGCTGATCCCATCCCGCCGTTTTTCTGAGGGTTTTGCTTCCCATCGCATGTATTTTCATATGGACTCTTATTGGTTTAGAGATCATGCTGTATGTTTCTCTTTTGATATTCAGTATGGATTTTGTTCTAGTATGGACGGATATACCGATGTACTTATGTTGTTGAGTTTGTATTTCCATTGTGTTTGGCTTCCGCTATTGATGTTATACGTTTTGCTATGATGTTATACATTTTCGATATGTGTTATACTGGCTGCGACTTTTGTACCGTATTGGAATTGTCATAAGGGGGTGCCGTCCGTTGGCCGGACAGAGTCTACCTCGGGGCGTGACATACAAGGGTTTACAATAAATACAACAACCAAAATACAAGATACAAAATAAATACAAGTAAATAAAATTATTCAAAATAATGCTTTTACTTGAATGCTCTTTTGGTTTCTTTGGATTGTTCTTGAAGGTCTCGAATACAACATCACTTTCTCTTCAAAATCGCCCAAAAAACCACTGTCAAAATCCTCCTTAGCGAGATCCTTTTAAGCCGTCGCATCTATTGGATTTCCACCTGGCGATTGACTATCAAAAGGCCCCAGTCAACTATCCACCTATGGTTGTCTCACAATTGACTAATCCAAGTTAGATTCTGCCCAATGTATACTTGAGCAATTAACTACTATTACCATTAATTGACTTCCAAGCCTTCAGTCAACTGCTCAATTGACTATGAAATATTTTGTGCTTGTGTCCATTAAGTATCATTTCATACATGACAGCTTGATCGCCAAAGTTGTTGGAACATTGTTTCTCAATCGACCCCAAAGACCCTTTAGGTTTCTCGAGCACCGCACCGACTACTTCTCCACAACCGTCGACTATCGAGTACCATGACTATTTTCGAGTCATACAGTGTCGAGCATCCAGTCTGAAATCTGAGCCCCACGGCGAGAGTCAGCTTTACTAGACCGATCATTGCCACTCTACGAGGGTCATCGTGCATATCACCCAGTCTGAAATTTGAGTCTCACAACGGGAGTCAGTTTCCTAATTGATCAATCGACTGGACATTACCATAAGTTGACTGGTACACCTCAAATATGAGATTTAATCCAAGTATGATCCCCTCATACTTGATACTCACCTTAGACCTAAACCTAAGCCTTCTAATCACCTTTATTAGCCTTACGCCCTCAGGGTCCATATAAGTTATCCACGACTCCTTCACCCTTCGCGCTAGCCTTCAGGTGTTTCCATCAGCTTTGTCATGTTGTCGGATACCCTTAGCCTAGACCAAAGCCTTCAAGCCACTTCTATCATCCTCACACCTCTATGATCCATCATCCTCCATGACTCGTTCATCCTTGCACTAGCCTTCAAGTGCTTCTATCGGCAATGTCATGATAATGGGTCTACCTTTGCTAAGAGGCCGCACCTCCGAGACTTCTCTATTGCTAAGCCTCAATGCTTGGACTTTCACTGCCAAGACTGCACACTTGGACTTACATGGACAAGACTACACCCTTGGACTTTCTTTTGTCAAATATCTATATTTGGACTTTTATCTCCACGACTACACACTTAGACTTTTTTCCTTTGCCAAGTATACATACTTGGACTTTTCTTTGCCAAGACTCACCCTTGGACTTTTCCTTGCCAAGTATACATATTTGGACTTCTCTATTACCAAGAATCCATTCTTGAACTTTCCCTTGCCAAGTCTCCAAACTTAGACTTCCCATTCGAGTCTCACTTGAGCTTGGTCAACCTTTGATCCGAGGTTAATTGCTCCAATAATCTTCCTCAAAACAATCACCCCCATATGACCTTGGATATCCCAATCATCTACTAGTCATATGATCAACATATGGTCAAAGCATATTGTCAACCGTATTGACAAACATCAAAACACTATTCGAGTCCCACTCGAGTTTAGTCAATCGTGACCTGGGTCGATTGCACTAACATATATTAGCTGTTACAACATTGTTGAGGTATGTCACTTGATCTCTTCTACAATGTGTATCCATTTTTTTTTTGTTACATTATGTGTTCACGCTTAGGTTTATAGTAGGTCTTTATATAGTATAATTACAAATCCAGTTAATACGCGAATGTAAATGCACCATTGGTTACTTAATGATCATTATGAACTTTCAATGAAAGGCCATGACAACACGATGTTTTGTTATTGTTGCAATTATTATGGATATGTTTGTTTTTTATATATAAATTTCACTAGTTCTACCATAGAAGACATTATTATTCTGATCTGATTATTACTCAGAATGAGTATGTGTTATAATGTTATCCGAGATATTATACTAGTACACGATGACTAGATTATATTGAGAGTTATTGGGGATTGATAAGTATTGATGTTATTGTAATTCAAATTTATTTAATCTTTTACTTATTATTTCGAAAAATGAATCTTTGCTTCATCACTACAACAAAAATTCGAATAGACAACAGTGAAAAACCGTTGTCTATGATCCAAAAAATCATTGGTAAATCGACCCGTTGTGAAAAGTGAGGCGCTCAAAGACAACAGTGAAAAACCGTTGTCGATTTAAGGAAAAGACAACGGTTTTTAACCGTTGTCCCACTTTTCTCAACGCGTCGATTTACCACGGATTTTTTGGATCAAAGACAACGGTTTTTCACTGTTGTCTTTCAACTAAAATTACAACGGATTATAACCATTGTCTTTGAGCGTCTTATTTTTCTCAATGCATGGATTTATTATAATTTTTTGAGTTATAGACAACGATTGTCAACCGATGTCATTTGTACTGTCATTGTTATTTTAACCGTTGTCATTTCTCAACGGTCACTCTAGAAAACAATAAACTGTTGTCGATTTATAGTGTTGTGTCTTCAATATAAATCATACAACATCAAAAAGAATTATAGAAAATACATATACACCCGTACTTGTAGCTATGTAAAGTACAAGCTCACATCATCCCATTTTAAATGATCACTCTTAAAAACATATATAAAAAAGTACTTGTAGCAAAACAACTACACATTATATGCTTAGTACTACACCAAAAGTATTATGCATAATAACCAAAACATTTATAGATTACCGTAGCTATCACAAATTCCTAATCAAAAGTATTATGCTTAGTACAACCACATCTAACCAAAAGAGATATGCACACTTAAAATTCCTAATCATCAAATATGTGATCTTGTATGCATTCAGCTCGCTCCGAACGTACTTCATCAATTTCCTTTGCAACTATCACAGATTTTGCGAACTGCATGTGAATAAATGATTGAAAATGTAAACACTTTGAGTACTATGTGATAATTAATTACACAAATCATTTTACAAATATGTTTCAATAAGAAAATTTAAAAATATGCCTAATATTACTATTTGCCGTAGGGAAGCCTCGTCAATGGATACGACGCCTTCAATTATGTCTCTCATATATCGCAAAACGAAATAACCGCATTGAGCTCCATCTGGTTGAAGGGGAACCTATGATGAAAAAAAATTATAGTAGTTATGCGGAGATTTTCACAAAGCTTTTCTCAACGAGGAATAACACAAGAAAGTATATCATTAAAAAAATTATTAAAGGAAATACATTAAAGTATAGATAATGCAATACCACTTTATTGTACTCATCAATTAGCAATACGTTTGGCAAAGAATCCACTTTATCATGCAAAACAAAGCATATAAAAATGTGCTATCACTTTATTAGAGGGAAAGTGTTACACAAAGAAATTAAACTTTAATATGTAAAGACAGAAGAGCACGAAAGAATAACTAATAGATTTATTTACTAAAGGACCTATTGCAGGCACAAAGGGAAGTACGACAGAATTAATGAATCATTATGTTGAAGAAGCTTAATGACTTAATGCAACCACATATGCATACACATGGTCGCATAACTACATATCACATATGGACATGTATGAAACGTCAATTGGTTGGCCCAAACTTAACTAACGTAGATTTTGAGGTAACTAAATATCTATACAAAGGAAAAGTTACATAAAGAATAATTGACACATGGAAATATAAATGAACGACTAGGTTGATGTTAGATTTAATACCTGAAATTGACAAAACAAGAAGGAAATAATAAACTTGTTTCAAAAGATAAAAAAAAACTACCAATTCATCACCTTTATAGGAAAAAATCATGACCGAGTCCATATACATGAAAAATTGATCATATTAATCACTAAGTATGCAAAAATCTATCCTTCAACGGTATTCATCATGCCAAGATTTACCTTGCCTTTCAACTGAAGTTTCAGGCCCCTCTTGCTCAGCAACACATTATGTTCGCAATTGGGACTTCAACTCCGGTTCATAAGCACCTGAAAAAGCATTAGTGGAACGTTACCTTGTCCTGACCACTAACATTCCATACAGTGAAACTAATGTTCTTGTACTCAACAGTCTCCACATCGAATCCTGCATTAAGACACATCTTAATTAACAAATGCATAATGAAATAATGCATATCTAAACTGTTAATTATGGATGGTAAATTAAAGAGCAAAGAATCAGTGCCATTTTTTAGCAAGTTGTACTGATCGCCTTGAATACTGAGTGATACGAGCATTTAAAAGAATGTGTCGATGAGAAACTATTTTCAGAAAGGACGAATGCCATTCTTGTAGGAGTTGTCAACATTAATACAGTAATTTAACATAAACAAAAAACAATGAATCTGCTAGCTATTAACTCCATTGTCATTCAAATTCAAGGACATGACCATGTGGATGGCTCTTAACTTCATGCAGATTGACATGCAAGTTAGCTACACGGTTTGATATTAGTGACACGAATGATAATTTGCACAAAAAAAATGACTTACCTTATTGAAGTCCAGAAGCATTTGTGTTTTTTAAGCTTGGATATAATTCAATCAGATCAGGACACTCATCCTTATAAGAGAGGATATACTTCTTCAAGAATCTTTTCTATGAAATTCTCAAGTATGTTGATGATTTGCCATCAGTTTTGCAGTATCCCCTGGACTTCAAGCATGTCAAAACCTGAAATCTCAGAATCAACTTTTTCTTCAAGCTAAATGTCACACACCGAGAGTATACCGTGCCGAAAAGCAAACGGACAGTATCTCCCCTGTACGTGGCAACATATCGGGTTAATACAAGGCCCGTAGGCCCACAACAACAATATAATATAAAGATATTAACATATCAAACACAGCGGAAATATACTACAGATAAAACAAACTACAAAGACCAAACTGTGCACTTCGGAATGACTTGACACGACAAGAATCATAATAGAAACTACATCAACGGCCAAATATATACAACACATCCGTATATCACAAAATACGGAAACAATATAGGATAAAATCCAAAACATCAATCCACGAGAATACAACAATATGGAATACATATCCATCCGTTCGGTGTGAGATGGGATCGTGAGCTCACGAGCGCCCAAGGAATCTTCTACATTACAGGCGACAAGAAACCCAGGGTTCGGGGTGGTGAGTATAAACTCAGGGGTAATATGTAGAAAGTGCATGAACAACATATAGGATAACGAGATCTACAAGTATACATGTCAAGATCTACAGGTATACAACATGAGTCCAATAGACATACAGTCCTATCCAAATCTAATAACAAATAACCACAGTATAGTCATACTCAATGCATATACTATACCGATCAACTGAACATGAAGTAATGTACTCACGTACCTGACGGTCTGCAACACCATAAGTTATATCATCCTGAACAGGTATACAATAACATAACCCATATAACGTACAAAGTCAATCCCATACCTGACCAACACTCAGACATATGAACAGTATATAATCACCTGTAATAACATTCCGGTCCATACCACACTATGACATGACGCTAATCAAATGCATACAACAGTCTACACCAACACATATATCATGCTCAACAGCAGTATATAAAATGCTAATGGCATGTATCATGATGAACAAGCATATGCAACAATCATAGCTCAATCAAATGCAACATCTCACAGGCATATGTAAAACATATATCAAATACATGCATACATATATATCAGCAATGCATGTGCATGGTCACTGTCTGCGGACCCGTCCAACCACGACCCCAGAGTGGTCAGGGTGGCACAACATGACAACTAGCCCGACTCCAGCCGTCACCACTCTCGAGTGACCGAGTTGGGTAGTATGACTGAGTAGCGTATAAGCGTAAAGAGTTAACTACTCCTAGGGGTCCCTACTGCAAGCCATGTCGTCCCTACCCATGAGTAAACAAACGCCGCACACAAGACAACTGCACGTCACACAACCACCGTCTATAGTGGGCGAGTGCTAACACCACTTTGCACAGGGCGGATCTCCACTACCACTGCCTATAGTGGTTTAGCGCACATCCAATGCTCTGCCCTCAACCCTGCTACCACTACCCCGAGTGGCCGAGGAGGCAGGATTACTGATGATCCGTCTCAACCACAAGGGAGACCCAGTCAACAGCATGCATGAAATGTAATGATGCATAACTCCATAGATGTATCCTCGCCACACTCCCTATCCCACGGGGAGTCCTGGTCAATCAAAAGTCAACTATGCAAGGACTACAATCCACAAGGCTCTCTATCGCACATAGAGTCATACACATCTGACAATCAACCATGCTAAGACCTCTAGTCATTAACGAGATACTATCGATAATCCATATAACCATACACAGATATACAATCCATAATGGATATACCATCACGCTAGGACCTCTAGTCCATGGCCACATACTGACAACCACACACTTATCTATTCACAGACAACTAGATCCACCATAGATGCACCACTAATCCGGTTATGATATAACAATCGACTCCATAATCCAATCCATCACCTAACCCTAGTGATGTAACACAAGAACTAACTGAGGTCACAAAGATAACCCTAACCACATGTACTTCTTGAACATCCATCGCCTAACACATAATAGGGTTTACAGCTTCCTATCCATGCTAGATAATCAATGAAATAACAGAGTATATATCTCAAAGGTCAAGGCGATAAGCATATGAATAAATAAGAGTGGATCTAAGGTCAAAGTAACAGCATAAGTCCAATTCATGCACCAGATTTAGATCAAAACTACCTGACCAGGGTAGATATTACCCACCTAATACGAAGCTCGAATAACCCCCACGGTCGTGGAGCTGCTTCGTATCCCAAACCTACACATAATAGAAAACTATGTTTAAGTTCTATTACACAATGAATGATCGAATCAAATCCTACATCGACTCCGTATCTCGATCAACTAGATTGATATAGTTATCCAATTATCCTAATCAAGTCTTCACATCTATCCACATATTGCATCATCAGCCAACCACCATATCAGATAAACCAAATTCCATAAATCTATAATCATATCTTCCAACAAAACAATATTATTCCAACTAAATTCACATTTAGCTATCGACCAGAATGTTACACAATCTTAGGATAACAAATTGCAACGTAATAGCAAATCTAAATCAATTTGTGAACTACATCCACCACAATTCCAAAAATCTTAAACCAAAACATTACAAACTGCATAATCTATAGGTAAACCACCCCTCAACAATCAAAACCATCATCCAAACCAATTAAAACTTACCTCACAAATTTCATCCTAAGATTCAATCCACTATAGTAATCCTCGTTCACCTGTAACCCATTTCAACCTTCAAAATTTAGAAGTATATTGATTCACAATCACCAATAACCACACAGCAATGACATAATATCCATATCAACTACAAATCATAATTTCCAAATTCAAGCTTACCCATCCGAGCCTCACTTCCACCGCTTCGTTGATCCACATTCCCCTCAACGATTCACTGCCCAGCTTCTCGATCTACAAACAGAAATCCAAAATAGCAGCTCGTGATCAAAGGAAAATGAAGACCCAACCAACCGATGAGAGTCCAATAACCAATCTGAGATGTATTCCCACGGTGGTGACTGAAGGTGAAGCCGGCGATGACCTAAGCTTGTGCGGCGACGACGACCTGAGCTCAAGCGACAATGAGACTGCACACGGGGAAGAGAAGAACCAATTGAACAGCTCACCGACGAGGCTGACGGTAGTCCAAGCTCGCGACGGCATCGGTGGTAGATCTAACTCACGAGGGTCAAGGGTCGGCGGTCTTCCGCTCGAGGCAACCTCCGGCGACCTCTGATGACTAGGTGACGACAGCGAGGTTGTGGCTTGCGATGGGGAAGGCAGCGATCGGGAAAAGGCCTCGCGGCGGAGAAAGAATCGGTGACGTCAGCTGTAGAAATCACGAGAAGAAATCGGGATCGAGAAATGGGGAAAATTGTGGCAAGGAAGAGGAAATCGGCACGCGGTGAAGGGAGGAAGAAATCACGATCTGAGGAAATTGGGATCGGGTTCTTATAAGCTAACCGATTCGTTTGGGTTGGCTCAAGCTTGACCCAAATCTAACCTAGGTTAACTCCATGTTAACTCAAGTCGACCCAACTCCCCATTTACACTTAAATCTTCCTCATATGAACTCCTTTTTAATCCGGAAAAAATTCTAAAAATTCCTAAAAATTCCATGAGCTAATTCTCAATTAGCAAGGGTTATTTTTTTCCGTATCTTACACTAAATGTCAAATTATTGGACACATCACACTAGAGACGAAGCAAATCCAACTTCATTCATAAAGAACTCCATTTTTCTCTACAAATTCCGTACAGGAAAAAGTGACAAAAAAATTGAGACTGAAACAAGGTGAAACTTTGAAGACAAAAGATCTACATGAGTACTACTAAAGTTTATGAATCCTGGTAACCAAGTGATCCTGGGATCACTTGGTTACCAGGATTCATAAACTTTAGTACTTAGCCTGGAGGTCTAGAGTTCGAATCCTGGGGAAGGCAAAAACCCACTTCCAGGGGTGGGAAGTCCAGGTGGGTAACGACAATAACAGGCGCATCGACCAATAGGGTCGCCGACCCGCCAATAGGCTGGCCATTAAATAAAAAGGGTCACGCTCCGAGAGCATGCCGAACCGAAAATCAAACGGACGGCACCTCCCCTGTACGTGGCAACATTTCGGGTTAATACAAGGCCCGTAGGCCCACAATAACAACAATATATATGTATGAAAACAAAACTACACAAGACACAGCGGAAACAAACCACAACAATACAACAATCTCACACATGCATACCGGTATGACTAACACACCCCAACAACATAACAAAACTACTACGACAAATACACAGCGGAAACGATACAACAACAATACAATGTCACACCCGGGCAGCAGGCCCAAAACAAAATACGGAAGCCTCGTGAGATGAGATGACGTCAGCCGGCGGTGCTCCAAGCTATCACCAAGTCTTCTACCTGTTACCTGGGCGACAGAAAACCCAGGGTCCGCGGGGGTGGTGAGTAAAACTCAGCAGGTAATAGAAAACATGTATATATGTAATATCACATGTATTTCGACAACATAATCTAGATGTACAACAGGTATATCAGCATAGTATATAAATACAAGCCTATACCGTCTAACTGGATGAACAACATAAAACATGCATATACTGCATGCCGCCACGCTTACTCGATCCAACTCGAACATATATATCCAACATATATATATATAACAGGAATAGTATATCAACTCAAAATATACTCTAGCTACAGGTCAAGGTATCTATGGTCTATCCAACACATATCAATATCTGACACAACTGTATAACATATGCAAGAAACATGCATGAATATGATGTCCACCCAAATGCAGCAAGCATAGTACAAACAAATGCAACATCACAATAATCATATATATATAGACTGTATCTATATATATATTAATCTCAACCATCCATATATATATATATACATGCATATATGTATATATATATGGTAATATGCAAAGCGCCTTCAGATACGGATATGCAGCATTCATGGTCTTGTCGGCTCACCCTAAAGCTACCACGACCCATGTGTGGCCTCGGTGGCTCGAGCATGACAAATGTCCCAACTCAACACTAACCACTACTCTCGAGTGGCCGAGTGGGCGATATGATCGAGTAGCATATAAGCGTAAAGAGCAAGCTACACGATGGGGTCCTCAGCTGGTCACTCCGATACTACCCATGAGTGGTCGAGTACCACACACGCAGGACTACGACGAAATCCAACTACCACCGCCTATAGTGGTAGAGTGCGGCACCTCAATGCTCGCCACACCGCATTCTCCTATGAGTAACCGTGGAGGCAGATGATGAGCGACCCTCTCAACCACAAGGGAGACTCGTCACAAGATGCATGTAAATGCATGAATGCAATGTCTCACATACAGGCGTCTACCATAGACTCTCTATCCGTAGAGAGTCATACCAATCTACTCGACGCACTCTCTATCCTGTAGAGTCGTACTCAATCGATCATAATACTCTCTATCCTCGAGAGAGTTATACCAATCTACTCGACGCACTCTCTATCCTGTAGAGAGTCGTACTCATCTGATTATAACAAGCTAGGACCACCGGTCCGTAGCGATACCCTAAGTATCATTCCTTTGACCATTTACACAACACATGTTCGGTGGTAACATATATCCTAAGGGTACTAGAACTAACCCTAGGTTAAAGTCATTATCTACCTACGGATGACCTTTTTGCCCAATATACAATCAGGTTGTCATCCGGACTTTACTCTTGCACTTAACTTAAACAAATTCTAAGTTACTTACATCACCTATATATATACTCCTAATCATGATAAAATAAACATGATATCAACAATGGAGTTAATAGCCGATGGTAGAAGATCAAGCATACGATAAAAAGAACATGATCAAGGTAATATGAACACCTAACATGCTCATATCAATGACTAAATCTGAATGAAAAACAACTACCCGGACCAGGTAGGAAATTACCCACCTGATAAGTAGCTCGTGCTAGTTGTCCACACATACATGCATCCGTCACCAATCAAAGTCCTACAAGAAAGAGCATGGAACATAAATAAGTTCTACCATTCTAGTAGTAAAACCAAATCAACTCCTTAACTGCACTATTACACATCAATCTGTGAGTTAATCTAATTCCTTCATCACTATTGACCACATTAATTGAATCAATCACACATGCCATGTAACCAACTTATATTTCCATCATGATACTCAACTAATAAAATTATCCAGATCAACTCACCTTGCTTTTCCTCAATTGCACAGCTTTTGGATCCACAATTTTAAGTATCAAATCTACAATGATTAGATTGATTCAACCGGAATCCATACTTGATCACTCCTATACCCAAGCACGTAGGAATGGATGATAATCTCTGGCCATAACTCCTTGATACCAAATAAAAATCTGATCAGCACACCTAGCATTAACAATACATAGCTACAGTAAGCAAATCGAGATTTTATCAGCAACCAAATAGAAATCGTTAGAGATCAAATAGTACACTCGCTCGTGGTGGACACCGACATCACACGAAGGCAGCACTGACTAGAATATATGTTGGCTGCAAATCAACAACGCGTCGTGAGCGGACCACCGAGCCAAATGTGTTGGAGGAAGGAGAAAAGCGTGGCAATCGAGAGGAGAAGAGATCGTGATCTTAGATTTAAATCCAAATAGCTTCTCGATACCTCTACAGTATATGATCCAAATGAATCGGGTTGTTTAAAGATGTCCGATCACTCCCGTGGTCGGAGGCAAACCAAGCTCTCACCACCCTTCGGCAACAGTGCTCCGAATCAATCTGAGCTCGCTGCGGCTTGGATCGACAGAGGGTGGCACTGAGAGGGAATACACAAAGACAAAACGGTCGACGGCGGTGGAGCTTCAACTGTAACGGGCGACAGTCGGAGCAAATCTACAGCGGCACAAGTAAGGCGACGGATCTGCTGCTCCAGGAGGTGTTCGTTGCCTCAGAGATCGGGAGGGTCGCCGCGCCGCCGCTTGCAGAGAAGGGGCGGCGTCCTTGCTACTGTTGGATCGGGAGAACGGGGAGCGGCCGACGCTCGTATGGGTTCGACCAGCGGCTCGGCGACGGCAACGACAGAGGATGAACACAGCGACAAGATCAAGCGGCTGGTGACGTTGAGGGAGAAAAGGGCAGCCCAAGAGGGCAGTTCGCCGGCAGGGTAGACGACGGCGGAGAGGAGATGGCGCACGATCGAGAGAAAGGGGCGGCGGCGAGAAATCGTGAGGGAGAAGAGAAGAGGACCGACGCTAGAATAGAATCGGGAGAATAGGGATCGGTCGATCGGGGAAAACGAAAAGGATCAGGGAAAATTAAACGGTTTTTTTATTAAACCCATTAATTTAGTCTAAACAGGCTTTATAAAAGCCTATCTGTTTTATCCCCATAACATATCCATAAGACCTCCGTTTAATTCCAGAAAAATTTCTAAAAATTTTCGAAAAAGTCCACAAGATTGTTTATCAATTAATGAGGAATAAATTATATTATTTTTTTTTTTTTGGCATTTTACATTCTCCCCCACTAATAAAAATTTGGTCCCCAAATTTCGTACTTAAATGTAAGAACCAACTCAAGAGATTCCTTGAATTACTTCATGCCTCAAGTGAAATAATTAGGATATCGAGCTCGGATAGTATCTTCGGCTCTCCAAACCCATGACACGGATCTCCATAGATCTTCCAATGTCAATGGTACGCTCGCATCGCCTATCTGTCTCATGGATGAAATGTTGCACTAAGCAAGCTCTGTGCCCATAGTCCGTGCAGACTCTATCAAAATCGCGAGATCAATCGTGAATCTCTATCCGATTTGGTACTTAAAGTACCCCACGCAATCTGATAATCTTTCGGTAATACAATTCTACCCAATGATCCAACAAGAACGACCCACGAACAGAAAGGAAATGAGCTGATTTGGTCAGTCGATCCACACTCACCCAAATCGCATCATGTCCTTTACGGGTTCTAGGCAATCCCGTAACACAATCAATCGTGATATGCTCCCACTTCCATTCCGGAATCGGAATTTCCTAGAGCAATACAGCGGGTTTCTAATGTTCAACCTTCACCTGCTGGTATATTAAATATCCAACAACAAAGTCATGCGGTATCTCTCTTCATACCGTTCCCACCAGTATAGACATCTTAAATCTCGATACATCTGAGTACCACCAGGATGCATAGCAACTCTCAAATAATGTGCCTCCTGTAGCAGTTCTTCCTTAAACACTGCAACTCCGGAACCCACTATCATTATCAGAGGTGGAGAATTATTTCCTCAAAAGAGAAATCCATCAACCATCCAAGATACACTTCACACACGCTGTAAGTGCATGGAAGACTATAGCGACGAATCTCACTCGTTGCAATTGTTCACAGCTAATTCGCGCTCCAGCAACTCCATTGTAGCTACCTAGTAGCTTGTTAAATTCAATGAGCACTTCTGCTCCATACATCTACAAATCCAGAAAATAACTACCAAAGTCTCATCATATATATGACAGACTATCTCGAAATTTCTTATCTGTCGTAAGCATAAGATACGTCTCATGCAACTGCATCGGAATCATTCCGATCCCTGAAACGACGCATCTGCGTACATCATCCTTTTATCTACTCCGGAAGGATTAACTAATACTCGTGTAAAAGTTAACCGCTATCTAGATCTTGTAAACTGGTTTCACAAGCTTCCGACTAAATGATTTACAACATCACCTAAGTCAAACAAGTCCGTGGTATAGTAATGCTAAGACATTCTATCCACATTCGTAGGAATAACCAATCAATACAAGGAAACAACAACTACGGTGGTCGACTGCGCAACTCCAACTACCACCATCAATAGTGGCCAAGTTACGCAACTCCAACGACCACAACCTGATCAAATCGTGTCCAGAGTACACGATCCTCAAATTCATGGACGACTAAATCGTTAATTAGTCTAACAACTTAATCAAAACTCATACAATTCATACCAAGTATGAAATTGTCGTCTTTACACACCTGCATTCCCT
This sequence comes from Wurfbainia villosa, assembly GCA_025175895.1. Taxonomy (NCBI): domain Eukaryota; kingdom Viridiplantae; phylum Streptophyta; class Magnoliopsida; order Zingiberales; family Zingiberaceae; genus Wurfbainia; species Wurfbainia villosa. The sequence goes on from JAKLTH010000145.1 coordinate 181,693, forward strand.
TTACTCTACATTGATGATATATCAATCATCACAACGACAATGATAATTGTATGACATCGCGTCACTACAATATCAATGCTCCAGTCGTAAACCAATCCTAGAGTATACACAGGTGTCTTTGGCTGATCTCAATAGATCATCTATCCACAACGAAGGATATTCTTCACAACAACTATTTTCCACAATCATTCCGATCGCCTACTCCACTTGCCCATGCAACGGCAAGCCTTGGAGTTCATTCGGAATTACATCCGAATACTCTCGGATTATACGCATATCCAAGAGACATATCATACCATACTTCCAACAATTTAACCATCCGTAAGGATATGTCTACAGTAAAAGTATGTCTATCAAAGTCTAAGGGCCTCCCTTGACTTCTTAATTGTTAGTCCATTTCTCACCTGATGGTAGAGATACCACCGACCTACAAGTCGATGTAAAGGACCCTTCTAATCCAACTAAGAATGTTCTAGACAAAGATACCTGTAAACTACAAGTATCTCTCAATATATTAACCCAGAGGGTAAAACTAGAGTAATACCCTGAACAATGAAATATCTGTCGATCCGATCCAAAGGCTCCATGCAGGTCTCGGTCTCTCTCCGAAGAGAACCAGATCAGATCCAACAGTTCGCGACAAAGCGGTCACCTTTCTGCGATGAATGTCGCGGGGATTTTCCCTTGATCATCTGATCCATCCCTTAATCCTACGAGCTGCAACTATAGAATACTGAATAAATACGACCATCGTCGTATACTCTCTCCTCTGTACTAATCAAATCACATCTGGAGGTAACTGTCGTTGTCTGCATGTATCTTCTACGATGTCTTCTGCTGATGCTGCTTCTGTGCTGATCTCTGCTGAAGGGGAGTATTACGGAACTTCAACCACGCCTGAGGTAGTAGGTCATTCTTGTGAAATAACCCAATCGAGTGATGTCGATCTCTGCTGTCGAGACGGTGTAACATCTTCCCGGAATATCCCGGATAGTCTTCAACTGAGTCTTCAAAGTACACCTCCTCCACTGTACTGGTTGCTCACCATAGCAACAGCTGAACTGCTCCAACGGATAATCTGACTTCGCGTGTCTTCGTGATCTGTACTGCATGCACACAATCCCTTCGGAGTCTTTGTTCTGATTTTGCTGATATCCACAAGAACCTTCTGATGATCTGCGATTGGTCTTCTATAATCGAAAAATAGCTCAAGGCCTATAACTCCGATCTTGCTCCTTCTATCCAATAGTCGGAGACTTCTGACTCTAATCAGTTGACCTGCAATAGTTGCTTACCGGTCTCCAACTCTTAAACTCTTGTCTCAATCCAACGTCTTCCGGTAGGATCTGGTAGAAGATCCCGGCATCCTAATCCAACTATAAGCCAACAATCGTAGGTGACTTAAAATATCCATTCATCTTCTTGAGCTATTAGGTGGTCGTAACCTCTGCAAGTCTCACGACTCTGCACAGTACACTAATTACTAACCGATTACCCTTTCTTAAGCTCAAGAATTCCTTACAATGTGTCACAAAAGTGACACAGGGAAATATTCTCTTTCAACATCACTAATCCATGATCAAGTGATGTTTTATTTCCCGAAGATTATTTTCTGCATTTATCACCAAATACCGGCTTGATCCCGATACTGGTATGCAAACAACTCTTCTTTCTCGGTATAACATGAGTTAAGTACTCAAAAGTACTCTCAAAGTTATACAACTCAGGGATAAAATCCCTATGAAACACCGTAACCTAGCCTTCCGCTATTTGCATCAACAATAGTCTACAAGTTTGTTCATTACCCACAGGTAATGATCCGACTAGCACAGTTAGTGGAAATCTCTAAGACTGTAGTCTCTGATTTCTATAATAAATGTGAACTTGGTCGCTTTCCGACTCGGTATCGATCGGCTCTCAAAGGTAAATTACCTTCTTGACACGGTTCAAGACTCACAAAGCTCAACAAGTCGTTCCGTGGTCAACTCATACCACGATTCACGAATAATAACCAACATACTAATGGTTATTCCTGGTATAAGCATTAAAAGCATAGTCGACATAGCAGGAGTATAAACCCTAAAGGTCACTCGGTTAGTCGCCTCGGTGGACGACCCCTACTACTAGTCTGCAAAGGTGTCATAACTACACTGTATACACCTACTGATCAAGTTTAGATAAATATCTACTAACCATAAGTTATTAGGAATTCTTACCTCGTGCTGCTTGGAGCTCAGGCCGCTGTCCATCTCATCTCAGAAAACCAAAACCGAATAAATCGACTCCCGAGAATCCAAGACTCGATACAAAAACAACATTGTACGGCATCGCAGAACACGCTCGATACCACTAAAGTTGTCACGCCCGAGAGCATGCCGAACCGAAAATCAAGCGGACGACACCTCCACATGCGTGGCAACATTTGAGTTAATACAAGGCCCGTAGGCCCACAATAACAACAATATATATGTATGAAAACAAAACTACACAAGACACAAATAAACAAACCACAACAATACAACAATCTCACACATGCATACCGGTATGACTAACACACCCCAACAACATAACAAAACTACTACGACAAATACACAGCGGAAACGATACAACAACAATACAATGTCACACCCGGGCAGCAGGCCCAAAACAAAATACGGAAGCCTCGTGAGATGAGATGACGTCAGCCGGCGGTGCTCCAAGCTATCACCAAGTCTTCTACCATTGCACGGCGATGAAAACCTGTGGTCCGGGGTGGTGAGTAAAACTCAGCAGGTAATAGAAAACATGTATATATGTAATATCACATGTATTTCGACAACGTAATCTAGATGTACAACAGGTATATCAGCATAGTATATAAATACAAGCCTATACCGTCTAACTGGATGAACAACATAAAACATGCAGACATACCTGCAGTCTGCCACGCTACTCTGATCCAACCTGAACATATATCCAACATATATATATATAACAGGAATAGTAGATCAACTCAAAATATACTCTAGCTACAGGTCAAGGTATCTATGGTCTATCCAACACATATCAATATCTGACACAACTGTATAACATATGCAAGAAACATGCATGAATATGATGTCCACCCAAATGCAGCAAGCATAGTACAAACAAATGCAACATCACAATAATCATATATATATAGACTGTATCTATATATATATTAATCTCAACCATCCATATATATATATATACATGCATATATGTATATATATATGGTAATATGCAAAGCGCCATCAGATACGGCTATGCAGCATGCATGGTCATGTCGGCTCACCCTAAAGCTACCACGACCCCAGTGTGGCCTCGGTGGCTCGAGCATGACAACTGTCCCAACTCAACACCAACCACTACTCTCGAGTGGCCGAGTGGGCAGTATGATCGAGTAGCATATAAGCGTAAAGAGCAAGCTACACGATGGGGGTCCCTGCTGTTGGTCACTCCGACAGTCACTACCCATGAGTGGTCGAGTACCACACACGCAGGACTACGGCACGCAAATCCAACTACCACCGTCTATAGTGGTAGAGTGCGGCACCTCAATGCTCTGCCCTCACACCGGTTACTCCTCCTATGAGTAACCGTGGAGGCAGGATGACTGGCGACCCTCTCAACCACAAGGGAGACCTCGTCGCCAGCATGCATGTAAATGCATGAATGCAATGTCTCACATACAGACGTCTACCATAGACTCTCTATCCTGTAGAGAGTCATACCAATCTACTCGACGCACTCTCTATCCTGTAGAGAGTCGTACTCAACTGATCATAATACTCTCTATCCTGTAGAGAGTCATACTAATCTACTCGACGCACTCTCTATCCTGTAGAGAGTCGTACTCATCTGATTATAACAAGCTAGGACCACCGGTCCGTAGCGATACCCTAAGTATCATTCCTCTGACCATTTACACAACACATGTTCGGTGGTAACATATATCCTAAGGGTACTAGAACTAACCCTAGGTTAAAGTCATTATCTACCTACGGATGACCTTTTTGCCCAATATACAATCAGGTTGTCATCCGGACTTTACTCTTTGCACTTAACTTAAACAAATTCTAAGTTACTTACATCACCTATATATATACTCCTAATCATGATAAAATAAACATGATATCAACAATGGAGTTAATAGCCGATGGTAGAAGATCAAGCATACGATAAAAAGAACATGATCAAGGTAATATGAACACCTAACATGCTCATATCAATGACTAAATCTGAATGAAAAACAACTACCCGGACCAGGTAGGAAATTACCCACCTGATAAGTAGCTCGTGCTAGTTGTCCACACATACATGCATCCGTCACCAATCAAAGTCCTACAAGAAAGAGCATGGAACATAAATAAGTTCTACCGTCATTCTAGTAGTAAAACCAAATCAACTCCTTAACTGTACTATTACACATCAATCTGCTGAGTTAATCTAATTCCTTCATCACTATTGATTACCCCACATTAATTCGAATCAATCACACATGCCATGTAACCAACTTATATTTCCATCATGATACTCAACTAATAAAATTATCCAGATCAACTCACCTTGCTTTTCCTCAATTGCACAGCTTTTGGATCCACAATTTTAAGTATCAAATCTACAATGATTAGATTGATTCAACCGGAATCCATACTTGATCACTCCTATACCCAAGCACGTAGGAATGGATGATAATCTCTGGCCATAACTCCTTGATACCAAATAAAAATCTCGACACCTAGCATTAACAATACATAGCTACAGTAAGCAAATCGAGATTTTATCAGCAACCAAATAGAAATCGTTAGAGATCAAATAGTACACTCGCTCGTGGTGGACACCGACATCACACGAAGGCAGCACTGACTAGAATATATGTTGGCTGCAAATCAACAACGTCGTGAGCAGACCACCGAGCTGCAGCTGTGTTGGAGGAAGGAGAAAAACGTGGCAACTGAGAGAGGAGAAGAGATCAGCGATCTTAGATTTAAATCCAAATAGCTTCTCGATACCTCTACACGTATATGATCCAAATGAATCAGTTGTCGGCAAAGATGTCCGATCACTCCCGTGGTCGGAGGCAAACCAAGCTCTCACCACCCTTCGGCAACAGTGCTCCGAATCAATCTGAGCTCGCTGCGGCTTGGATCGACAGAGGGTGGCACTGAGAGGGAATACACAAAAGACAAAGCGACGGCGGTGGAGCTTCAATCAGAACGGGCGATCGGAGCAAATCTACAGGCCGCACAAGTAAGGCGACGGATCCGCCGCTCCAGGAGGTGTTCGTTGCCTCAGAGATCGGGAGGGTCCTTCGCTCGCCGCCGCTTGCAGAGAAGGGGCGGCGTCCTTGCTACTGTTGGATCGGGAGAACGGGGAGCGGCCGACGCTCGTATGGGTTCGACCAGCGGCTCGGCGACGGCAACGACAGAGGATGAACACAGCGACAAGATCAAGCGGCTGGTGACGTTGAGGGAGAAAAGGGCAGCCCAAGAGGGCAGTTCGCCGGCAGGGTAGACGACGACGGAGAGGAGATGGCGCACGATCGAGAGAAAGGGGCGGCGGCGAGAAATCGTGAGGGAGAAGAGAAGAGGACCGACGCTAGAATAGAATCGGGAGAATAGGGATCGGTCGATCGGGGAAAACGAAAAGGATCGGGGAAAATTAAACGGTTTTTATTAAACCCATTAATTTAGTCTAAACAGGCTTTATAAAAGCCTATCTGCTTTATCCCCATAACATATCCATAAGACCTCCGTTTAATTCCAGAAAAATTTCTAAAAATTTTCTGAAAAATTCCACAAGATAGTTTATCAATTAATGAGGAATAAATTATATTATTTTTTTTTTTTTTTGGTATTTTACAAACCCACTTGTTAATTCGGAGGAAGCAGATCGGCCACCTCGTGATCTAAAACGACGGAGATAGCATGAAAAAGATGGGATCGGAATCACCTGGGGATCATGGGAGGCGTTGGACGGAGGAGACAGGTGGGTCGGAGGAGATGAGATCGCGAGGGGCCTTAGGTTCTTCTCCCATCCCTTTCGCCTCCGACCTCCCCTAGTAGAACCGACCTCCCTGCGGCGCACTAACTGAAGCGGTGGAGGAGCTGCGACTGATCGGTGCGGGAACGAGCGCGGTTGAGAGAAGAAGTGGAGAGCGGCGGCGGAAGAGGGGACAGGACACGAGGGAGGGAGAATGAGGGAAATAGAACATATGGTTCATATATATACTCATATAATCTTATGTTAATTAACTAAATTTACTCCTCAATTAACCATATAACTTTAAATTTGTCATAAAATTTTTAAAAATTAAAATAAAAATTTAAAATAGTTAAATTTTTATAAAAATATATCATCAAAATAAACATTCTCATTGACAACGGATGATTGCACCATTGTCCCAACTGTTGTTAAGATAAAAAAAAATTCTTAAAGACAACAGTTCTAGAAAACCGTTATAAAATGTATTGTTGATTAAAAAAATATAGTTAATGACAACGGATAGTGTAAAACCGTTGTCTTTTGTATTATATGGGCCCTCAAAGACAACAGTTTTGTCAAAAATCATTGTCTTTTATCAAAATCACAATAGTTTCTCCAAAAATCGTTGTCTTTGTGTTGTTAAAAAGAAGACGCTACAAAATATTTAAATCTCAAATTGCTCCTTCAGATATCTCATCCTTATAATTAAATAATTAATTTCTGAGCCCACAAAATCTGTTCAAGTTGCACGAAATGGCAAGAAACATTTTGTTGGGGAAGACGACGTGAATCTCTCTTTCCAATCCTCGCTTAATTAATGCAATCTCTTCTTCGAACGTGTATTTGATTAACTTATCTTGGACAATTCAATTAAGTATAAACAATGTAATTAATTTTTTAAAGTTAACTAATAATTATTTAAGAGAGTTTTGTAATTTTGATTGATTGATCACTTGTCTCTTAATTATGGTGCAAGTTGGATGATGGCTGCCTCTTCGTGGAAGTTTTCTTTGATCCATTGGAAGTTTTCTTCGTGGAACTTTTTAAATTGTGCTTTTGATCGCGTGAGAGTGCTAGTCAACCATGATAATCACATGCATGCATGCTCGTTTTCTCTCATTGTTTTTATGCTTTAATTTTAATTAATTAACCCATTGATTATTAAATAAGGCGAAGTGGTTGCCATTGCCATGTATAAATAATACAAAACAAAGTCAATTGCAGGGATCTACAAAACGGCATTAATTGTACTTTTACTGTCCCATAAAACCGGTGGAAGTAGTCTTTAATTAACAAATGAATATATATTGTTTCTAAATTACTATTGACTTTTATGTTCAACCTTTGATCGACGTCATGGAAGTGACGTAAATTAGATATATGGTGTTCGTCATATTTAAATTAAAACGGTAATAATTTTATTGGCACCAGAGTTCTAGATTGCGAAGTCCACTTTCGAATTTTATTTTGTTTGGACATCGAATTTTGTTTTACTCGGTTTTGATTTTGTAAGTTATGAGATCTAACTGTAGTGGGACATCTCCGAGCTATAAGGTTTAAGGTATGTTAAAAGTTATCATATATTCCTCTGTTGGTTATACATTTAGTTGTTTATAATAGAGAATGTCACGTAGTATGTGTTGTATAAAAATTTCTCTCCTTCAGAGGGGAGATCGGAGTTGAAGGCAGAGCCGATTTGGTAGAGGTAGTTCGGCAGAGCGGATTTTGCAGAGCTGGTTCGGCAGAGCCGATTTTGCAGAGCCGATTCGACAGGGGTGGTTCTGCAGAGCCGATTCGACAGAGCTGGTTCGGCAAAGCCGATTCGGCAGAGCTGGTTCGGCAGAGCCGATTCGACAGAGCTGGTTCTGCAGAGCCGATTTTGCAGAGCTGGTTCGGCAAAGGCGATTCTGCAGAGCTGGTTCGACAGAGCCGATTCACAGAGCTGGTTCTGCAGAGTCGATTTTGCAGAGCCGATTCGATAGAGCTAGTTCGGTAGAGTCGCAGAGCAGAATGGCAGGACCAGTGCGGCAGAACTGGTTAGGTAGAACCAGTGCGGCAGAATGGTGAGCCGGTCGGTTGTTCCGCAGCACCGTTCGGTGTCGAGACCTGTGGTTTCAATAGTGTCCTTAAAACAGATTCATCCCCTCTTCCGTGCTTTCGAGGGCGATGGACGACTGTTTCCCAGGATAGTACAATAACGGAATAGGGAAGCGATCAAGCACAGGTCATCTTTCCGGCGAACTGAGCGCACACAGAGAGCTATCGCCAAAGAAGGGGGGAGGAGGAAAGGAAAAACTTTACGTTTCAATGCCAAGCATCAATGCATACGTTACAAAAAATGGAACGAATTAGCAAAAGGTTGGATCCACTTTGGGCAAATTAGGTCGGCCAGACACGAAGTCGCCTTACGGTAGTGCAATCCGGGCCCTGGATTCGCACCCCCCCCTGCGCACCCACGCGTAAGAGAGAGTCTTTTCCCTTGCATATGTTCACAACTACAATACTTGTGATACATTGTAAACCAACCAAGTTGCCCCTCAACTTCCAATGTGGGACTAAACTCCTCTACAAGAGGGTTTCTCCATCCTTCCATTTCTTTGTTTCCATTCACATATCCAACAGTATGTTGGTCACTATTTATAATCGTGAATTGAGTTGACTACGGAAATAACATATTGAGTCTATTAGACAGGTACCTACTTTCGAAAAGATGAATTATCTTTGACCGATAGAATCGTAAAAACAAGAGTCGAACTCCTTTGTTAAAATCACTGACAGTAGCATTATTGGATTTTTGGCCTGGCTCAATGCCATGTTAATTCCATCGGATTCTATCCGGTGGTGGCACGGTGAAAACTGACAATGTGACTCTTAACTAACTGTCCATATTAATTCCATCGGATTCTATCCTGTCGTCTTCGCTTTGCTTTGTCGTGGGAGTGTTTTAAATAAATTTAGTAATTATGTTTTAAATAAATTTGGATGTTTGATGTATCGTGGAGTGTTTTAAATAAATTTGGTAGTTGTATTTTAAATAAATTTGCACGATCAATCAACCTAATTGATGTGCGTTTGGTGTTTTCAAATTTTGTAGTTCTATTTGCTTTAATAAATTATATTGTTGGTTTTTCTCATATGAGTTTTAATTATATCTTCAATGTCAATTTTCATTTGATCTGACACGACTAAAGATATTTGTTCCAATATATTTTGCTAAGTATATTGCAAGAAAATGAATTCGACACGAAATTGTAAATAAATTTTTATAGATAAATATAAATATAGATATCTATTTGTCAAAAAAAATCTGTTAATAAAATTTAAATAGATTTTTTATTTGTATCAATTAGAAATAAATTTGTTAAATAATTATAAATTTGTTTTATTTTAATAAAATAAATGTCTAATATAATTTATAGTTATATTTAAAATCTGATTAACCTTTACAGCTCGGATAGAGAGGAAGAATAACAGGGATTCCCTTACCCTTTATTTTTGATAATACTTATTTTTGACATATATGTTTGTATCAAATTATTTATTATCTAGAGAAATATTATGTTATATAATTTATCTGTGAACAATTTTATTATTCATTGTCCGATCGAATGTGCACTATAGTTCAATTATTGAATCCTACAAAATCGGATGAAGAATAATGAATATGCTCATGAATGCTACGGACGAGTTGTATATCGTAATATTTTATCATTATCTATATGATATGAAAGAAACGAACATTTGAACATGATTTAGTATTATATCAAATAAGTAAAATTAAATTGTTTAAGATTCATACTTATTCAAACACAAGGACGTCAATTATTATTTTTTAAGGGCAATTTAGGGAATCTATTTTAAAAAATAAATGTCTTTTTGATAAATATGAAAACTAAGTGTATTTCGATAAATTGCAATTAAAACTGTACTGCAAATTCTCCTTTTTGAGAAGCAAGTAATTTCAATTTCGCCATACTCTTATGCGTTGGTCATTTTTCTGGAAATCATTTGTCGAATTTTCAAGAGAGGTAGAATTCTCATGACCGTAATAGTATAACTCAATTTGCCAAGGTTAACACATGTTAGATGGTCGTCGATACTTTCAGACAAACACCATTCGATGCTTAAGTTAGACAGATTGAAGGTGAAATAGTAGTAGCAATGCAAGTAGTGCAAGTTGTTAGAGAGAGAGAGAGAGAGAGAGAGAGAGAGAGAGAGAGCGCTCCCTCCTTTTACTTTAACCTTGTTTTTATATAGCACCATTTGAGGTTCCCCAAACACCTAGATGATCCACCGATAACGACATTTGCTAGGCGATTAGGAGACAACCCTAGACAGGAGCCCTTTCATGGCACACCACATGTACTAGAAGTATCATCATAAGTGGTCTTTAAGGGACAAAACATAACCGCATGGAGCAAGAATCTTCTCAATGGTCCTTGCCCCCTCCCGAGTCACGTGGCTCCCGACTCGACTCGCTTCTATCTTCTACTCTTCCGAGTTATCTAACCCTCGACTCGACTTGTTTCTGTCTTCTATTCTTTCGAGTTGTCCGACTCGACTGACTTGATTTTGTCTTATGCTCTTCCCGAGTCCGACTCGATTGGACTTACTCTTCCAGAGTCATCGACTCGACTTGATTTATACATCTTATACTTTTCCCAAGTCGTTCGACTTCCAATTTGCCTTGTCTTTCTCAATTCCAAATCTTTCTAGAATTTCTAGGCTCAAAATTAAGGATGAGATTATGAATAATTTATTATTTAAAAAAAAATTATATTATCACTTAGTCTCAATTCTCGGAGATATTATTGGAGAATCATCCAGTTTTTTTTAATTGTGCTTTTGAGCATGTGAGTCTCATTAATTTTTATCCTTCTTTGTTGTGAAGTCTCAATAGTGCGACGATAGTAACTTTGACGACAAGCAATAGTGGTGACGACATACCACAAGGTTAGCGATAGTAATGGAGATGGTAACACTAGGAGAAACGATGACAGAAAGAAGGATTCAGAGTTTTTTTTTGTTCGGGAATTAGGTTGGGAGAATAAATATAAGAAGAGATGATGCGTGGAAAGAGATAGGATTATATCTTTATTTTTTTTTGGCACTTCAGCAAAAAAAAAAACCATAATATTTTAGAATATATTATTAGGCCATCTTGAATTTTCAGTAATATAACAACCTACCCCCTAAAAATAAATTGGTCCTCCAAATTTAGGTGTTTATGTGATAGGAAGAAGTATGAAAATCGTTTTTGCTTGTCTTATTCACTTTCCCAAGTAGCCTCCCAATCAAAGAGATATTGTCATGTCACTTTTACTAAACGTACTTTTTTTCTTGTGAAGTTGGTGTTCTTTGTACTCCAAAATATGACTTGGATAATCTTCTTAAATAGCATCAAGATACAAAGGTGTCATTAAACTCTCGAGCATATGAGATGGATATGGAGTATATTTTTGCCACATCGACATATGAAATACAATATGTACTTTTGCTAGTGATGGTGATAGAGTAAGCCTATAAGTCACTAGGTCCAACCATTCAGGAATCTAACAGTGACCAAAAAATCTACGGCGATTTACCAAACAGCGCTCCTGAAATTTAAAATTGCCCAAAAAGCGCATCATAGTTTCAGATTTACCAAATAGCGCACTTAATTCCCTTTTTACCCTTCAGAAATAGCGCATTTAATTTCCGAACATGGTGCTAGGAATTCAAATCCCAACACCACTGTGGTACTGGGATTTGAATTCCCAGCACCACGGTGGTGCTGGGAATTTAATCCAATAACCAAATTTGCATCTCTAACCTCATATTTAAGACAAACAAGCCGAGTACGCATGGGCCTTTTGGGTGTGGATGTGACAAGATTGCTACAGAGAGTCCAAAGAAATTCACTGTTGATGTCGCGGGCGGTAAAATTGTTGGATTTTTTGGCCAATCTGTCACATATATTAATTCCATCGGATCCTATTTGGCTGCCGTAAGCAACGCGGCAAGTGTGATTATTAAGTAATTGGCCATCTATCTATTCAGTATTTCGATCATCCATCTTGTCATCTTCGCTTTGCTCCATCGGGGGAGTATTTTAAATAAATTTGGTAGTTGTGTTTTAAATAAAATTGGATGATCGGTCAAGTTTGATGTATTGTGGGAATGTTTTAAATAAATTTGGAATCGAGTCTCGATGTATCGTGGCAATGTTTTAAATAAATTTGGTAGTTGTGTTTTAAATAACTTTGATAAATTGTGGAAGTGTTTTAAATAAATTTCATGGTTGTATTTTAAATAAATTTGGATGATTAATCGACTTTGATGTGAGTTTGGTATTTTCAAATTTGATATTAATGGTTGTTGATCATCGAAGTATGCTTCTTAGGTTCAACAACTGCACACCATGCCTTAATTTTCTAGTCATAAGTGTATGACACTCTAGAACTAGGTCTACCTCAAATGTATAGCAAACTGACTACTCCATTTTCGATCTACTTGGGATATATGAAGTCACAAATAAGTGGCATAGGGACCTCCAATTCCAGCACTTTCTCTAGCATCCAGAGCTTGACTTTGTCTGTCATGGAGAACCTCAATTGCATTGCAAACCCACCATTCCATTTTCCCTACTTGGAACATATATATGTTATTGATTTTCCATTGCTCAAAAAATTACCATTTGAGACTGAAATATCCAAGAGCAAATTAAAAAAGATTGAAGGTGATCAAATTTGGTGGGACAACTTAGAGTGGAAAGATCAGAGCATTAAGAATTTCCTTACTCCTCATTTTATTCCTATAGACCGGTACGCTATATATATTTTCATGCAAAATCATTTATTATTTAGTAGGTCGATATGAAACAGTTGAACATTTTATAGAGTAGGCAAAATTATGTATGATAGGGTATGACCACGTGGTCGAGTCAAGTCAACAACAAATCAAGTTCCTAGCATCGTGAGCCCTATAGAGCTTTATTGTGACAACAACGAGGCTATAGCATAGGCTAAGGAACCTCGTTCTCACCAGCATTTCAAACATATATTACGGCGGTATCACCTCATTCAAGAGACCATCGATAGAGGAGATGTGTAGATATGCAGAGTAGATACTGATACTAACATTGCGGATCCCTTGACCAAGGCTTTGTACGAGGAAGCATGATGGTAATACTAGGTCACTGGGTCTTAGAGATTACAGTGATTGTCACTAGTGCTAGCTAGTGGGAGATTGTTAGTGTCAGTCCTTAATGTCAATCATGGGATGATTGATTAGGGATCATATGTATCATACTTCATTAATAAAAAGCAAAGTTTGATTATTATATTTACTTCATGTCATCTGAATAAATATAATAATATCCTAGAAAGTATAGATTCTTATCTACAGCATATCAATTGGTAGAATTGATTGTGAGAAGCTATGGAGAACACTATTCTTAAATATTCCTAATCAAGTATTAATATACAAGGGCAATATTTATGCATTGAGACTAGCCTGTAGATCAATTGATGATTTGATCTCACAGATCATGGATATGTGATATCACGTTGACACATTGGTATATATTAGAGAATATATACTGAAATGACCCATCATGAGAAGTTTCATGGATCATTATATGAGTGTCATAAAATTTCTCATGTGACTATTAGTATGAATAGTCCTTAGACCTGAAATCACTACGGTTCCCTACATAAGGAGTTATGTACTTTGGTATCGTCAAACGTCACTCATAACAGGGTGAACTATAAAGGTGATCACTGGGTATGTCATAAATTATGCGGAGGGATGTGAGTGATGTAGAGGAGATCTATCACTCCCATATGACGGGAGTGATATCTTTAGGTCTCTTAATAGAGTAGGACCATGAAATGCATGACCATGCTCAAATGAGTCAATATGAGATATTGAAATCATTTGTTTTGAGTGAATCTACTTGGGGATCAAGAAACACAAAGATTGATAAGAGGATGACACGGTCTATGCCTTATTGATCAATCTAGATATCGAGGATAGAAGGACAAGGTCTACAAGATAGTAGTCATAGAAAGGTTTTGTTGGATCTTGACATTTTCATAACTTGGGTAGCAATGATGCATTGTTAGATGTCGCCCATTGCTTATGTGTCTAAAGTGGTTTAGAGACATTGCCAACGTTATGAAAACCTCTAGGGTCACACACAAAGAACATGTTATTTTGGAGATAGGATCATTTTAGTTTGACTAAATGAATCATTAGTTAATTGAATGGACAAGAATGAGTTGGACTCATTTCTTGGCCAAACTTGAGTTGGACTCAAATTGGTTTAATTTGAGTTAGACTCAAGTGAAACCAATTGAAGAAGATTAGCATGATTAATGGTGATTAATCATGCATGCAAATGAGAGTTGTTGCATGCAAATGGATTAATTGCATGAAATGTGATTTCATGAAGATTCTTGAAAGTTGCATGCAATGGGAGTAATGCATGCAAATGGATTAATTGCATGAAATGAGATTACATGAAGATTCTTGAACGTTGCATGCAATGAGATTAATGCATGAAATGGATTAATTACATGAAATGAGATTTCATGAAGATTCTCAAACGTTGCATGTAAAAAGTTAATGTTGCATGCAATGGGATTAATGCATGAAATGAGTTTTATTGCTCAATGTTGCATGCAAAGGGATTTAATGGATGCAAATGGGATATAAGTTTTTGGGCTTAACGTGAATGATAAGTTGATTTTCATTTTTGGTGTGTGATCTCATTTTAGCTAAGCATCCCTTTTTCTCTTCTTCTTTCTTCTTGGCCAAATTCTTGTGTGGAAAACCTTTGTGTGGTTGCTAGCACAACTAAAGATTTCATCTTCTTCTCTAAGATAGTGTTTCTGTGGATACCATAGAGGCGCGACCATACTGATCGCGCTAAGATCCGGCGAACCGTGGACAAGCAGGATAGACAAAGATCAAAAGTATACTCTATAAGTTAGGACCTTTTGATCTATACTTTGTATGAGTTTTCTTTCGCATGGATCACTCAAGAGATCCTTTTTCCGCTGTGATTTTATTATTTTTCGCATAGGATTTCCAACATCGGCGCGATGGAGGGTTTTTTACGTGGATATTAGCGATGAAATATTTTTATTCATTGCTAATATTTATTATTTTAGCGACGAAAATTTAAATTTTCATCGTTGATATTTGTATATCAGTCGACTGGTGGATTCCACCAATTGACTGTCGATAATTTGGCCGACCACAGAATCGATCTCGACTAGCCAATCGATTGAATAGTTTGCGATGAATATTATATATATTTCTTCGCTAAATATCAGTCGACTGATGGTATCCACCAGTCGATTGCTAATAATTTGGCCGGCCACAGAATCAAGTTTACTTGACTGGCCAATCGACTGAATAGTTTGCGACAAATATTTATTTATTTTGTCGTTAAGTATCAGTCGACTAGTGATATATATATCAGTCAACTGTTATTATTGGCGATGAATTTTTAAATATCATTGCTAAACTTAAATATATTAATTGCCAATTGATCGTTACGTCACTTCCATGATGTCAGTCAAAGTCAATACGAATTTAGAAACAATATATATTCATTTGTTAAAGACTTGGTAAAATTATTGCCACCGGTTTTATGAGACTGCCGTTTTGTAGATGCCTAGGATGCTGCAATTGACTTTGCTTTGTATTATTTATATATGCCAACAACTTCCCCTAATTTAATTAATCAATCGTTTAATTAAATTAAAAAATATAAATATTATGAGAGATAGTCAGCATGCATTTAACGAACATGCGTGGTTGAAGATACACACTCAATTATCACATGGTCAAAAATACAATTAAAAAAGTTTTTTTTTAAAAAAAAAATCGATGATCCTTTCCAATCCCTCCGTGAATTGAGACTAAAGGATAATATAAAATAGTTTTTTTTAAAAAACAATAATAAATTATTCATCCACATGATATCTCATCTTTATAATTAAATAATTAATTTTTGAGTTTAAAAATTCTAGAAAGATTCTATTAAGAAAGACAATGCTCTTGACGACTACATATCCGTTGAATCTATATTCACATTGATCCATATCCGATCTGAAATAAGAAGATGAGTTGGTTTAGCTTCTAGCCGAGCCAATGGTTAAATTGTAAAAGCTCAAAAAGAAATAGGAAAATAAACGTTTCTTCATCTATCATTATTGGAGTCGAAGGACTCTTTTATACAAATATTTACAGCAATAAATTTACCTGAGGTATGGAATGATAACAGTAGAATAATATTATCAATTGCTATAATAATTTTGATCATGAAGCCAAATATGAAAAATCGTTGATTGATCAAAATCAATAGAGATAGGTATTATTACTGTCATTATTCCCCGACAAATTCAACAATATTATCTGAATGTTAAGTTTGATAGCCAATTTAGTAAAACATTGTCTAAATAATGACTTGGTAAATATGTCAGCAATTTGATTTTTTGTAAAAATATAAGAAATTGAAAGTTGTCGAGTCGCCACACGTTCTCTGACAAAATGAAAATCAATCTCCATATGTTTGGTGAGAGCACGAAAAATTGGATTGACAACGAGATATGTTGCTCCAATATTGTCACATCAAATTTTTGGAGTAGTGGTTGAAGAGAGATGTAATTCTGAAAGAAGAGATAATATCCAAATAATTTTAGATGTCGCATTACCTACAACTTTGTATTCAACTTTAGTGCTTGACCAAGTACCGTAGGTTGTTTCTTTGAAAGCCAAGAAATATGACATACCAACTAGTAGAACACCTATCTTCAGGAGATCCTACTCAATCTGCATAAGAATAGGAGTGACAGTTCTATAAGAATATCAAACTCAGGCGGAACAAGATGAGTTGCTCCAGAATCTAGATGCCATCCGGGAGTTCTATGTGTTTCTGAAACTGGATTAGGTGAAACAAAGAGGGAGAATGTTCCAGATTGAGATGACTGACATGGTGAATGCTAAGAGGTGGAACGAGCTTGATTTGATGATGCAAGTCCACCTGGAAAATTTGAATCAAATCTTTTATAGCAAGTTTGAGGAAAATGTCCATAGTTAAGACAATTTTTGCATCGTCCTCGTCCTCGACCACAACTTTGGCCATGGATCCGACCGCAACCTCTGTGTCCTCCACTCTAATATCGATGAGCGTATTGCAGAAGAATTGGATTGCTATGATCAAATTTTGGAGCTTTGTTGGTTACATGCACTGAGAAAGATTTTGGCATACGCTAAGACTGTATTTGTAAAAGCCTCTCATAAGAAGACAACATACTGAGAATCGTTTCCAATGACACTTAATCCAAGCGAGTTGTCACACTGGGAATGAAACTATCACATTCAGAGCCTAAACCTACAAGAACATGAATTAATAAATCTTGTTAGGGAATCAGATGAGCAATTGTAACTAAAGGGCTAGCAAAAGTCTTGACTGTTTGCATATAATCATTGATAGAGGCATCTCCTTGTTGTACAGATTAAAGTTGTTGATGGAGCTGAAAAACTCATGCTTGAGATTGAGATGTGAAAGTTTTATTAAGAGCTTCCCAAACTGGACAAGAAGTGTCAAGGCCCATGAGGATATGAAGTATGTGTTCAGTAATTGAGGAGATTAACCAATGCAAAGACTAATTGATCCTTCTTGAGCCAAATAGTATAAGTTGGATCATCTTTTATGAGGTGGAGTTGAAGTACCATCAATATGACCAAGTAAATTATGGACAGAAAGTAAGGAAATTTCGCATTTTCCAGATTGGAAAATTGTCATTGTTGAGCTTAATGGGTGAAGAAGGAATCGTAGTCATAGGTATGGAAAGATTTTGTGACGGTGGAGATGTTTCTATAAAATTAGAAGAGGAAATTTCAGATATTCTTGTTGCTCCTTCTACAATCAAAGATTGTAGATTTATTCAAGATTTAATTTGAATGGACTACCAAGTCTACACTCAAAAAATCACGAAGGTGTTAAAGATGTAAAATATCCCTTCGACTCCACCCCTTGTTTGATAGTTTTGCAAGCAAACAAATGCTTTGCATGCATAAACCGATGTATAGTCAGCAGAGCTTAAAAAAAAATTTGTTGATTGATTAAACACCACGGAGGAGCGCAACTTGCTACAATAATAGAAAGAAAAAAACCACGAAGGAGGGAAAGAGAAAGAAATTGACGGACAACGAAAAAAAAGAAGCAATGACTCTAATACCATGTAAAAGCTCAAAAAGAAATAGGAAAATAAACATTTCTTCATCTATCATTATTGGAGTCAAAGGACTCTTTTAAACAAATGTTTACATCAATAAAAGGAAAGATTACATAAGGTATGGAATGGTAACAACAACAAAATATAATCAGTTGCTATAATAATTTTGATCATGAAGCCAAATATGGAAAATCATTGATTGATTAAAATCAATGGAGGCATTTTCCTTTATTGGTATAATTACTATCATTACAAATCCCTTTTAGAGAATCGGTGGCATGACAAGTTACGTCAATTGATTATGTGGAGTCGGTGACATGATAGGGTCGACTACTACTCTCCCAAGTAATCATAAGGACTTGGATGAAAATCTAAGGCGTTGGGCCACTAGAAAGAGATTAAAAGGGGGACCAGGCATACCTTATTAAATCCCTCCGAAGTTTAAGTCAGATTCATAGAGAAGATATAAAATAGTATAAAAAAAACAATCTTTTATATGTTTGCTCATACCTTTTCAAATAGCAATGACTTAGCTCCCCTAATGATTTGTTGTAAAAGCCAAGTCCTTTGGACTAGTAGTCGCATCTGCGTCATTGTATCGGCTATGATTCGTTGTAACTATCGCATACTTTGGACAAGTAGTTGCATCCTTCAGACTAGAACAACTGTCAAGTACTAAACGACAACGACTGCCTGTGTTCCTCGAACTACAATAACTGCAACGGTTGCATCATGCGAATTGTTATAACTACTGAGTATATTAAGGCAGTGGTTGCGTCCCTTGGATTGTTATGACTATCGAGTCTTAAAAATGACGTGGATGAAACTCGATTGAGAGTCGCCTCTCTATAAACTGATTTCAATAATAAGTTCATTACCTTGAATTGAGACCTTAATCCGACTCTATTCACCTCACCTCAGTCCTCATACCAAATGAGACAGTTTGGACGTCTACTTTCTTTGATTACACCTCTTGATTCTGAACCGTCCGACCATCCACATCTATCTATGAGGTTATTCTACTTTCTTTTATGTCAATTGGCAAGTGGATTCTGATTCCCTTTCTTCTCTTTTATCACATTCCCAATTTCTCCTACTATTTTTAATATTTCTTCTTCCATAAAAGGTTGAAACTGTAGTGTTTTATTTTTCATCCTGTCCTTCTCTTCAATTCCTGGAATTGTATTTGACTTTAAATAAATTCTAAAAAATTCATTATTTCTTTATTTGGCTTCCTTCTCCATTCACATAGTCATTTCTCTAGCAAAACTAAGCTACTGCCTCAACTAGAACTAGGTCCTTTTAAAGAGAATATCGTATATCTAGAAATTGCTGAGATTCTGAAAGGTCTTCACTTTGACATCAATCTTTTTCCTGAGGAGGATCTTCTTTCTTACTTCTAGTTAAATCTGATAGCATCGGAACTACCCCATAGTCTACATTGTTAGTGCAATCGATCTATAGTTAAGGTTGACCCAGTTCGAGTTCAATTTTGATATTTAAATAATGCCAAAGGATTTATATTACTTTTCCTCTGCTACTCTACAACCATCCAAGGATTTTGATGCTCCCTTGGAATACTTTTGTAAGATACCGGGAAAAAAAATCCCTTGCTAAGTAAGAATTATCTTGTGGAATTTTTCAGGAGTTTTTAGAAATTTTTCTAGCATTGAATGGAGTTCATATGATCGATTAGGAGGAAGATTAAGGCTTAAATAGGTGATTGGGTTAGATTTGAGCTAGCTCAATCAATTGGCCAGTTTAAAAAAAAAATGCTCGAACCCGACCCGTATAACCCGTTTCCTCTTCCATTCATTTTCTCCCCGTGCCCTTTTTCTTCCCAATCGGCGCGATTCTCCTTCCTCTCGATTCCTTCTCTGTGCGCCGCCAATCGATCCGTCTTCTATCTCCGCCCGTGCTCGCTGCCACCGCCCTAGGGCTGCCTCCACAAGCCGCTCACTGCACGACCGTCGAACTGCTCCATCGTCGTTGATCGAGCCTTCTGCCGTCGGAGATCTTCACCGGCAGCCAGATCCAGTCGTCGCCTCCTTATCTTGCTCCGCTGATCCAGATGGCGGTGAGCACGACCGACATCCAGACGATGCAAGCCGACTTTCCTTCCCCGAACTCCCACGCGTTGCCATCGGAGTTCACAATCGCCGTCCCTTTTTCTCGCAGAATCTCCTTGCGCGAGCCCACCGTGGTGGCAATGTTGTCATGCTCAAAGAGGAGCCCCTGGATCGGCGCCGCCTCTTTTTCTCCGCGCCCATTGCCGCCGCTCTCTTCTTGTCGAGGGATCTCCTGGTGCGATGGTGCGATCCCAGCTTAGCGATGCCATTCCAGAGCTCGATCGCTGTGGTTGCTAACCTTCTTCCTCAGCCACCACTCATCTCGATGCCCAGCTCTACCGATCACCAGCCGCACCAAGCCGATCTTCTTCTGAGGAGGGTTTCGAGCTAGGTGATCGAAGTTTAGATGGTTTTGTTCTTACTCAATTCCTGGTAATGCCTATGGTAATTGATCGGTTCTTTTCAATTTCTATTTAGCTTCATTGTTGACCTACGATGAGTATGCTGATCTAGAACTTTGGTGTTTCATGAGTCAAGATGGGGCAGATTCTACAAGTGAATTGATTCTCGTATCATCATATCTTATGGTGGACTAAGCCAAATCTACAAATCGGATAAGGGCTGGTAAGCTAATCTAGCTTTCTCTTCTTTATTGTTGTTAATTTTGGTTGGCTGTGATTTGGCTATGGATGGTAAAGTAGGTTTGAGAGAAATTTAAATGTTGTGTGATTTCAAGTTTAGGATTATTAGAATTGAAATCTGCTTCCAATTTAACTGAATTGTTGCAGTTCAACTAGTTGATTTGGATGGAGCTATTTAGCAATTGAAGCTAACCTAGGTGAGGCAGGAGCTAGGTTGTTATGGATGTATACTATTGGTTATTTCGTTATCCAATCAGGTGTTGGTTGATGATGAAATATAGGGATGGATGTGGAGGATTGATTGGGTTAATTAGGTAACTAGATCAATAAAGTTGATTGGGATACAAAAGCTGATGTAGGAGTCGATTTAATCCTTCATTATATGTTTGCATTTAATCATAATATTTGATATGTGCAGGACATGGATACGAGACAGGATCGCGACCGTGAAGATATTATTCTGAGCTTCTTATAAGGTGGGTAATTCCTACCCTGGTCAGGTAGTTTTAATGCATACAGATTTAGATGCATGATCATCTTATATGATCATGTTACCTTGACCCTGCTCTTATTATCTTATGCTCAAACTTATCGTTGGATGTTTTTATGCTCAATTGTTGATATCACATATTCCCTATCATGATTTAGGAGTTATAGATGTGATGTAAATTGACCTAGATGTTTAGTAGGGTGTAAATGTTAGTACGGGTGATGACCCAATTTATAAATTGGCAAAAAGGTCATCCGTGGGTAGGTAATGCCCTAAATGTAGGATTTATTTTCAATACCCATATGTTGCATACTTGTTACCAACCATGTGTTGTGTAATGGTTAAGTGAAGGGTGATTAGTGTGTCGCTACGAACCGGTGGTCCCAGCTTGATATGATTAGTCGAGTACGACTCTTTATATGATAGAGAGTGTGTCGATCAGTTGAGTACGACTCTCTATTGGATAGAGAGTTATGATCAGTCGAGTACGACTCTCTACAGACTCTCTACAGGATAGAGAGTGCATCGATTAGTTGAGTATGACTCTCTATTGGATAAAGAGTTATGATCAGTCGAGTACGACTCTACAGGATAGAGAGTGCGTCGATCAGTTGAGTACGACTCTCTATTGGATAGAGTTATGATCGATTAGTATGGCTCTCTCTGAGTTAGAGAGTCCGTTGATCGATTAGTACGACTCTCTATAGGATAGAGAGTGTTGATATGATTAGTATGACTTTCAGTAGAATAGAGAGTCTATGGTGAATGTCTCAGATGTGAGATATTGCATTCATGTCATTTGCATGCATGCGACGAGGTCTCCCTTGCGGTTGAGAGTGTCGCCAATCATCCTGCCTCCACGGTTCCTCATAGGAGGAGTAACCGGTGTGAGGGCAGAGCATTGTGGTGCCGCACTCTACCACTATAGACGGTGGTAGTTGGATTTGCGTGTCGTAGTCCTGCGTGTGTGGCACTTGACCACTCATGGGTAGTGACTGTCGGAGTGGCCAACAGCAGGGACCCCCATCGTGTAGCTTGCTCTTTATGCTTATATGCTACTCAATCAATCATCGCCCACTCGGCCACTCGAGAGTAGTGGTTGGTATTAAGTTGGGACAGTTGTCATGCTCGAGCCACCGAGGCCACACTGGGGTCGTAGGAGCTTTAGGGTGAGTCGACATGACCATGCATGTTGCATTGTCGTATCTGATGGCGCTTTGCATATTACCATATATATATATATACATATATGCATGTATATATATATATATATAGATGGTTGAGATTAATATATATATATATATATATATATATGCTTATTGTGATGCTGCATTTGATTGTACATCATATTCATGCATGCTTCTTGCATATGTTATACGGTTGTGTCGGATACTGGTATGTGTTGGACAGACCATTAGATACCTTGACCTGTAGCTTGAGTATATTGTGAGTTGATCTTACTCTTCCTGTTATATATATGTTGGATATATGTTCAGGTTGGATCAGAGTAGCGTAGCAGACTTCAGGTATGTCTGCATTTTACGTTGTTCATTTGGTTAGATGGTATATGCTTGTATTTATATATTATACTGATATACCTATTGTACCTCTAGATTATGTTGTTGAAATACATGTGATATTACATATATACATATTTTTCTATTACCTGCTGAGTTTTACTCACCACCACCACGGACCCTGAGTTTTTCTGTCGCCCAGGTAACAGGTAGAAGTCTTCGTGATGGCTTGGAGCACCACTGGCTGACATCTCATCTCACCTCCGAGGCTCCCATGTTTTTTTTGGGCTTTTCGTACATTGTGTTATGTATTTGGAGTTTTTCCTGATGTATTGTGTTGTGGACTTATGGATTCGGATTTTTTCGCTATTCTGTTATGTTGTGATGTGTTAGTCATACAGTATGCCTTTGTGTAGTTGTGATGTTGTTGTTGTGTTTTATGTTTCCATAGTAAGTTTGTTATGTGGTTGTGGTTGTTTTCATACATATTTATATGTTGTTGTTATTGAGGGTCTACGGGCCTTATATTAACCCTAAATGTTACACGTATGGGGAGATGCCGTCGCTTGATTTTCGGCTCGGCATGCTCTCGGGGCGTGACAAATTTAGTAGTGCACTAGAATGGCTTGAAAATATTCCACTTGGAGCACATGGTTTTCATATCACTATTCCACTTATAGAGTATTCAGAGCACTCTCAAACCCATTAATCAAATGGACTATCTAAAAACTATCTCCAAAGTTTTCACTGAACAATTCTAAGCAACAAATTATAATATTAATTGAATCTTAACAATCACTTCAATTCTGCAAATGTGATGTCAAAGGAAAAGAGAGTAAGCACAAAGCACAAAGTGAAATAAGGAAAGACATACATAAATATATAATTTAAGAGGTCAATAACAAAAGAGATAATTTTAGTTTTCACACACCATTGATAAATACTCCTTTATCTCTAATTTAATTCTTATTAACTCTTTAATTAAATTCATTGGTTCCCCTCAATTTTTCATTTTCAATATTAGACACATCATACTCTTACTTAAATATATAGTCCAACATAGCTAGTAAATGGGTGAATGACTTGCCACCTACCCTTTTAGGATGTGTATATATATCAAAGTGAATGATCCTAATATATCGAAAATATATATATATATATATACATATATATAACAAATTAAAAAAATATATATAATATAATTTAATAATAATATAATTTAATTACGAGATAAATAAAGTAAATTTATTTATCTATTTTATTAAATGGAAATTTGTTATTTATTAGTATTTTAGTTGATAATTTTGAGATAAGATTTTATTAGATTGGACTAAGTTTAATTAGCTTTATCCAATAATAAAGTTGATTGTTTAAAAGCGAAATTTAGTTATTAAATATTTATTAGAAATTTCGAGATAAAATTTTATTAGGTTTGGTTAAGTCTAATTAAATTTTATCCAAGATATTGATTAAGTTAATTATCCTAAGTATAAATTAAGCCCTAGCTTTTGATTTTCCTAAGTTCAATTTGGGAAAATCCCGTTCCTCCTCTTTCGCCAACTCAGCGCCGAACGCCTACTCACGCCACGCACTACGCCGCTTGGTTGTCACCATCAGCGGTTAGCCTCCAACCGCCGACGACCGCTCGCTCCCAACCACTCAGTAGCGCGCACAGCCGCCGCTAATGCTGCACCGTCCGGCGCACGGCGCCGATCACGGTGATATTAGCGACAGATTTAGCTTCCGTCGACGAGTTGAAAGCTGAAGCAATCCTCGGATTGGAAGATAGCTTGGGCATTCTACGTATCAGGTGGGTGGATCTTTACATCTTTAGAATTTAGCGCATGGTTTTATTGGTTATTTGGTTTACTGATGTTATTGCTAGAATTACTTTGATACTATATTCGCTGAACCCTTGGATTCTAGATTGCTTGCTCATCATTAACATGTAGTTATTGATTGATATTACTGTTGTAGGTGCCTATTTAGTGCTGAGATAAGATTAATTATTAAAGGATATATAACTTTTCTCCGTCTCGATCGCCTATGTCTCCCATTCATGGTTGAGAGGGTCTAGAGAGGATATATAACTTTTCTCCCGACTCATTTGCCACTATGTCTCCCATTCGTGGTTGAGAGGGTCCGCAGTGAGAGGATTTATAACTTTTCTTCTATCTTTACGCTAGCTATGTCTCCCATTCGTGGTTGAGAGGGTCTGCAGTAGAGGTTCTCTACTTTTGAACTATGGTTGCTTTGTATACCTGTGGTCGCTTATGTCTCCCATTCGTGGTTGAGAGGATCTGCCGCGGAGTTATACTCTTGGACTACTCGTTCGAAGTTAGTGATAGTTGGATTCGTGTATCGTATGTAGCTAGATAGCTACCTTACATCTTGACTGCCCACGAGACCCGGTCGTGGTAGCATGTTGTTGCGTGCAGTCCATAGCTAGATAGCTATATACTCTGTCTGCCCACGAGACCAGGTCGTGGTAGCATGTCGTTGCCCGCAGACATGGAGTCTTTTATTGTCTATCTGCCCACGAGTCCTAGTCGTGGTAGCATGTGGTTGCGCACAGATAGTGTCTTTGTATTACCTCGAGAGCCACGAGGCTTTGTCACGGTATCTTGGTATGTATTGCTTGTAGATTGCAGTTGGTTGTATATGTTACAGGTGTATTTGTTATATTGTTGATCAGGTTAGTTGCAGACTGATATTGGTACTCTGAGGTTTGGGTTACTCTAGTTTGTTTCCTTTGACTTCCATTATGTCCATTATATCCATTATGATTATGCACTATTTTCTATCCACCCACTGAGTGGTTGTACTCACCCCCTCTTCTTTTATCCTCCAGGTTAGCTAGTAGAGGACATGTCCAGTTGGCTTACCTTCGCGTCGCTCAGAGAGTCCCTTGCCGTGCTGGTCCCACTGCATCATCGAGATGCCGATTTATTTACTTTTTGTTATTGCATTTTGTTTATGCACTTTAGATTTTGGTCGCAGTTTGATTTGATGTCATAAAACTAATTTACTTTTAATTGATTTATATTTTAGTCGTGCATGCATGCGGTTAATAAAATACTTATATTTTTATATTATTTCAAAGTTTTTATCTGATTTGGTTCCAGCGATGTATATCGGAATAATTGTCACTAAGGGGATCCTCCGTCATTTGGATGACGAAGATGCCCCCGGGGCGTGACAATTTTATTGGTATCAGAGCCTAGGTTTGGGTTTTGTGTTTCGAGATTTTCTTATTCTTCATTTTTTGGACTTTTGTGTTTTGGGACCAAGCAAGCAGAAGGACATCTCTGAGCTATAGGAAAAGTTGTTGTCTTTAGTGGTCACTGTACTTTCCTTATGTAATAGGAAGTTATCATTATGTTTTTGTTAGATACTTACATATTTGCTCATTGTAGGAAATGTTACCAAGTGAAATTCCCCTACACATGGTCGTGGACGAGGTCAACCTCGAAAATGACCTATTGATGTTGCGGGACCTACCCTCAAGATTGAAAATGTAAACTCTTTAGGGGTGTCGACTGGTGTCGAATTAGGAAGCTAGGATTAGGCCCACTAGCCACCCATTTGGAAGTCAAGGAGTAACCCCTTAGAGAGTATCAATCCCTACTACTAGTGATTTGATCATAGATAAGGCGTGTATACCTACACTGGCCAGGATGATGAAGGATCGTTTTACCTTATTTTAGGGGATACTGGTCCATGGATTACTCATGCATGGATGAACAATGTAGAAGACTCACTTGGATGCATAACTTGCATGGATACAAGGAAGATGGAGCTTGCGGTGTATGACTTACGAGGTCAGACCCTCACATGGTGGAAAATGCAGCGAATGATTTCGGGGAGCAGAGTATCACTGAGATACTATTCCGAGAGACTGTTAAGGGATAGTATCTTCTGATCTCTTTTAGTATAAGTTGTTGTCAAGAGTTTCTGAATCTTACGCAAGGCAATCAAAGCATCATGGATTATAATGTAGAATTTAGTCGACTTATAAAATTTTACCCTATTTGGGATCCCAAGACTATGATCGTATGCTTCACTTCGTCCAAGATTTTATAACCTATATCTAGATTAGAATGTTTGAATTCCTCATAGGTACTTATTGAATAGTGTTAGACCGAGTCATACTGATCTAGATGACTCAGCGAGCCGATGGGTCTGGTATACGAGGTATCATTCCGGTTTACCCTGTTCTAGTTGATATATTGATAGCTCACATTCCTTGATATCCCGATAATACTTAGGGTAAAATTAGTAGAATTATGATACCTTGCCTTTATAGATTAGTTATATTAAAGGAAGACTTTAACGTCTCATTACGAAGTAAAGGAGTAACCCTTGGATTTTGAGAGGCATACCTTGATTTGAAATTAGACTACCCGTAATTTAGAGTATGAGACTTGACATACAATTCAGTACAAATGCACTAGATCTCACACTTGCTGAAAATGAGAAGACTAGCAACCAATTTGGGATATGGATCAGAGTTGCGCAACGAAAGCATGGTGGGTTCATAACCCACCGAGAAGTTTACGATCGTCTGACAATAGGAATGTGAAGGTGTAGAATCTGCTAGAGGAGTAACATAAGAATTAGGGATTAACTAACCATGGAAGTACATAAGGACTTTCATATTTTGTTAATATGAGAGTAAGTACTTAACTTATTTATGTTGTGAAGGATATAGTTGAAGTTCCAGATTATTCCAAGCGCGAAGAATGAAGCAAGGTCATCTTGGATTGAAGTTGGATGGTAACAGATTACGATGAAGCAAAATTGCTTAGAGTAAAAGAACGACATGTAGATAGAATATCTTCATCAGGGTATATCGAGTAAGAAATTTGGGGACCAAATTTTTATTAGTGGGGGAGAATTTTTATTAGGCCATCTTGAATTTTCAGTAATATAACAACCTACCCCCTAAAAATAAATTTGGTCCTCCAAATTTAGGTGTTTATGTGATAGGAAGAGGTATAAATATCGTTTTGCTTGTCTTATTCACTTTCCCAAGTAGCCTTCCAATCAAAGAGATATTGTCATGTCACTTTTACTGAACGTACTTTTTTTCTTGTGAAGTTGGTACTCCAAGATATGACTTGGATACTCTTCTTAAATAGCATCAAGATACAAAGGTGTCATTAAACACTCGAGCATATGAGATGGATATGGAGTATATTTTTGCCACATCGACACATGAAATACAATATGTACTTTTGCTAGTGATGGTGATAGAGTAAGCCTATAAGTCACTAGGTCCAACCATTCAGGAATCTAACAATGACCAAAAAATCTAGGTGTTAACTTTCCTTTAACAACAAATCTTTTCAAGCCCTTAGTAAATGATACACGAAGGAATATGTGCACTCCCTAAAGAACTCTAATTCTCTACATCTCTTGCATAGCTTTCCTTTGAACAATGTGTTGTCAATCTCTTTATTTAATCATCTTCACCATCTCTACATCTCTCTAAATTCACTGTGGACCAAATAGTAAATTTTGCCTACTTCATTCCAGAACACAGGTGATTTTCATGCTCTTGAGTATAGTGCTTGAAAAGGAGACATTTGAATAGCTGAATGAAAAATATTGTTATAAGCGAATTTCTACAAAACGCACATGGTCCTCCCAACTATCTGTAAAACCAAGCTAGCTAAAAAGATTCTTCAAGATATGAATAAGACTGTCGATTGACCATCCATTTAAAGGTGGAAACAAT
This sequence comes from Wurfbainia villosa, assembly GCA_025175895.1. NCBI lineage: Eukaryota > Viridiplantae > Streptophyta > Magnoliopsida > Zingiberales > Zingiberaceae > Wurfbainia > Wurfbainia villosa. Next base: position 210,371 of record JAKLTH010000145.1, read on the forward strand.
AGCTATATAATAACTTAGTACCCACCCAGTCTCTTGTAAAGTGTTCTAAAATTTAAATGTGAAATAAGGGTCCCAATCAAATATGATGCTTAATGGAATTAAATGATTTAGTATTCTATGAAACAAGCAAAATTAAATAGTTTATAATGTGTAACTATGCAAACACTTAGACATCCTTTAATATTCTTTTAAGGGCAATTTAGGAAATATATTTTCGAAAATAAATGTTTTTTAATAAATATGAAAATTAAGTGTGCGTGTTGAATATTTTGGTACATTTCAGTCGAAACTCAAACTAACACGGCGAGCTCTCATTCGTTCTTGAGAAGCAAGTAATTTCAATTTCGCTATATTTCCCAAATAATCATGATCTTGATTTGTAATATAAAATAATAATTAAATTCAAAAATTAATTATATAATTACAAGGATGAGATATCATGTGAATGAATAATTTATTATTTTATAGTCTCAATCCTCGAAAGGATCGAAAGAATCATCGATCAAGTTAGAAAAAAACCTTTTTTAATTGTGCTTTTGATCATGTGAGAGTGCGTAGTCAACCATGTTCATCACATGCATCCTCGTCCTCTCTCATAGTTTTTTATGCTTTTAATTAATTAACCGATTGATTAATTAATTAAATTATTAAGTGAAGTTGTTGCCATGTATAAATAATACAAAGCAAAGTCAATTGATTGCAGCATCCTTGGCATCTACAAAAGGACTGTCCCATAAAACAAATTATATCGACGACGTCATGGAAGTGACGTAAATGTTGGATGGGGTTCGCAATATTAATTTAATTGTCCTTTTTGTTAGCTGTGAACTGGATTATATTAATTATATTGACTCTATCTAATGATCATGCATGGCAACGATACACCTCTTCAGCAGTCTATAAAAGAAGGAAATGGATGTCACTCCTGAATGCATGCAATAGTCTTTCTCTCTCTCCGATCCTCTCCTTCAGCCTTTTCAATCCTAGCTCCAACGCTACGTATATATGGCTGCCTGCGGCTTCAGCATCGGTGAGTATATCTATATAAGTAGTATTCTCCTATGCCTTTATCCTCTAAATTATTTATGTCCTTCCGCGCCAATCCAATAACCTATGCATCTCAGCGGTTTTTTTTTTTTTCCTTTCATGAAAAGGAATCGAAAGTTCAAGTACAATATGGATCTAGGGTCGGCTCTGATAATCAAACTTTAATAATAAACTCTAATGGATTGTAGAAAATTAATTTTACTCTTTCAACTCCCAACATTAATTAATTCTTGTACAATTTCTATAATGACCACAATTTACATTCTGCATGATATTTAGCTTTAGTTGATAGCATCAAGATTGGGCCATGGGAGACAGAAGGAACCCCAAACTATGACGTCGATGTGCGGAGATCATAGAGGTCAAAGTCTCTGTGAAGCGATCGTCAATGGTTTGGTGATCACTTATTATGACGCCAAAGGAAATGTCCTAACATACAAAACAGCAAGATGGTTGGTAAATCGAAGAAGGTACGCCAAACGCACGAATGGCCGACATTCTATAGCTAGCTACATAACATATATATATGGATTTTCATTACAAGTTATATACATATACATGTATAAATCTTAATTAGTCTTAATTATTATATATGTACATAACAATTTTGAGATGTTACATGCATGCAGATCGAACTAGCCGTGGTGAATATATCGACGGCGTGAGTGGGTCCTACATAAATTATGACCAAATTTGCATCTCTAACCTCATATTTAAGACAAACAAGCCAGTACATGGGCCTTTTGGGTGTGGATGTGACAAGATTGCTCTGAGGAGTCCAAAAGAATTCAATTGATCTCGCAAGCAGTAAAATTGTTGGGTTTTTGGCCAATCCGTCCACATATATTAATTCCATCAGTTCTATTTAGGCTAGTAAGCAACTCTGTGATTATTAAGTAATTGGCTATCTATCTATTCAGTATTTCGATCATCCATCTTATCATCTTCGCTTTGCTCCATCGGGGGAGTATTCTAAATAAATTTGGTAGTTGTCTTTTAAATAAAATTGGATGATCGGTCAAGTTTGATGTATCGTGGGAATGTTTTAAATAAATTTGGAATCGAGTCTCGATGTATTGTGGCAATGTTTTAAATAAATTTATTAGTTGTGTTTTAAATAGCTTTGATATATCGTGGAAGTGTTTTAAATAAATTTGATAGTTGTATTTTAAATAAATTTGGATGATTAATTGACTTTGATGTGAGTTTGGTATAGCAAACCGACTGCTCCATTTTCGATCTACTTGGGATATATGAAGTCACTAATAAGTGACATAGGGACCTCCAATTCCAACACTTTCTCTAGCATCCAGAGCTTGACTTTGTCTTTCATGGAGAACCTCGATTGCATTGCAAACCCACCATTCCATTTTCCCTACTCGGAACATATATATGTTAGTGATTTTCCATTGCTCAAAAAATTACCATTTGAGATTGAAATATCCAAGAGCAGATTAAAAAAGATTGAAGGAGATCAAATTTGGTGGGACAACGTGGAGTGGAAAGATCAGAGCATTAAGAATTTCCTCACTCCTCTTTTTATTCCTATAGACCGGTACGCTATATATATTTTCATGCAAAATCATTTATTATTTAGTAGGTCGATATGAAACAGTTGAACATTTTATAGAGTAGGCAAAATTATGTATGATAGGGTATGACCACATGGTCGAGTCAAGTCAAAAACAAATCAAGTCAAACAATCGGTCAAGTCACTAGTCATGCCAAGTCGAAAGTCAAAATATCCTCAACTCGGTTTTAGTCATCTCTTCTGACATATGTTCTGCTGCGTTGGATCGGCAATCTCCTAACCTCAAAGTTCTCGAGCTTAGGTAGGAGATTAGAACTCCAGGATTTCTGTAAGGACATGTTCTCACATGGTCCCCTCCATGGCGCCATATATTCGTTATATCCGGGACGTGTTCTCACATGGTCCCCTCCGTGACTCTACATCTCTGTGATATTCGGGACACATTCCCACGTGGTCCCCTCTATGCACTCCCCCTTCATGTATAAATACTTAGATGGTAGGAAGAAAAGGGTTGCTCTCTAACTAAAAGACTACTTTGTTTTCTATTCTTTTCTCCTCTTTTTCTCCACTGTCTGCCTTGAGCGTCGGGGGAGGGGGGGGGTGTTGCCGAGATGAATCTCGACCCCCTTCTAACTCATTTCAAGGTCTTGGCAAATAGGCACTCTCAAGTACTTGCTTAGGGGTTGACCTCGAACTACTATTGACAACAATTCCGAACCTCCTAGAGCTGATCTATCAGCCAAGTTCCTAGAACCGACCTGCAAGCATGTACAATGACCTTGGGCGTTCCAGAACCAAGCCGACTTCCTTGAAGCCTAGCCGGGTTCTAAAGATAAAGTAGGCTATTCCATTCCTTGATCTCGGATTGAATCATTTTTTGGCACCGACTCTGTGGGAATCAGAGCTAAGGCGTATAGATGGAAAGACATTCAAAGAATCATGACCCAGAGTAAAAACACGACCCTCACTATCCACCACATAGGTAATGACAAAGGAGGATCTGAATCAGGCCGTGGTGACTACTTTAGAAGATATTTGAGGAGGCATATACCACCGAGTGACATAAGTGTATGACACTCTAGCTCCAGGTCTACCTCAAATGTATAGAAAACTGACTACTCCATTTCGATCTACTTGGGATATATGAAGTCACTAATAAGTGACATAGGGACCTCCAATTCCATCACTTTCTCTAGCATCTAGAGCTTGACTTTGTCGTTCATGGAGAACTTCAATTGCATTGCAAACCCACCATTCCATTTTCCCTACTTCGAACATATATATGTTATTGATTTTCCATTGCTCCAAAAATTACCATTTGAGACTGAAATATCCAAGAGCAAATTAAAAAAGATTGAAGGTGATCAAATTTGGTGGGACAACTTAGAGTGGAAAGATCAGAGCATTAAGAATTTCCTCACTCCTCATTTTATTCCTATAGACCGGTACGCTATATATATTTTCATGCAAAATCATTTATTATTTAGTAGGTCGATATGAAACAGTTGAACATTTTATAGAGTAGGCAAAATTATGTATGATAGGGTATGACCACGTGGTCGAGTCAAGTTAACAACAAATCAAGTTCCTAGCATCGTGAGCTCTATAGAGCTTTATTGTGACAACAACGGGGCTATAGCATAGGCTAAGGGACCTCGTTCTCACCAGCGTTCCAAACATATACTACGGCGGTATCACCTCATTCGAGAGACCATCGATAGAGGAGATGTGCGGATATGCAGAGTAGATACTGATACTAACATTGCGGATCCCTTGACCAAGGCTTTGGCACAGAGGAAGCATGATGGTAATATTAGGTCACTGGATCTTAGAGATTAAAGTGATTGTCACTAGTGCTAGCTAGTGGAAGATTGTTAGTGTCAGTCCTTAGTGTCAACCATGGGATGATTGATTAGGGATCATATGTATCATACTTCATTAATAAAAAGCAAAGTTTGATTATTATATTTACTTCATGTCATCTGAATAAATATAATAATATCCTAGAAAGTATAGATTCTTATCTACAACATATCAATTGGTAGAATTGATTGTGAGAAGCTATAAAGAATACTATTCTTAAATATTCCTAATCAAGTATTAATATACAAGGGCAATATTAATGCATTGAGACTAGCCTGTAGATCAATTGATGATTTGATCTCACAGATCATGGATATGTGATATCACGTTGACACATGGATATATATTAGAGAATATATCGAAATGACCGCCATGAGAAAGTTTCATAGATCATTATATGAGTGTCATAAACTTTCTCATGTGACTATTAGTATGAATAGTCCTTAGACCTGAAATCACTACGGTTCCCGACATAAGGAGTTATGTACTTTGGTATCGTCAAACGTCACTCATAACAGGGTAAACTATAAAGGTGATCACTGGGTATGTAATAAATTATGCGGAGGGATGTGAGTGATGTAGATGAGATCTATCACTCCCATATGACGGGAGTGATATCTTTAGGTCTCTTGATAGAGTAGGACCACGAAATGCATGACCATGCTCAAATGAGTCAATATGAGATATTGAAATCATTTGTTTTGAGTGAGTCTACTTGGGGATCAAGAAACACAAAGATTGATAAGAGGATGACACGGTCTATGCCTTATTGATCAATCTAGATATCGAGGATAGAAGGACAAGGTTCTACAAGATAGTAGTCATAGAAAGGTTTTGTTGGATCTTGACATGTTCATAACTTGAGTAGCAATGATGCATTGTTAGATGCCGCCCATTGCTTATGTGTCTAAAGTGGTTTAGAGACATTGCCAACGTTACGAAAATCTCTAGGGTCACACACAAAGAACATGTTATTTTGGAGATAGGATCATTTTAGTTTGACTAAATGAATCATTAGTTAATTGAATAGACAAGAATGAATTGGACTCAAATTGGTTTAATTTGAGTTAGACTCAAGTGAAACCAATTGAAGAAGGTTAGCATGATTAATAGTGATTAATCATGCATGCAAATGAGAGTTGTTGCATGCAAATGGATTAATTGCACGAAATGGGATTACAAGAAGATTCTTGAAAGTTGCATGCAATGGGAGTAATGCATGCAAATGGATTAATTGCATGAAATGAGATTACATGAAGATTCTTGAACGTTGCATGCAAAAGGTTACTGTTGCATGCAATGGGATTAATGCATGAAATGGATTAATTACATGAAATGAGATTTCATGAAGATTCTCATGTAAAAAGTTAATGTTGCATGCAATGGGATTAATGCATGAAATGAGTTTTAATGCTCAATGTTGCATGCAAAGGGATTTAATGGATGCAAATGAGATATAAACTTTTGGGCTTAACGTGAATGGATGCAAATGCTCGAGTTACCTAAGTCCGTGGTGGAAGGTGCCGGAGTTGAATTTTGAGCTTCCTCATCTTGATCGGATGTTGAAGGCTCTTCTTGAGGTTGCTCCGGTGTAGAGGATGATCTCTCCTCCTCAATCCTAGAAGTAGATGCTTCTTCCACCTCTTCTACTTCTTCTTTCTCCGATTCGGAAGTTGACTCCATCTCAACTTCCGATTCCTCACTTTCACTTGAGGATGAACTCTCCTCATGGAATCTTGCCAATTTTCTCCATAGCTCCTTGGCATACATGTAATCCCCTAGCTTGCACAAAACATTATTAGGGATTAAATCTTCCAAAAGTTTCGTTACCTTAACTTCGGTCTTGAGCTTTTGACGTTGCTCTTGGGTCCACTTTTTCAATTTTAGGACATTCCCCTTCTTATCCCTAGGGGGTTCAAGGCCTTCAACGAGGATGAACCAATCCTCTATGTTCATCATCAAGAATGTTTCCATTCTTGCTCTCCACGCCGGAAAATCTTCTTGATCATATGGAGGTGGAGTGTTGATATCCCATCCAAGCTTGTCTTAGAATTCCATCTTCACCCTCTAGCCTTTTGTCTTAGCTCCGGGCTCTAATACCACTTGTTAGGAATATTGTAACGGCTAGAGGGGGGGGTGAATAGCGTTTTGCCCGTTCGTTGATGGAATTCGATCTCGTTCGTGTCTACAATTTCGTTAGCGCAGCGGAATACAGATAATGATAACAATAACGAAATAGACAACAAGCTAACACAATGATATAACGTGGTTCGGAACCGCACGGTTCCTACTCCACAGATCGAGCTCTAAAGAGCCCTAGTGATGCACACGCACTCACTAATGATAAACACTCCTTCTCGACACAAGTCGGAGGCGGAGAAACCCCGTACAAATGTTTACAACAATAAACGAAAGGAATACAAGCAATATACAATGTAAATACGAAATACAAGTAAAGAAAAGACTTTACAACACTTGTTTTGATTGCTTGAATGCTTGGTTGCTTGCTTGCACTTGGAGACCTGATTTGCACCAACAAATCGCTAATAGCCCTCAAGAACCGATGGTTTTCCTCCATCACGAGCTCCTTATAAAGCTTCAACCTTTGGAAAAAGTCGATCGATCGGATCGGGACCATCATCGATCGTGATGCCATCTTGTTGTCGTGAGACAATGGCTAGTTCCATGTTGGATAAGTCCAACGGAACTACCATCGATCGATCATACATCGATCGGCGGATGGAGTCCTCACTCGACCCGGTCAGTCTCGACTCCGATACGTGGCCGATTTCTCGAGCACCCGGATCGGTGATCACGATCGATCGATCGCTGCTAGAGCCATCGATTTGCCCACCTATGGTGATGCTCGGCTAGGCACAACCCGCAATCAAACCCTAGTTGACTCGGTCGGTCAGCGCCACATGGCACGGTCGGCACACCTCAAACATGAGGTTTTAGCCCAAGTATGGTTCCCCCATACTTGCTAGACCACCCTTAGCCTAGACCTAAGCCTTCTAGCCATCTCCATCAGCCTCACGCCTCTCGGATCCCTCCAAGTCATCCATGACTTGTTCATCCATCGCGCTAGCCTTCAGATGCTTCTATCAGCTATGTCATGCTAACGGTGTCTACACCGCCAAGGCACATTGGACTTACGCCGCCAAGACTCCGCTTGGACTTTACGCCGCCAACCATTGGACTTATGCTGCCAAGACTCCCGCTTGGACTTTACGCAGCCAACCATTGGACTTATGCTGCCAAGACTCCCGCTTGGACTTTACGCAGCCAATATCAAACCCCTTGGACTTCTCATGCCAAGACTCAAGCTTGGACTTTCCATGCCAAGACCCATGCTTGGACTTTCCATGCCAAGACCCATGCTTGGACTTTCCTTGCAAAGACCATGCTTGGACTTTTCATGCCAAGTACCCATGACTTGGACTTTCCCATGACAATTACATTGTCATATGTTTTTGTCGAAACATCAAAACATCACTCGAGTCAAACTCGAGTCCTGGTCAATCGTGACCTGGGCCGATTGCACCAACACTGATCTGTCAGCCAAGTTCCTAGAGCCGACCTGCAAGAATGTACAATGACCTCGGGCATTCCAGAACCAAGCCGACTTCCTTGAAGCCTAGCAGATACAGGGTCCAAATCGGCCTCCTTGGGTTCTAAAAGATAAAGTAGGCTATTCCATTCCTTGATCTCGGATCGGATCATTTTTGGCATCGACCGTCTGTGGGAATCCGAGCTGAGACGTATAGATGGAAAGACATTCAAAGAATCATGACCCCGCAGGTAGAAAAACACGACCCTCACTACCCATCACATAGGTAATGACAAAGGAGGATCTGAATCAGGCTGTGGTGGCTACTTTAGAAGATATTTGAGGAGGCATATACTACCGAGTGACATAAGTGTATGACACTCTAGCTCCAAGTCTACCTCAAATGTATAGAAAACTGACTACTCCATTTTCGATCTACTTGGGATATATGAAGTCACTAATAAGTGACATAGGGACCTCCAATTCCATCACTTTCTCTAGCATCCAGAGCATGACTTTGTCTTTCATGGAGAACTTCAATTGCATTGCAAACCCACCATTCCATTTTCCCTACTTGGAACATATATATGTTATTGATTTTCCATTGCTCAAAAAATTACCATTTGAGACTGAAATATCCAAGAGCAAATTAAAAAAGATTGAAGGTGATCAAATTTGGTGGGACAACTTAGAGTGGAAAGATCAGAGCATTAAGAATTTCCTCACTCCTCATTTTATTCCTATAGACCGGTACACTATATATATTTTCATGCAAAAATCATTTATTATTTAGTAGGTTGATATGAAACAGTTGAACATTTTATAGAGTACGCAAAATTATGTATGATAGGGTATGACCACGTGGTTGAGTCAAGTCAACAACAAATCAAGTTCCTAGCATCGTGAGCCCTATAGAGCTTTATTGTGACAACAACGGGGCTATAGCATAGGCTAAGGGACCTCCTTCTCACCAGCGTTCCAAACATATACTACGACGGTATCACCTCATTCGAGAGACCATCGATAGAGGAGATGTGCAGATATGAAGAGTAGATAATGATACTAACATTGCAGATCCCTTGGCCAAGGCTTTGGCACAGAGGAAGCATGATGGTAATACTAGGTCACTGGGTCTTAGAGATTACAGTGATTGTCACTAGTGCTAGCTAGTGGGAGATTGTTAGTGTCAGTCCTTAGTGTCAATCATGGGATGATTGATTAAGGATCATATGTATCATACTTCATTAATAAAAAGCAAATTTTGATTATTATATTTACTTCATGCCATCTGAATAAATATAATAATGTCCTAGAAAGTATAGATTCTTATCTACAACATATCAATTGGTAGAATTGATTGTGAGAAGCTATGGAGAACACTATTCTTAAATATTCATAATCAAGTATTAATATACAAGGACAATATTAATGCAATGAGACTAGCCTGTAGATCAATTGATGATTTAATCTCACAGATCATGGATATGTGATATCACGTTGACACATGGGTCACTATAACAAATATGACTTTCCGCTGCATGTTATCAACAGCATACAATTTTAGCACGCTGTTAATAATAGTTTTTACAACGCGCCCAATTTTGTACGCTGCGGATAATATTATATTTTTAGAAACAACAGCATGCAAAAATAATACGCTGTCAATACTCATTTTAACAGCGTACAGTGCACGCTATTAATATTAAATAATAACAGCATTACGCACGTTAAAAATTTATTATAAAAATTAAATTTTTAGCAGCTGCGAATCAAGTTAGATTTATTAATATGAGACTTTTAACAACATGCATTTTGCACGCTGTTAAAAGTTTCACTATAAAAAATTAAATTTTTTCGTAGCGTGCAATCAAGTGTATTCGGATACAATGTTTGTTAATATGAAATAATAGCGGCATACAATTTGCATGCGTTAAAAGTATCAATATAAAAACTTAAATTTTTATAGCGTGCCAATCAAGCGTGCTACGGATAATACTAAGTTTGTTAATATGAAATAATAATAGCGTATAATTTGTACGCCATTAAAAGTTTCATTATAAAAAAATAAACTTTTTGCTGCGTGCTAATCAAGTGTACTGCGGATAATATTAGCATTGTTTATATTATCCGCAACGTGTATTTTGCACGCCGTTAAAAGTATCATTATAAAAAATTAAATTTTTTATAGTGCGCCAATCTAGTTCATCTGCGACTAATATTATATTTGTATAATTACAAAAATAAAATTTCTAAAATTTAGCAATACATTTTCTATTAGTATTAAATAATTTATTATTTTTTAATCTGAAAATAATTTTTTTTTAAAATTTTTAACTACGCATTTGCCCTTATTATTATTATTATTTACATTACTAATTAATAATCATGACTACAACAAAAAAGACAATACACAATACTTAAAAGACATCGCTTTTATAAAAAAGCGTTGTTGTTTGTAGTTTAACAACGCTTTTAGTGTAAAGTGTTGTCTTTTTTTTTTAATTAGCATAGACAATGGTTTTTAAAAAGTGTTGTCTTTGACATATTTTTATTAGTAAAAGACAATGCTTTATAAGAAGCGTTATCTATGAGGATTTTTTTAGTTTCTGCCATTTAGAAATTTTGATGTATGATTTAATTTTTTAATGGGTCAATTTTTTTTAAATATAAAAAAATATTTTTTAAATGAATTCAGAAAATATAATTTTTTTTCATTAAAAAATAAATGACATAAAAAATAAATTTTATTTTATTAATATTTTTTTTTCCATTTTTCCCTATCGTTGATTTTTTCCCATGGTTTTTCATTTAAAAATTAGTATATGTAATTAATGAATACACATTAACGACGATATTTTATCCCGTCGTTGATACTCTGTTATCAACAACGGTTTTTTTTTATTTCGGTCGTTAATGTCATATCTTTAATGATGATATTTTCTTCCGGCGTTATTACAAGGATTAAGAAAAAAAATCTCATAAAAATTTAAATACAAAATTATGAGTTAAAAGTTTAATCAGCCGGCTAAACCTAAAGTTATCTCCCCTCGTTTTTTCTCCCGATCCCTTTCTTCTCACTGCCGCTACTCTCCTCCCTTCACTGTCGCGAACCGCCCGCTTCCCTTCCGTCGCCTACCTCCGTCGAGAGCAACAGCCGTTGCCCTCTCCTTCCTCGGTCAACGGTTCCTCCACCGCGATTAGCGTCGTTGCTGGCCCTGTCCTTCCCACGGTCGAACGTCGCTCCTCTCCTCGAGAACATCATCCGCGATGTTGTGACTTACACTGAGCACGCTCGCCGCAAGACTGTCACCGCCATGGATGTGGTTTACGCCCTCAAGCGTCAAGGACGGACTCTCTACGGGTTCGGAGGTTGAACCCTTACGCAAGGTCACTATCAATGGTGTTCGTACTTCAAGTAGCAAAACTTTTTGAATTCCTTTTTTTTTTGTTTTGTTTTTGTAAATGTAGGTCGAACCATTCAAGTGTTGTACCTGGTTTATTGATTTGCTATGAAATTGAAACCCTAAAATGAATTGGTCCTTTTGATGAACTTTTATTTGATATTCCATTGAAAAGATTACAAATTTAAAGTGAACAATAAAAATCAGTAGGTCTATAGATCGCATCTAAACATAGAAGAAATGATGCATATAACTTTTGTGAGAATGTAGACTAAGATTACATGTGAAAGCTAAAATATTGTGCTTTAGTCTCTTTTCAATATGGATGATACAAATGAAGAGTTTGAATTATACAATATAGAAATAATTTTTTGCATACAAAATAGGATTGTTGTGGAATCTTATTTTTGTTAGAAATATCGGCTATATGGAAGTTGGTCTATTTTTAAGTAGATCTCTAAAAAGTACTCCAAAAGCATGAAGTGTGAAAAAGTTTCTACCTTTTTTTATAACAATGTGTTGGTTTTGTGTTATTCTTTTAAGTGGAAATTATGGAGACATTTCAATGTGTTTCCTAGAATCAAACTAGCTTAATTGAGTTGGATGCCATCCATATTCAAGGCGTGCATATGCTTTATTTTCTAGCTAAGAAATAGTTTGAAGTAGTTTTGCTGGGACATTGGCACACAAGTACTTTTAGTGATTTATTGTTATATGTTCATGCCCTGATGGCACCAAGTTCTCCTACTACAAGTGTGATTGCCAAGTGAAATTCACTTATGAATGAGAAATGGTTGGTAGCCTGGTACATCACCAAGGGTAGGGGATCATGGCATGTATATTAGTCACAGACGACACAATTAGTTCCATAATATATCAGGTTTACTGACTTGATAGCAATATTGAGAAGCCAGAAGATTTTGCCTTGTGAAGTTTGTGAATAGCACATGTATCCTCAAATTATATGTAGGTTTCATTAATGCCTTCAATTTAGTTCTGACCATTGGTTGTTCATAACCCAGTTGGCATCCTTGCTATAGCCCAATTTAATGGTAAATGGTTAGTTTTTAAAAGAAACACAAAATGGCAAGAGAGATCTAAGTTCCTTCAACTATGAATGTTACCATGCCATTCTTAATTTTCTTCTTGTCTGTTGTCTCTACTTACTACACGCCACAACCATTCTTCCTTTTCCTTGGTTCTACAAAGGTAATCAGGTAGTAAGCATCGTAATTACTTCGTGAAGGGAGAAAAATCTTCTAATTTTCCCTTGGATTCAAATGCTATTTAACTGAGTATTGATGGTACTTTAGGTCGAAGTCCAACTTAGTAAGCATTTGCCATAAATGTAAAAGGAAAATTGGAAATCTTTTCATCCTTCAGAGGATTTTCTGATTTATACAAAACGAAGAAAATTGAAAGCTTCAATGAACGATAAGCATGCAGTAGCTGAAAAGGAGGTTAGTTTTGCATAATGAGCAGCATTAAGATGGTTTTAAGTTCTTGAATACTGATTTTTTCTAAACACCTTTTTTGTTTTTTTTCTCTTTATTACTTTCAGTCTGATGATAATGAAGATGATAATAGTGGATATGGATATTTAGAAGTTCATCTTCTTGTAAGAAAGGAAATTCTTCCTTTGAGCATCTTTGTTACTGCTATTATTTTGGTATAAAACATGTCTTAATTATTCTTGGTCAAAATAATTTTATGTCGGAGCATTCTAAATGGGAAGTAAAATGACCAGTGCATGCTTCTACAACTTAAATTCCCACCCATATTTGTTTAGATCAGATTATGCAGTCATCACTTGGAAATGTTGAAAATAAAAGCACTTGTTTGATTATCTTGAGCATCATGATCTTTCACCACTCTCGGCTCATTTTTTTACCTTGAGCATTATGATCTTTCACAATATTATTTGACAATATTTATTTAAAAAATTAGGTTGCTAGTGGTGGCATTGATGACGATATTAGGAATTATGTTAGTAGCGGTAGTTATGTCAATGGAGCAAAAAAGAATGACAATATTGCAACTCAGGTAACCATATTGATATGAGGAATATTGTATTTTCTTTTACATGATAGAATCTCTCTCTTATTACTAATAACTTGTTTTGTTGTAAAAATATACTTGGAAACATTAATAATTTTTTATTGTTATACAGGAAAAATTGAAGAACGTGAATTGTGGAGATGTCAGTGTTAATACTAAATGTAAGCTCTTTCATTGGTCTGGTGATGGAGTTGTTGCAGAAGGTCGAATTGCATCCACAGATCCATAAGCAAAAGTGCATCACGTTCCTCTTGGTGGATCTTATTGGAAAGTTTGGATTGATAGAGTTTTGCTGGAGAAGGTGGATCTAATTCGACCCAATGATGAAATGTATTTTCTTGAGGGTGCAATAGGAAGCCAGATCACTTGGTTCTCTAAGTGTATAGTTTTGTGTGACTGATATAGATTTTGTGTTACTGGTTGAATTATTTATGTGACTAAGTGAATATTTATTTTGTAGGAAATAAATTATGTAAGTGAATTTATGTTATTAGTTTGAATTGTTTTCTGTGACTAAGTGAATAATTAATACACTAGCTATTTAAGTGTGGTGGTGATGATTATTTATGGTATTATAATTGTTTTAGTTTTGATTTTATAATCGTGTGTATGTGATGTTAAAAATGGGTATAGTATTTGTATGTGATATTATAATTGTGTGGTATTTGTGGGTTGGATTATAATTATTTGAGTTTTGATATTACAATCGCACATAGCTGCATTGCACATTGCAAATGCACTTAATCGTGACCGCGTGGCGCCTTGCGAATGCATAACAGCCTTGTGCCGCGCCGCTGCGAATGCACATAATCACGGTCGCGACGATTATGCCTGCGAATACCTCAATCTTTCGATAATACAACTCTGTCATATGGTCCAACGAGTACGACCCACTAGTAGGAAGGAAATGAGATGATTTGGTCAGTTGATCCACAATCACCCAAATCGCATCACATCCTTTACGGGTTCTAGGCAATCCCGTAACGCACTCAATCGTGATATACTCCCACTTCCATTCCGGAATCGGAATTTTCTAGAGCAATCTAGCGAGTTTCTGATGTTCAGCCTTCACCTACTGGCATACTAAACATCGAGCAGCAAAATCTGCTATAACTCTCTTTACACCATTCCACCAGTATAAACATTCAACTCTCGGTACATCAGAGTACCACCAAGGTATATAGCCCATCTCGAATGATGTGCTTTCTGTAGCAACTCTTCCTTAAACACTGCAACTCCGGAACCCACAATCCTTATCAGAGACGGGGAATTATTTTCTCAAAAGAGAAGTCCATCTAACGTCCAAAATCCACTCAACCACGCACTCGGTAAGTGCATAGGAGACTATAGCGACCAATCTTACCTGTTGCAATTATTGCAACTGTTCGCGCTCCAGCAACTCTATAGTAGCTACCGAGTAGCTAGTTAAAATCCCATGAGCATTTCTGCTCCATATCGCTACAGATCCCGATAATAACTACTAAAGTCATGTCATGTATATGAAAGACTATCTCGTAGTCTCTTAACTGACGTAAGCATAAGGTACGCCTCATTCAACTACATCGGAATCGCTCCGATCCCTGAAACGATGCATCCGCGAACATCCTTTTATCCACCCCGGAAGGATTAACTAATACTCATGTAAAAGTTAATCGCTGTCTAAGTCCTGTAAACTAGTTTCTCCAGCTTCCGACTAAATGATTTCCATCGTCACCTTTATCAAACAATCTGTGGTATAGTAATGTCAAACATTCTATCCACATCTACAGAATTAACCAAAACATACAAGGAAAACCACCATCTATGGTGGTCGAGTGCGCAACTCCAACTACCACAATCAACAGTGGCAAAAGGATTCAATCGTGTTCAAGATACACGATTCTCAAATCTAATGATGACTAAATCGTTAATTAGTCTAGCAACTTAATCAAAATTCATACAATTCATACAAAGTATGAAATTGTCGTCTCCACACACTTGCATCCCCTTTTCTCTAGGCTGATGATATATATTAATCATCACAACGACAATGATGATTGTATGACACCATGTCACTACAATATCAATCCTCCAGTCGTAAACCGATTCTAGAGTATGCACAGGTGTCCTTTACTGATCTAAACAGATCATCTATCCCCAACGGAGGATATTCACTTTCAATAACTATCGTATTCATCATCGATAATCGATGCCTAATCTCAAAGGTCCATCTCTCTTTCAACAAAGAGTTCCGAATCTTCTTAAGGAGGAATACTGGGATAGATAAATATCCCTTCCAACTTCTCCTATAATTACACTTACATTCTTCCAATTTCTATAGTGTTTAGCAACACTGATACTAATAAAATTATCACTCGATATGCGATCTTCGATACCAGAACTATTTTCCGCAATCGTTTCGATCGCTTACTCCGCTTGCCTATGCAGCGACAAGCCTTGGAGTTCATCCGAAACTATATCCGAATGCTCTCGGATTATACGCACATCTGAGAGACATAATCATACCATACCTCCAACAATTTGACCATCCGCAAGGATATGTCTACAGTAAAAGTATGTTTATCACAGTCTAAGGGTCTCCCTTGACTTCTTAATTATTGGTCCACATCTCACCTGACCGTAGAGATACCACCGACCCACCAGTCGATGTATAAGAACCTTCTAATCAACTAAGAATGTTCTAGACTAAGATACCCGTAAACTACAAGTATCTCTCAATATATTAACCTTGAGGGTAAACTAAAATAATACCCTGAACAATCCATTATCTGTCGATCCGATCCAAAGGCTCCTCGCAAGTCTCGGCCTTTCTCCGAATAGGAGAAGATCAGATCCAACAGTCCGCGACAAAGCGGTCACATTTCTGTGACGAATGCCTCGGGGATTTTTCCTAGATCATTTAATCTCATCCCTAAATCCTATGAGCTGCAACTGTAGAATACCTAATAGATACGACCATCGTCGTATACTCTCTCCTCTGTACTATACAAATCATATCTGGGGGTAACTGTTGTTGTCTGCATGAGTCTTCCACGATGTCTTCTGCTGATGCTGCTTCTGTGCTGATCTCTGCTGAAGGGTAGTATCACGGAACTTCAACCACGCCTGAGGTGGTAGATCGCTGCTGATGAAATAACCCAATCTTCGGTGCTGATCTCTGCTGTCGAGACGGTGCATCATCTTCCCGGAATATCCCGGATAGTCTTCAACTGAGTCTTCAAAGTATAGCTCCTCAAATGTACTGGTTACCTACAATAGCAACAGATGAACTGATCCACCAGATAATCTGACTTCGCGTGTCTTCGTGATATGCACTGCGCACACACAATCCCTTCGAAGCCTTTGTTCTGATTGTGCTGATATCCACGAGAACATCTTGATGATCTGCGGTTGATCTTCTATAATCGGAAAATAGCTCAAAGCCTATAACTCCGATCTTGTTTCTTTTATCCAACAGTCGGAAACTTCTGGCTCTATTAAGTTGACCTGCAATATTTGCTTATCGGTCTCCAACTCTTAAATACTTGTACGGAGTCATTTCCAAACTCCTGACTCAATCCAATGTCTTCCGGCAGGATCTGGTAGACGATCCCAACATCCTTATCCAACTATAAGCCAATAACTCTAGCGCTCATCCATTCATCTTCTTGAGCTATTAGGTGGTAGTAACCTCTGCAAGTCTCACGACTCTGCACAGTACACTATTACTAACTGATCACTCTACTTGAAGCTCAAGAATTCCCTACAATGTGTCACTGAAAGTGACACAGGGAAATACTCTCTTTCTACATCACTAGACCATGATCAAGTGATATATTATTTCCCCGAAGATTATTTTCTGCATTTACCACCAAATACCGAACTTGATGGTATGCAAATAACTCTTCTTTCTCGGTATAACATGAGTTAAGTACTTAAAAGTACTCTCAAAGTTATACAACCCAGTACGAACATCCTCAAGGATCATAATCCCTATAAAACACCGTAACCTAGCCTTCTGCTATCTACATCAACAATAGTCTACAAGTCTGTTCATTACCCACAGGTAATGATCCGACTAACACAGTTAGTGGAAATCTCTAAGACTGTAGTCTCTGATTTCCATAATAAATGTGACGACTTGGCCCCTGTTTTCCGACTCGGTATTAGTCGGCTCTCAGAGGTAAATCACCTCCTCGACACAGGTTCAAGACTCACAGACTCAACAGGTCGTTCCCGTGGTCAACTCATATCACGGTTACGAATAATAACCAACACACTACAGGTTGTTCCCTGGTATAAGCATCTAAATGCATAGCCAACATAACTGGGAGTATAAACCCTAAAGGTCACTCCGGTTGGTCGCCTCGGTGGACGACCCCTACTACAAGTCTGCACAGGTGTCATAACTATACTGTATACACCTACTGATCAAGTTTAGATAAATATCTACTAAACCATAAGTTATCAGGAATTCTTACCTCGTGCTGCTTGGAGCTCAGGCCGCTGTCAATCCCATCTCACAAAAACCAAATCCGAAAAAATATACCGACTCCCGAGAATCCAAGACTCAAAACAAAAATCATTGTATGGCATCGCAGAACCTTGGGCTCTGATACCACTAAAGTTGTCACGCCCCGAGAGCATGCCGAGCCGAAAATCAAACGGATGGCACCTCCCCTGTACGTGGCAACATTTCGGGTTAATACAAGGCCCGTAGGCCCACAACAACAACAATATATATAACAAATAACAAATAACATCAGCGGAAATAAAGAGCGCATACCCATAACATACATAACAAAAATATACAGGTGTACACCACCTGACAAGTCCACAGTTAAAACCGTAAATAACACAACGACATCCCGACAAGTCCATAAATACAAGGGTCCATGACAGGACCAAAATCCATAACTCATAAACAAGTCCAAACCATAAGAGAGAAAAACAGAATAAACTCCTCGGGAGACATCGAAAATAAATGGAGATGGGATGGATCATCGCCACACTCCAAGTCGTCAAAGGCGTTTACACTGCTACAGAAAAACCCAGGGTCGGAGGTGGTGAGTAAAACTCAGCAGGTAATCAGAGAAAACATGTAAATATATATATCAATATTACATGTCATTCGACAGTCTAAATCTACTCGAACAACGGGTATACATCAGCATAAAAGGTATATATGCATGCATACACTAAATAAACTGAACAACAACGATGCTGACATACCTGACCGTCAGCTACTCTATCCTGATCCAACCTGGGCATATAACCACATCATAGGGTATAAAAGAATAGTACTAAATCACACAATATCCTGAATGTGATCCAAGGGTATCACCGTGAATAACCAACAGGTATAAAAGTACCAGCCTACTACCATACAGGAAATGCAGTATCATGTATGAATATGTACAAACAAATGCAACAAGCATAGTACATACAAATGCAACATCACAATAATCATATATATATAGACTGTATCTATATATATATTAATCTCAACCATCCATATATATATATACATACATATATGTATCTATATATGGTAATATGCAAAGTGCCATAAGATACGGCAATGCAACATGCATGGTCAAGGTAATATGAACACCTAACATGTTCATATCTATGTCTAAATCTGGAAATCATTACATCTACCCGACCAGTAGGAAATTACCTACCTGATAAGAAGCTCGTGACAATATAAATCCTCACGGTCGCGGTCCTGCCTCGTATCCACGTCCTGCACAACCATGATATGCATTAAGTTCTAGCACATGACAACAAATATATTTAATTTACTATTCTATCATTTCCATATTCGCGTCCCTTTATCGAATATGAATTAGAAGCTCAAATAGTCAAGCTTGACTATTTAATTTAACTCACCGTTTCAATTAGCAAAAGTGCTAACCTACTCATTCAACTCCATACCCATTTAACCAAATCGATCTCATGTAGATTTAATCTTTTTTATACTTAATTTGATGTAACTGGATCACCAACAAATTAAGTATAATTCTAACCCATATTGAATAAAATCAAGAACAATCCCATTTATCTAAACGGATTGCAGAACACACAAAATCACCCCTTTAAAATACTAAGGTCAGATAGTATACCCTAAATTGCATCGACCCGGATATACCATCTACATCAGCCGCCGCCACTGACCCATGTCAACTATTGAATTGAAATTGTATTCACAGCACACCCAAAATTCATTTACAACCCTTACAATAATGCAACTACCTTCCCACTGATCAAAACTCATGGCAGGCAGTAATTCAAGCAACAACAGTTGAAAAGGGATGATCAACAGCTATACCTGCTCTAGGGATCCCGCGGCAATATTTTCCCCCAACCTGCCCTGTTCGCCGGCCAAGACCTCTGCTGCCCTAGCTTCGGCAGAAATCCCCAAGTGGTTCCCAAACACTCGTTGCAACCCGAGCAGAGATCGAGATCAAGTCATGACTCTCTCACCACTTGATCTGATGGGGAAAACAACCATTGAAACCCAAATTAGGGGGAAAAACAACAACCACGAGTCTTGTGGCAGCAGGGCTCTATCACTGCATTACCGCCACCGATCGACTCGTGCATAGAGGTCCCTGAGTACCAAGGAGGAAAGAAAATGGACTCACCAACGACAAGCCTACCAGCTATGGCAACAGCGTCGTCGAACCGCTTGCTCCAGAGGGCCGACGAGACGCGAGTCCAACGAAAAGGGGTCGAACTGACCTCCAACCGAATCTTCCCCAATCGTAGCGACGACGTCGTCATGGTTCTCGCGTGAGGAGCCAACGAGATCCGAGACTGGCAGAGATCGGAGAGGGCAGTGCTAAGATTGCTCGAGGAGGAAGAGAAGAGCCAAGCGTGAGAAGAAGAAGGGTTGCGCAAATGGGGAAATGGAAACTGCAGCTCGTTTGGTGAGGGAGGGAATCTTTGGGCGGCGAATGGCAGCGGAGTGAGAATGTTTTACGTGCGAGGCCGCGCAGTAAGGGGTCCTTCGGCGACGAGGAACGAAATCGACGGTGGGTTAAAGAAAAGTGGATCGAATTTGGGTTTAAGTGTTAATGGGTCGAGTTTCTTTTGTTTAACGGGTTGGATTTCCGACCCGTTAAGCCCACTAACACTTACACAAAAAGGGGCTTAGAAATCCCCATTCGAGTCCAGAAAAATTCCTAAAAATTCCTGGAAAATTTTTATAGGGTATTCTCCTAATTACCCCACATCTATAATTATCATTATTATTATTATTTTTATTTTTATTTTTTGTGGTATTTTACACTGCGAATGCACTTAAACGCAGCGTGCGATCGCGCGCTGTGAATGCACTTAACCACAGCGCGCATTCGCGCGCTGCAAATGCACTTAACCTCACCTCGCGACCGCGCGCTGCGAATGTCTTATGACTTTCAACAGCTTAGCGTTGTGCAGCATGCGATGCGTGCTGCGGATAGCATATTTGCGTGCTGCGGAAAGTCAAATTTGTTGTAGTGGGTATATATTAGAGAATATATACTGAAATGACCCACCATGAGAAAGTTTCATGGATCGTTATATGAGTGTCATAAACTTTCTCATGTGACTATTAATATGAATAGTCCTTAGACCTGAAATCACTACGGTTTCATACATAAGGAGTTATGTACTTTGATATCGTCAAACGTCACTCATAACAGGGTGAACTATAAAGGTAATCACTGGGTATGTAATAAATTATGCAGAGGGATGTGAGTGATGTAACGATCGGGCCTGTTGGCGCGACCTGGACTTGGGTCGCCGTCAGTACTATTGGCGGAATTCGGTGACCCCTATTGGTCAACGACCGTCGCCCCTGTTGGCCCGTCGTTACTCACCTGGACTTCCCACCCCTGGAAGTGGATTTTTGCCTTCCCCAGGATTCGAACTCTAGACCTCCAGGCTAAGTACTAAAGTTTATGAATCCTGGTAACCAAGTGATCAAGATGTAAAATACCATAAATAAATTACTATAGTATAATAGTATCTAATTAAGAGATACTATTATTGATTAGTTTAATTGATGAATGTGGTTAGGGGTTAAGTAAAGTTTAACCTAGGTTTTAATTAAGGGCTTATAAAATGGGTTCCGGTCTATTTCTCCTCAGCCGACCGCATCCATTAACCTGTTAACCCGTTAACCCATTTGTTTTCTTTCTTCCACGATTTCTTCTTCTTCCCCATTTTTTTCTCCGATCGTTTACGCCTCTCCTCCGGCTTTCTCTCGCGCTCCTCTCCTTCGCTGAGCGACGGTGGCGCCACCTGTGGCCAGCCGTCCGTGTCGTCGAGTGCGTCGTCGTCGATGCTCAGCGGCTCGCGTTCGTTTCTCCTCACGCCCGCAGCCAACGGACCCCCAAGCCCCTTCTCCTTTGGCAAAATCGCGGCCGTTCCTTTCTGCCGGCGTCGCTCTTTCCTTTCTTTGTCCGACCTCGAGGTTGCGTTGCGCCGCTCGCGATCGCCGACGCTTAAGCCTTGCGATCGCCTCTTCTCCCCCGCCGCCCTTCCGGTGCCAGTGCCGACTTCTCTTCCTTGCCTTTGACCGCCACACGAGCCGCTCTCTACTTGTCGTACGAGAGCCCTGCGGTTGGCCGTCGTCTTTGCGCGCTGGTGGTCGCCAGAGCAAGAGAATTAGGGCAGTGGCAGATCTTTTTCTCCGGTGAATCGAGCGGCTGGGAGGTTCCAATCACAGGTATATTTTGGGTTATCTGCTGTTGGACGGTGGTTTGATTTGGTGGATTTGACACTGTGTTCTGTTCACGATTGTAAGGGCTGTAAATAGTTGTGAGTCGGTTGTGGAGTTCTCGACCGTAGTGGGTGCAAGTTAGATCGGTTGTGGTGGAATTTCTAGGGCGGGTGAGTTTGGTTGGCTGCGATTGGGTTGATTACGGTGTTATCCGTTTGATTGGTATGTTAGTGAGCGAGGAATGGTTTAAAAATCTGTTACTCGGAGGATATGGGATTTGGGCTAAATTAATTGTATGGATTATTTGTGGTCAAGGAAAATTAGGTTAATTGATTTGGGTTAATTGGGTTATGAAGGAAATCGATTAATTATTCGATTTGTCGGGGAATTGTATTTTTTTGTGCTTGACTATAGTCATGCTTTATGCAGGTTTCGGTCACGAGGCAGGTCCTCAGTCGTGACGATTTTGTTCATTCTTGCGGATATATATTCAGGCGGGTACTTTGACTTATCTTTTAGATATAGTCAAGTTGATATGTTAGTTAGGATAGCATGCAATACTTTTCATGTTTATATGCCTAGTATGCTTAGTGCCTACTTGCTACATGCATTTGATCAGTATGATTATATCTTCCCTGTTTTATTGGATCATGGTTGCTTGGATCAGTTATATGCACTTATTGACTTTGCATATTATTCGGATGGATATTTGTAGTTGGATTTACATGCTTTAGTATCATGCACCATCTTGCATGATTGCATGCTGGCTGGACGGGGTTCCATTATTGTTGAGCCCGCAGCTAGTTACATGGCCTGCACACACTGCCACTCATGGGTTAGTGGTACATCAGGAGGGTGTCGGATTGCTCTGTCGAGCTCATTGGACCGCTCATGGGTAGCGGCGAGGCGTGGTAGCGGCGGGATCCCTCCTCCGGCCTATGACACGGAGATGAGAGCTTAGCTCCCCACTATGTTTAGAGGCGGGAGGATAGGTGTACTCCGGCATCCTGTCCACTCTCGGTCACTCGGGGCGATGATGGCGAGTGCCGATTGTCATAGCCCTACCCACTCGGCTTCACCATTGCGTGTGAGGCGGCTGACTGGCGTCAGGGGTGACCATGTCATTGGCACGGCATGCATTTTGCACGGATTGCATTTGTATTGTGTTTGCTGCATTATTGTATTGATGCCTTGGATGTTGCATATGATTGACATGCATACAGGATTCATATTCTTATATGGTGATGACTTTATCTCTTATAGTAGGGCACATGCTCCTATATCAGGGTAGGAGACTCAGGTGAGTACAGTCCTTTTGCATTTATTTCTTGCTTACCATATATATGAGACTGTACTGGCATGATTAGTATTGTTAGCTATTTCTTACTATTCATATCGACTAGTATCCGCAGAGTTCTTTGAACTCACCCCGTTGATTATATCTATTTCAGGATGAAGCTATCAGGAGAGTCCAGCTGCCAAACCCCCTCGTCGTGGAAGTGTATTTTGTTATTTGTGTTTACGGTTTTTGGGTATTTGGATTAGAATATATGTTTAGGACTGGAGTTGGATATTTGTACCTGTGGATGTTTTGGTATGTCCTTAGGGACCTTTGATCGGATTTTTATTTCGATTGGATTTCGGTTGAGTATTCCTGCCCAGATGGCAGAAGGGGTAAGTCTAGTTAGAGTAGACTTTTGTTTACCTAGATTTGTTGGCCTGAGGCCTTATTATTATCTGCGTGTGATGTGGTATGATTCCGATCGTGTTGACCGATGTATAGTGGCCGTGTAGGCCTTGTATAAAATTGGTATTGTCACCCGTACAGGGGAGATGCTGCCGGATTTTCGTCTGGCGGGGACTCCCTCGGGGCGTGACAATTTATTTGGTATCAGAGCGTAGGTTTCCGAGTTCCTTAGGGTCTTTGGGTTTATGGAGTTCGCCAAGTTTGGCAGGTTAACTGGGTATTTTCGGAGTTGATAGATTCGCGATTTTTATGTTTCGAAATTGAGGTATTGACGAGGTCAATATGGGGGATTTGGCGGCGACAGGACATCTCCAGACGGCTAACAGGTAAATAAATTCTAGAAAATTTTCTAGATTTATTATCTATTTATATTTGGTTATGCGGTGATATCATGTTTTATCTAGTATTGTTTTAACTTTGATATCATTGACAATTGGATTTTTTTTAGGTTGCTGGTTTATAGATAGCATTTGGTTATAAATTGCTATTACTGCTATACGTAGCTAGTTATCATTGTGATATAAATGATAAGATATTTACCTCTTAGGATTGGACTGGTATTGGGATTAGACTAGTTGAATGATATGACTAAGATGGATAAATTCGTAGAAGGCATGATGACATGATTATAACTTATGTAGTTTAGAGTATATATAAGCATCTGATGCTTTATTTTAGTATTGCCTTGACTTTGTTATGGCATGACCCTTTAGTTATACCCTAATTAATTTCAGCCATTGATTGTCATTAGTAGGATTATGTTGTCGTTTATTAGACAACGTGTTATGTGTTATTGTGGTGGATACCATAATTAAGACTGGTAGAGATAGAATAACTTAGATGAGGTTATTCGGTAGGAGCGGATTTCAGGAATGAAACAATATTAGTAGAACCCTAGGTGTTGGAACCCTAGGCGTAATAACCGGATGTGCATATTGGTATGTGATTACCCATTTACTGTTTCTGTGATATGGTGATCGGAGGTCGAATGATTAGGATGCGATTAATCCTTACTATATCTCCCATTCTTGGTTGAGAGAGAGAGTCTGCAGTAGAGTCTCTCAATAGGTAGGTGCTTTGTATACATGTGGTCTCTCATGCATGGTTGAGATGATCTACTGCAAGATATATTCTTGCGTTATTCGTTCGGAGTTGGTAATAATCGGATTTGGATGACGTCTGTAGCTAGATAGCTACTTTACAGGTTAAGTAACCACGAGATCTGTTCGTGGTAGCATGTTGTAGTATGCATGATTGAGCTGGTAGGACGATATAATTTGGGATTAACCCTCTTGAAGGGCTTGATAGTAGACTTGTGGTCCTTATTGGCCTTGATAGGCGTTTCTTGTTAGTTGAGACGAAACCCAATGATTAATCGTCTCGACGCGATTATTAGTGGACTTATGATTTTGATCGACCTTGATACCGATCATGTTGGAAGGGTTGGAAGGCTAGATTTAATCATCTAGACTTATTTATTTATAAGTTGATGATCTTTACCGACTTTGGTAAACGTTTGGTATTAGAGGTGTTGAAACCCTCGCTTGATCGCCTCAATGGGTTTAATTGTAGATCGATGATCTTTGTCGACGTTGAAAGTCGATTTATGCAAAATGTATTGGATAACCCTAGGCTTAACAACCTAGGACAATCGACTGCTCACGCGACCTATTGGTGGTAGTACGCCAGAGCGTGCAGTCAATAATTAGATATTTATATACAGTCTGTCTATCCACGAGTCTCATTTGTGGTAGTATATAGTTGCGCGTAGACCGTGCTATTGATTGTCGGCCATGGGTTACGTTCGTAGTAGCTCATAGATAGTTTCCTTTGTGCGAGAGCCACGAGACTTTGTCGTGGTATCCGGATATACACTGCTTGTTGCAGTGGTTGTGTATCTTGCAGGTATATTTATTATACTGCTGATCGGGTTAGTAGCAGACTGATATGGGTACTCTGAGGGTTGGGTTACTCTAGCTTGTTCCCTGTGACTTCCATTATGTGCATTATGATTATGCACTATTGTCTATACATCCACAGAGTGGTTGTACTTATCCTCCTCATTTATCCTCTAGGTTAGCGATGGAGGCGTGTCATATTGACCTACCTTCGAGTCGCTCAGAGAGTTCCTTGTCGTGCTTGTCCCACTGCATCGTCGAGATGCCGCTTTGTTTACTTTATTGGTATTGCATTTTATTTATGCACTTTGGATTTTTGGTCGCAATTGGATTTGGGGTCATAAAACTATTTTACTTTGATTGATATATGTTTAGTCGTGCATGCATGCAGTTATTGAAATACTTATATTTCTATAATTATTTGAGGTTTTTACGATTTGGTCCATGGATTACGGATATTGTCACTAAGGGCTCTCTTGTCATTTGGATGACGGATATGCCCCAGGGCGTGACCATTTTATTGGTTTACGGTTTGGTTTTGGTGTATCGAGGATTTTCTTTTCCTTGGATTTTGGGAGTTTCGTGTTTTGAGACCAAGCAAGGTCAAGGATATCTGAGCTATAGGAAAAGTATTGTCTTTAGTAGTTCACGGTACTTTTGTGGCTAGGAAAACTATTGACTTAGTGAAATTGTCCCTACTCATGGTCGGGGACGAGGTCGATAACATATTGACCTTGAGGAATCAAATGATGATTTCAGAGGTACGGATTCTTTAGAGGTGCCGACTGATGTCGAATTAGGAGGCTAGGGTTAGACCCGCTAGCCACCCATTAGGAGGACAAGGAGTAAACCCTCGGAGAATATCAGTCCATACTAATAGTGATTTGGTTATGGATTAGGCGTATATGCCTACACTTGTCAAGACGATGAAAGATCGTTTTATCTTATTATAGGAGGTGTTGTATGGGATATTTATCTGTCCCAGTATTTCTTCCAGAGAAGATCCTAACTCTTGGTTAAAAGAGATGGACCTTTGAGGTTATACGATTTTCGATGATGGAATGTGGTAGTGGTAGAAGGAAATGATTATCCTTCATGGTGGATTGAGGATCTATTTAGATCAGCTATAGGATACCTATATATACTCTAGGATTGATTGGTGATTGGTGTGATGCTATTGTAGTGACATGGTGTCCTACAATTATCATTGTCGTTGGGATGATTGATATATCATCAGCCTAGAGTAAAGAGGATGCAGGTGTATAGTGATGACAATTTCATACTTGGTATGAATTGTACGAGGTTTGATTATCTTGTTTGACTTATGACGACTTAGTCGTCCAGGGATTTAGGAAATCGTGTATTCTGGACACGATTGGATCATTTATGATGGTGGCAGTTGGAGTTGAGCACTCGGCCACCGTAGATGATGATTTTCTGGTATTGATTTGATTTATTATTACCATAGATATGGATAGGATGCTCTAGTGGTACTACACCACTGACGGGTAATGGATTTATTTAGTCCAAGCTTGTGAAACTAGTTTCAGGGCTCAGACGATGGTTGACTTTTACACCAGAGTTGTTTGATCATTCTCGGGTGGAAGGAAGGGTATTGTATGCGGATACAATGTTTCAGAGAATGGAGCGTTTCTGATTTAGTTGATCGAGACGTATCCCGTGTTTACGTCAAATGGGGAACTACGAGATGGTTTGTTATATATATATAGCGTGGACCTAGTAGGAGTTGTTATGTTGTTTTGTAGAGATGAGGAGCGAGATATGCTTATGAGGTTTTAGCTAGCTCTTGTGTAGTTGCATTTGAATTCGGAAGAGTTATTATTGATTCGGGAACAACGGATAGATTCTGTTGTGATGTTAGAGAGCATTTACCATAGAGTTGTACTCTTGCTCTCGGTTCGAATTAGTGATAGTGGAATTTGTATGTCGTAGGTGGCTAGATAGCTACGACATCTTGGTAGCTCTGAGTCCCAGTTGTGGTAGCATGTCATTGCCTGTAAGTAGTGCCTTTGACATTACTACGAGAGCCAAGAGGCTTGGTCATGATATTTTGATAAGTATTGCTGAAGATTGCAATAGGTTCTATATGTTGCAGATGTATCGAATTGTATTCGGAAAATAGTAAGTGTTGAAACGTTCTCCATGGTGGAAGCGACATGCGAGGACATAGTTGATTGTGCGATGCGGTGAGTAAAGGTGGTATATAAATAATCGTGAGTTACATGCGAGATGGGCGTGAAAGCATAGTATGATGGGCGGTGTTGGGAGATTATTTGGAATTCGGAAAGGACTTAGTATGATTGGCTAAGTCCGCTCATTTTCATTCGATCCATACGATGAGTTTGTTGGATCGCTGGATAGGTTATATTGTGGTGATTTCCAGTTCATGGAGGATCTTTGAGTATCGTATGCGATAGTGATTAAAGATTTACCTTAGGATTATGGTAAAGTCTTTAACAGGTCACGAATATAGAGCTCCACTCGGGTACAGTTAGATACTTATGATAGATGGTCGATATGAAGATACTATTCATACTCTGGAAGAGCTACTAGAAGCAAGTGTGATTTGGTTTTAAGGGATATCGAACCCCACTTAGTCACTTGAGGTGTGACTTGTCTCCGGATGCTTGAGATGGTTATAGGGACATCTCGTGCTTATATCTGAGTAGGAAATTTGGGGACCAAATTTTTATTAGTGGGGGAGAATGTAAAATACCATAAATAAATTACTATAGTATAATAGTATCTAATTAAGAGATACTATTATTGATTAGTTTAATTGATGAATGTGGTTAGGGGTTAAGTAAAGTTTAACCTAGGTTTTAATTAAGGGCTTATAAAATGGGTTCCGGTCTATTTCTCCTCAGCCGACCGCATCCATTAACCTGTTAACCCGTTAACCCATTTGTTTTTTCTTTCTTCCCACGATTTCTTCTTCTTCCCCATTTTTTTTCTCCCGATCGTTTCGCCTCTCCTCCGAGTTCTCTCTCGCGCTTCCCTCTCCTTCGGCAAGCGACGGTGGTCGCCACCTGGCCGTCCGACGTCGAGGGCGCATCGTCGTCGCTGCTCACAGGCAGCGCTCGAGTTCGTTCTTCTCGCGCCCGCAGCCAACGGACCCCCAAGCCCCTTCTCCTTCGGCGCGATCGCCGGTCGTTCCTTTCTTGCGAGTCGCTCTTTCCTTCTTTGTCCGACCTCGAGGTTGCGTTGCGCCGCCACGCGATCGCCGACGCTAAGCCTTCGATGCGCCTTCTCCTCCCAGCCAGCGCCCTTCCCGGTGCCCAGGCTGCCGACTTCTCTTCCTTGCCTTTGACCGCCACACGAGCCGCTCTCTACTTGTCGTACGAGAGCCCTGCGGTTGGCCGTCGTCTTCTTGTATTGGTGGTCGCCGAGCAAGAGAATTAAGCGATGGCGGATCTTTTCTCCGGTGAATCGGGTGGAGGTTCCAATCACAGGTATATTTTGGGTTATCTGCTGTTGGACGGTGGTTTGATTTGGTGGATTTGACACTGTGTTCTGTTCACGATTGTAAGGGCTGTAAATAGTTGTGAGTCGGTTGTGGAGTTCTCGACCCGTAGTGGGCAAGTTGGGAGTATCGGTTGTCGGTGGAATTTCTAGGGCGGGTGAGTTTGGTTGGCTGCGATTGGGTTGATTACGGTGTTATCCGTTTGATTGGTATGTTAGTGAGCGAGGAATGGTTTAAAAATCTGTTACTCGGAGGATATGGGATTTGGGCTAAATTAATTGTATGGATTATTTGTGGTCAAGGAAAATTAGGTTAATTGATTTGGGTTAATTGGGTTATGAAGGAAATCGATTAATTATTCGATTTGTCGGGGAATTGTATTTTTTTGTGCTTGACTATAGTCATGCTTTATGCGAGTTTCTTTGATCACGGCGAGTCCTCGATCGTGACGATTTTGTTCATTCTTGCGGATATATATTCAGGCGGGTACTTTGACTTATCTTTTAGATATAGTCAAGTTGATATGTTAGTTAGGATAGCATGCAATACTTTTCATGTTTATATGCCTAGTATGCTTAGTGCCTACTTGCTACATGCATTTGATCAGTATGATTATATCTTCTCTGTTTTATTATCATGGTTGCTTGGATCATTATATGCACTTATTGACTTTGCATATTATTCGGATGGATATTTGTAGTTGGATTTACATGCTTTAGTATCATGCACCATCTTGCATGATTGCATGCTGGCTGGACGGGGTTCCATTATTGTTGAGCCCGCAGCTAGTTACATGGCCTGCACACACTGCCACTCATGGGTTAGTGGTACATCAGGAGGGTGTGTGCAGTTGCTCTGTCAGGCTCCGCTGGACCGCTCATGGGTAGCGACGAGGCAGCGTGGTAGCGGGCAGGGATCCCTCCTCTGGCCTATGACACCAGGAGATGAGAGCTTAGCTCCCCCACTATGTTTGGGGCAGGAGGATAGGTGTACTCCGACAGCATCCTGTCCACTCGGTCACTCGGGAGCAGTGATGGCAGAGTGCACAGTTGTCATAGCCCTACCCACTCGGCTTCACCATTGCGTGTGAGGCGGCTGACTGGCGTCAGGGGTGACCATGTCATTGGCACGGCATGCATTTTGCACGGATTGCATTTGTATTGTGTTTGCTGCATTATTGTATTGATGCCTTGGATGTTGCATATGATTGACATGCATCTGAGATTCATATTCTTATATGGTGATGACTTTATCTCTTATAGTAGGGCACATGCTCCTATATCAGGGTAGGAGACTCAGGTGAGTACAGTCCTTTTGCATTTATTTCTTGCTTACCATATATATGAGACTGTACAGACATGATTAGTATTGTTAGCTATTTCTTACTATTCATATCGACTAGTATCCGCAGAGTTCTTTGAACTCACCCCGTTGATTATATCTATTTCAGGATGAAGCTATCAGGAGAGTCCAGCTGCCAAACCCCCTCGTCGTGGAAGTGTATTTTGTTATTTGTGTTTACGGTTTTGGGTATTTTGATTAGAATATATGTTTAGAATTTGGAGTTGGATATTTGTACCTGTGGATGTTTTGGTATGTCCTTAGGGACCTTTGATCGGATTTTTATTTCGATTGGATTTCGGTTGAGTATTCCTGCCCAGATGGCAGAAGGGGTAAGTCTAGTTAGAGTAGACTTTTGTTTACCTAGATTTGTTGGCCTGAGGCCTTATTATTATCTGCGTGTGATGTGGTATGATTCCGGTCGTGTTGACCGATGTATAGTGGCCGTGTAGGCCTTGTATAAAAATTGGTATTGTCACCCGTCTGAGGAGATCGCCGGATTTTTAAATGCAGCGGAGACTCCTCAGGCGTGACAAGTGATGTAGATGAGATCTATCACTCCCATATAACGGGAGTGATATCTTTAGGTCTCTTGATAGAGTAGGACCACGAAATGCATGACCATGCTCAAATGAGTCAAGATGAGATATTGAAATCATTTGTTTTGAGTGAGTCTACTTGGGGATCAAGAAACACAAAGATTGATAAGAGGATGACACGGTCTATACCTTATTGATCAATCTAGATATTGAGGATAGAAGGACAAGGTTCTACAAGATAGTAGTCATAGAAAGGTTTTGTTAGATCTTGACATTTTCATAACTTGGGTAGCAATGATGCATTGCTAGATGCCGCCTATTGCTTATGTGTCTAAAGTGGTTTAGAGACATTGCCAACGTTACGAAAACCTCTAGGGTCACACATAAAGAACATGTTATTTTGGAGATAAGACCATTTTAGTTTGACTAAATGAATCATTAGTTAATTGAATGGACAAGAATGAATTGGACTCATTTCTTGGCCAAACTTGAGTTGAACTCAAATTGGTTTAATTTGAGTTAGACTCAAGTGAAACCAATTGAAGAAGGTTAGCATGATTAATGGTGATTAATCATGCATGCAAATGGATTAATTGCATGAAATGGGATTTCATGAAGATTCTTGAAAGTTGCATGCAATGGGAGTAATGCATGCAAATGGATTAATTGCATGAAATGAGATTACATGAAGATTCTTCAACGTTGCATGCAAAAGGTTAATGTTGCATGCAATGGATTAATTACATGAAATGAGATTTCATGAAGATTCTCAAACGTTGCATGTAAAAAGTTAATGTTGCATGCAATGGGATTAATGCATGAAATGAGTTTTAATGCTCAATGTTGCATGCAAAGGGATTTAATGGATGCAAATGAGATATAAACTTTTGGGCCTAACGTGAATGATAAGTTGATTTTCATTTTTGGTGTGTGATCTCATTTTAGCTAAGCATCCCTTTTTTCTCTTCTTCTTTCTTCTT
This sequence comes from Wurfbainia villosa, assembly GCA_025175895.1. NCBI lineage: Eukaryota > Viridiplantae > Streptophyta > Magnoliopsida > Zingiberales > Zingiberaceae > Wurfbainia > Wurfbainia villosa. The sequence goes on from JAKLTH010000145.1 coordinate 242,499, forward strand.
GGCCAAATTCTTGTGTGGAAAGCCTTTGTGTGGTTGCTAGCACAACTAAAGATTTCATCTCCTTCTCTAACATATTGTTCGTGTGGATACCATAGAGGCGCGGCCATACTGATCGCGCTAAGATTCGGCTAACCGTGGACGAGCGGGATAGACAAAGGGCACACATCAAAAGTATACTCTATAAGTTAGGACCTTTTGATCTATACTTTGTATGAGTTTTCTTTTGCATGGATCACTCAAGAGATCCTTTTTCCTCTACGCTTTTATTATTTTTCGCATAGGATTCCCAACATCGGCGCGATGGAGGGTTTTTTACGTGGATATTAGCGATGAAATATTTTTATTCATTGCTAATATTTATTATTATAGCGACGAAAATTTAAATTTTCATCGCTGATATTTGTATATCAGTCGACTGGTGGGTTCCACCAATTGACTGTCGATAATTTGGCAGACCACAGAATCAATCTCGACTAGCCAATCGATTGAATAGTTTGCGATGAATATTATATATATTTCTTCGCTAAATATCAGTCGACTGATGGTATCCACTAGTCGACTGCTAATAATTAGGGCCAGAATCAAGTTTACTCATTGTGTCATGAATAGTTTGCAACGAATATTTATTTACTTCGTCGTTAAGTATTAGTCGACTAGTGATATATCTATATCAGTCGACTGTTATTATTGACGATGAATTTTTAAATATCGTCGCTAAAGTTAAATATATTAATTTCCAATTGATCGTTACGTCACATCCATGACGTCAGTCAAAGTCAATACGAATTTAGAAACAATATATATTCATTTGTTAAAGACTTGGTAAAATTATTGCCACCGGTTTTATGAGACTGCCGTTTTGTAGATGCCTAGGATGCTGCAATTGACTTTGCTTTGTATTATTTATATATGCCAACAACTTCCCCTAATTTAATTAATCAATCGTTTAATTAAATTAAAAATATAAATATTATGAGAGATAGTCAGCATGCATTTAACGAACATGCGTGGTTGTCTGGTTGAAGATACACACTCAATTATCACATGGTCAAAAATACAATTAAAAAAGTTTTTTAAAAAAAAAAAATCGATGATCCTTCCGAATCCTCCGTGAATTGAGACTAAAGGATAATATAAAATAGTTTTTTTTTAAAAACAATAATAAATTATTCATCCACATGGTATCTCATCTTTATAATTAAATAATTAATTTTTGAGTTTAAAAATTCTAGAAAGATTCTATTAAGAAAGACAATGCTCTTGACGACTACATATCCGTTGAATCTATATTCACATTGATCCATATCCGATCTGAAATTAGAAGATGAGTTGTTTTAGCTTCTAGCCGAGCCAATGGTTAAATTGTAAAAGCTCAAAAAGAAATAGGAAAATAAATGTTTCTTCATCTATCATTATTGGAGTCGAAGGACTCTTTTATACAAATATTTACAGCAATAAATTTACCTGAGGTATGGAATGATAACAGTAGCATAATATTATCAGTTGCTATAATAATTTTGATCATGAAGCCAAATATGAAAAATCGTTGATTGATCAAAATCAATAGAGACATTTTCCTTTATTGGTATTATTACTGTCATTATTCCCCGACAAATTCAACAATATTATCTGAATGTTAAGTTTGATAGCCAATTTAGTAAAACATTGTCTAAATAATGACTTGGTAAATATGTCAGCAATTTGATTTTCTATAAAAATATAAGAAATTGAAAGTTGTCGAGTCGCCACACGTTCTCTGACAAAATGAAAATCAATCTCCATATGTTTGGTGAGAGCACGAAAAATTGGATTGACAGCGAGATATGTTGCTCCAATATTGTCACATCAAATTTTTGGAGTAGTGGTTGAAGAGAGATGTAATTCTGAAAGAAGAGATAATATCCAAATAATTTTAGATGTCGCATTACCTACAACTTTGTATTCAGCTTTAGTGCTTGACCGAGTACCGTAGGTTGTTTCTTTGAAAGCTAAGAAATAAGATTTCGTCCAAGAAATATGACATACTAACTTGTAGAACGCCTATCTTCAGGAGATCCTACTTAATCTGCATAAGAATAGGAGTGACAGTTCTATAAGAATATCAAACTCATGCGTAACAAGATGACTTGCTCTAGAATCTAGATGCCATCCGGGAGTTCTATGTGTTTCTGAAACTAGATTAGGTGAAACAAAGAGGGAGAATGTTCCAGATTGAGATGATTGACATGGTGAATGCTAAGAGGTGGAGCGAGCTTGATTTGATGATGCAAGTCCACCTGGAAAATTTGAATCAAATCTTTTATAGCAAGTTTGAGGAAAATGTCCATAGTTAAGACAAATTTTGCATCGTCCTCGTCCTCGACCACAACTTTGGCCATGGATCCGACCACAACCTCTGTGTCCTCCACTCTAATATCGATGAGCGTATTGCAGAAGAATTGGATTGCTATGATCAAATTTTGGATCTTTGTTGGTTACGTGCACTGAGAAAGATTTTGGCATATGCTAAGACTGTATTTGTAAAAGCCTCTCATAAGAAGACAACATACTGAGAATCGTTTCCAATGACACTTAATCCAAGCGAGTTGTGACACTGAGAATGAAACTATCACATTCAAAGCCTAAACCTACAAGAACATGAATTAATAAATCTTGTTAGGGAATTAGATGACCAATTGTAACTAAAGTGCTAGCAAAAGTCTTGACTGTTTGCATATAATCATTGATAGAGGCATCTCCTTGTTGTACAGATTAAAGTTGTAGACGGAGCTGAAAAACTCATGCTTGAGATTGAGATGTGAAAGTTTTATTAAGAGCTTCCCAAACTGGACAAGAAGTGTCAAGGCCCACGAGGATATGAAGTATGTGTTCAGTAATTGAGGAGATTAACCAATGCAAGACTAATTGATCCTTCTTAAGCCAAATAGTATAAGTTCGATCATCTTTTCTGAGGTGGAGTTGAAGTACCATCAATATGACCAAGTAAATTATGGACAGAAAGTAAGGAAACCAACTGCATTTTCCAGATTGGAAAATTGTCATTATTGAGCTTAATGGGTGAAGAAGGAATCGTAGTCATAGGTATGGAAAGATTTTGTGACGGTGGAGATGTTTCTATAAAATTAGAAGAGGAAATTTCAGATATTCTTGTTGCTCCTTCTGCAATCAAAGATTGTAGATTTATTCAAGATTTAATTTGAGTGGATTACCAAGTCTACACTCAAAAAATCACGAAGGTGTTAAAGATGTAAAATATCCCTTCGACTCCACCCTTGTTTGATAGTTTTGCAAGCAAACAAATGCTTTGCATGCATAAACCGATGTCTGATCAATAAAGCTTAAAAAATTTGTTGATTGATTAAACACCACGGAGGAGCAACTTGCTACAATAATAGAAAGAAAAAAACCACGAAGGAGGAAAGAGAAAGAAATTGTGGACAACGAAAAGAAGCAATGACTCTAATACCATGTAAAAGCTCAAAAAGAAATAGGAAAATAAACGTTTCTTCATCTATCATTATTGGAGTCAAAGGACTCTTTTAAACAAATGTTTACATCAATAAAAGGAAAGATTACATAAGGTATGGAATGGTAACAACAACAAAATATAATCAGTTGCTATAATAATTTTGATCATGAAGCCAAATATGGAAAATCATTGATTGATTAAAATCAATGGAGGCATTTTCCTTTATTGGTATAATTACTATCATTACAAATCCCTTTTAGAGAATCGGTGGCATGACAAGTTACGTCAATTGATTATGTGGAGTCGGTGACATGATAGGGCCGACTACTACTCTCCCAAGTAATCATAAGGACTTGGATGAAGATCTAAGGCGTTGGGCCACTAGAAAGAGATTAAAAGGGGGTCCAGGCATACCTTATTAAATCCCTCCGAAGTTTAAGTCAGATTCATAGAGAAGATATAAAATAGTATAAAAAAAACAATCTTTTATATGTTTGCTCATACCTTTTCATATAGCAATGACTTAGCTCCCCTAAGGATTTGTTGTAAAAGCCAAGTCCTTTGGACTAGTAGTCGCATCCTGTGCATTGTCGGCTATGATTCGTTGTAACTATTGCATACTTTGGACAAGTAGTTGCATCCTTCAGACTAGAACAACTGTCAAGTACTAAACGACAATGACTGCCTGTGTTCCTTGAACTGCAATACCTGTAACGGTTGCATCATGTGAATTGTTATAACTACTGAGTATATTAAGGCAGTGATTGCGTCCCTTGGATTGTTATGACTATCAAGTCTTAAAAATGACGTGGATGGAACTTGATTGAGAGTCGCCTCTCTATAAACTGATTTCAATAATAAGTTCATTACCTTGAATTGAGACCTTAATCCGACTCTATTCACCTCACCTCAGTCCCCATACCAAATGAGACAGTTTGGACGTCTACTTTCTTTGATTACACCTCTTGATTCTTGAACCCTCCGACCATCCACATCTATCTATGAGGTTATTCTACATTCTTTTATGTCAATTGACAAGTGGATTCTGATTCCCTTTCTTCTCTTTTATCACATTCCCCATTTCTCCTATTATTTTTTAATATTTCTTCTTCCATAAAAGGTTGAAACTGCAGTGTTTTATTTTTCATCCTGTCCTTCTCTTCAATTCCTGGAATTGTATTTGACTTTAAATAAATTCTAAAAAATTCATTATTTCTTTATTTGGCTTCCTTCTCCATTCACCTAGTCATTTCTCTAGCAAAACTAAGCTACTGCCTCAACTAGAACTAGGTCCTTTTAAAGAGAATATCGTATATCTAGAAATTGCTGAGATTCTGAAAGGTCTTCACTTTGACATCAATCTTCTTCCTGAGGAGGATCTTCTTTCTTACTTCTAGTTAAATCTGATAGCATCGGAACTACCCCATAGTCTACGTTGTTAGTGCAATCGATCTATAGTTAAGGTTGACCCAGTTCGAGTTCAGTTTTGATATTTAAATAATGCCAAAGGATTTATATTACTTTTCCTCTGCTACTCTACAACCATCCAAGGATTTTGATGCTCCCTTGGAATACTTTTGTAAGATACCGGAAAAAAAAATCCCTTGCTAAGTAAGAATTATCTTGTGGAATTTTTCAGGAGTTTTTAGAAATTTTTCTAGCATTGAATGGAGTTCATATGATCGATTAGGAGGAAGATTAAGGCTTAAATAGGTGATTGGGTTAGATTTGAGCTAGCTCAATCAATTGGCCAGTTCAAAAAAAAAATGCTCGAACCCGACCCGTATAACCCATTTCCTCTTCCGTTCATTTTCTCCCCGTGCCCTTTTTCTTCCCAATCGGCGCGATTCTCCTTCCTCTCGATTCCTTCTCTGTGCGCCGTCGATCGATCCGTCTTCTATCTCCGCCCGTGCTCGCTGCCGCCGCCCAAGGGCTGCCTCCACAAGACGTTATTTGCCACGGCGTCGAACGCTCCATCGCCATTGATCGACGAGCCTTACGCCGGAGATCTTCACGGCGGATCCGATCGTCGCCTCCTTATCGTGCTCCGCTGATCTAGATGGCGGTGAGCACGGTTGACCTCCAGACGATGCAAGCCGACTTTCCTTCCCCGAACTCCCACGCGTTGCCATCGGAGTTCACCATCGCCGTCCCTTTTTCTCGCAGAATCTCCTTGCGCGAGCCCACCGCGGTGGCAATGTTGTCGTGCTCAAAGAGGAGCCCCTGGATCGGCGTCGCCTCTTTTTCTCCGCGCCCATCGTCGCCGCTCTCTTCTTGTCGTGGGATCTCCTGGTGCGATGGTGCGATCCCAGCTTAGCGATGCCATTCCAGAGCTCGATCGCTGTGGTTGCTAACCTTCTTCCTCAGCCGCCACTCGTCTCGATGCCCAGCTCTACTGATGTAAAATATGGAAAATAAATAAATAAAATAATAGTCCTTGTTAATTGAGAATTAACCCGTGGAATTTTCAGAAATTTTTAGAAATTTTTTCGGATTAAAAAGGAGTCCATACGAGGAAGATTTAAGTGTAAATGGGGAGTTGGGTCGACTTGAGTTAACTCGGACTTAACTTAGGTTAGATTTGGGTCAAGCTCGAGCTAACCCAATCGAACCGATTATCTTTAAGAACCCATTTCTCGATCGCATTCCTTCTCTTCCTCTGTTCGACGCGATCCCTTTCTTCACCGCGCGATTTCTTCTTCATCGTCGGCTTCTTCACGCGAGAAAGAGCTCGTCAAGGTCATCATTGCCGCCGCCTTGGGTCGCCGGAGCTCTCGATTGTCGCCTCGCTGAACCCGATCGCGTTTTTCTTCTCCCCAAATCCTGATCTCGCGCTGCCACGTCGATCGGTCTCGCCGCGAACTGGAGCCGCTATCGCCGTCGCCATCCTCTTCTTCCTCGAGCACAGATCGTCGGTGCTTTTCTCTTCTCCGTAGCTATCGCATCCACCATCGCGGATCGCCACAGCTATCACTCACCTCGAGCCGGAGTCATTTGCTAATCACGCGACTCTATCTATCGCCGATCGGCCAGATCTCAATAGCGGTGCGGATTTCTTATTTTGGTTATCTCCTCGAGTGATTTTTGATCGGGATTGCTAGCTTCTCGCGAGTTGATGAGTTTCTGGAGTTCTGAGTTTGCGTCTGATTTGGCAGGATCATCGTCGTTGCCGTCGGAGTTAGTGTTGGAGTTGGTGTTGCGCCGGAAAACAGGGAGTGCAGCCGGAGGAGATTTGATGGGTAAGCTCATGTTACCCTTTCTATTCGACGGTCGTTATGTGTTTGGATGGTGGTTGATCTGTGTGTGTGTGTGTGTAAATTGATTGACGGTGATAGATCGATCTTGAAGTAAGCTGCCATTATAACCCTGATTCAAGTGTTCAATTCTGTTTCCTTAATTGATTTGGTGGATGATCAAAGGATTTTGGAGTTGTTGATCTGTGCCGGGTGTGTGGGGAAGAAGAAGTTGTAGAATGGGTTTGAGCTGAGAAATTCAAATTGATGATTGGTTAATCTGTGAATAGGTAAAATGGTTTAGGTGTTGTTTGGGATCTTTGTAATGAAGATGTTGGATGGATGGATGAGGTTTAGAGTGTTATCGATTGTTAACATTGAGTTGGTTGATTATTGATGCCGATCGGATTGGTTGTGGCGTTGTATATTTGTATAGCCATAGATATTTAGTTAATCGGCATTGATGGTTTGAGCAGAAGCTGGATCTGAATTTGGATTTAGTGAGGTAGGTGAATTTGGATTTGATATGGATGCTTATAGTATTCTGATTGATGTTATGTCGATTGTTGATTATTAGTTGTGAGCGTAGTAGATGTATGTACTTGCTAATTAAATTTGGTGGGTATGTTCATGATGTTAAGGTGTATCGGATTAGGATAGTCGAGTTTCTAACTTGTATTCAAGGAAAGAGCGTGGATATAGAAATGTAGTAGTTAACCTATATATTTTTAGGTGTTAGAACTTAATTGTAGTTGCCATTATATGCGAGGTTTGGGCTCTGAGGCGGGTTCTAGTGGAGGACTATTATTCTGAGATTCATATCAGTGGGTAATATCTACAGTCAGGTAGTTTTGATCAAATTCTAGTGCATGAATTTGGATATATGTTTATACCTGTTTACCTTAAATCCACTATTATTTAATCATATGCTTGTATTGCCTTGACCTTTGAGATATATAATCTGTTACTTCATTGATTATCTAGCTACGGATAGGAACTATAAACCCTATTATGTGTTAGTCGATGGAATGTTTAGTAAATGTGGTTAGGACTATCCTTGTGACCTCAGTTGGATTAATGTGTTACATTACATCTAGGGTTAGGTGATGGTTTGGGTTATGGAGTCGATTGTTGTATCATATGTATTAGTGGTGCATTTATGGTGGATCTAGTTGTCGCATGCGTAGATAAAGTGTGTGGTTGTCGATTTGTGGTTATGGACTAGAGGTCCTAGCGTGATGGTATATCCATTATGGATCTGTATTTACAGTATGGTTATATGGAGTGATAGTATCTTCGCTCTTGACTAGATGTCTTAGCGTGATTGATTGTCAGTGTGTATGACTCTTTGTGATAGAGAGAGTCTTATGGATTGTAGTCCTTGCATAGTTGACTTTTGGTTGAAGGACTCCCAGTGAGATAGGAGTGTGGCGAGATACATGTATGGATCTATGCATCATTACATTTCATGCATCTTTGTGGTGAGTCTCCCTTGTGGTTGAGATGGGTCATCAGTCATCCTGCCTCCCCGGCCACTCGGGGTAGTGGTTGCAGGGTTGAGGGCAGAGCATTGTTGTGCGTGCCGTTCTCGGCCACTATGGATGGTGGTAGCTGGAGATCGCACTTGGCCAGCATGCGGAGTGGTAGTTAGCGCACTCACCCACTATAGGCGATGGTAGTGTGATGTGCGATTGTCACTGGAGTGCGGTGCTCGTCTACTCATGGGTAGGGGCCGGGCGGCTAGCGAGGACCGTGTGGTAGCATATAGCTCTAATGGCCGGCTAGCTCTTTGTTTCATACTACCCTTTCGGTCACTTTCGAGTGGTGGCGGTGATCGGGATAGTTGTCATGTCGTGCCACCTAGGCCTGCTAGAGTCGTGGTAGCGAGTTAGATGCGACATGACCATGCATATACATTCTTGATATATATGTATGCATGTATTTGATATATTTTACATATGCACTTGAGATCTTTGCATTTGATTGAGCTATGATTCTTTGCAACATGTTTATTCATCATGAT